>CAKAOJ020000099.1:600000-907500 GCA_916701645.2 Sebastolobus alascanus | reverse complement strand
CCTCACAGGTCATTAACAGCTCTTATCACCTCTGCAGCCCATTGTGGGACTCTTTATGTGTGGCCTGTTGATAATTAATCCACCTACACCTCAATAAATACAGACTACTGAATTAACTTATCCCAATTAAAGTATTTGACAGATCATAATCATTAGATTCATATTCATCAGTGCCGTAAAAGTAACAATAACCAAACCATAATGTGCTGTAAACACATTGCCGATCTTTACAAGGGTTATCCAGTGAGTGTGTGTGTGGACGCTTGTAAACACGCCAGCTAATAGAGATAAGAAAATGTGTATAGTTAATAAGCAATTTACCCACGATACTTCAAAAGTGTTGAGATTACGCAGCAGCTTTGATGCTTGTTTTTGCTCGGAGGGTCATCTATTAAAACTCTCTCAGTAGTAGTTAAGTCCTGTTAAACCCGTGTGTCTGCTGGTGGGTGCCTATATGTGTGTGTGTGTATGTGATGGCATGCTTACACACATTTTTTTTTTTCCGTGGTGTCTGTCCATGACACACCCTTTCCACGGTTCAGCCCATCCTCTGCATGTGTGTGTGTGTGTGATACCATGGTAGCAGCTGGTGGGCTCTATAAATAGGGTGGGTGCCCCAAAAGAGAAAGGAAACAAACAACTATCTCAAAAAAATAATTCGTGGCGTTGGTCAGAAAGTAGTTTTTGAGTAAGAAAGACCTTCCTCTTGCAGTATTTAAAAACTTAACACCACTTATGTTATAATTTGTGCCGCATGATTGCATAGCCGATGCAATCTCAATCGGATTTTCTCAGCAACGCCCTTGTTTTTTCTGCCCCATAAATTCTGCTTCACATCCCTCCATGATCCTGTGATCTTTTTTCCGTCACGGTCCATCATTTCTGGATCCAGCGCTGGTCGTGGCTCCTTGCAGCGTGCTCTGTGGTGTCAATGCTCTACTTCTACTTTTGCCTCCCCACCGTCCTCTGCCAATCACGCCTTCCCACTCTGGGAATAATTCTCGGAGCGCTGACTGTATCGGTGCGCTAATCTGCTTTAGTTTACTTAGTCGCAAAATAGCTCGGCTTGTGTATAGAATAGGTGATGAAGTGCCGTGTCAGTCGTCGTGTGAAAGCCTCACACTGAGCGGTGCTGTCAGTGTGTAGTTTGTGTGTTTGGATATGAAACGAGGATGAATAAATGTGAGCGTGTGTGGTAACAGATTGTGTCAGGACCTACTTGGTTACAGACTCATTTGATGTGACTTTGTACACCTGGTGTAATTCTTGACTTGGCATTAAAGAAGACCTATTATGCTTTTGGGCTTTTTCCCCTTTCCTTTAGTGTGTTACAAAGCTTTTTTTGTGCATGTAAAAGGTCTGCAAAGTTACAAAGCCCAAAGTCCATGCCAAAGGGAGTTACTCTCCCACACAGAAACACTGCTCCTGAACTGCCCGAAACGCCTCGCTTGAAGTCCCGCCTTTTCTTTCGTAATGTGGGGATGTCACCAAGTAACACATTTGCATAATAACTGCCTAGCAGCTCGGCATGTTCTCAAAACAAAGCTAGTTAGAGCCGAGCTGGAGCGGAGTCCGAAGAGTTTGGTTTGGTTGACCAATCACAACAGTGGGCCAGCTGACAGTGGGCACAAGAAAAGTAAAGCGTTTTTTTTGGACATTAAAGCGTGTAAACATGTTGTAGTAGAAACCCAAAATACAAGTATGCACCTGAAAATAAGCATAATAGGTCCTCTTTAAGTGTGTGTCTGTATGTAAGAAAAAGACTCAAAAGAACAGCATGAGCCACCAAAGTAGAATTGTATACCCCTAAATTATGATTGCATTCACTGAATCATGCCAGTGTGTGCTGTATTACTCTGCCACATTATGAGTCCACGCAGGATTTGTGCATTCAAGTGTCTCTGTGTGTAAACTGTCAGTTGCTGGATCTCAAGTGGGATGACAGTGTTTTCCCCGGCCTACGGGGAGCGACAGGTGTGGAGCGCTGCAGAGAAATAAACACACAGTAGCCAACAGATACTCAGCACCGTGTTGAATGAGCACCTCCATTCCAGCAGCCCCAATACACCACAGCTGCTGCTTAATGTCACCGTCCCGCAGAGTGACTCGTCAATAATGCTCAACAGTGACGTTCTGGAAGTGAAAATCCCATTTCATATTCTGAATCGTGGATTTGATTATTAGCCATAACGTAACCATCCAAGACTTACCACGAGCTATGAGCTTGTGAAACAATGGTATATGCTGCTGTACCCTCCAACCTTGGTTTAAGAAAAACATGTTTTATTCGTGCTGTCATGGAGAAGTATTACAATTACCCACAATCCTAAGTGTAACAACAACGACACTGATTGGTGGAGCTCGCTGTTACCATGGAAATGTGTACTTCTGAGGCAAGAAAGTTGCTCAATCTGCCTTTGTTTTAAATCAACAACAGTTAGTTTAAATGTTTTTTGGGAGTTTCCAGAAGGGGCGAGTCGCCATTCGCAATGGTTTATGGGATGAGTAGTTCCTTCACTCTTAAAATATTTATGAACACAGTCTTGTACCTTTACCTTTTTTTCCGTTTTCCAATGGGGTTTTTTTTTGCTCTGAATCAAATGTTCCGACTTTTTTCAGTCCCAATACCGATAACTGGGCTCTGGATATCGGCCGATACCGACTACTGATCCAATACCAGTGTTTAATTAATGAGTTGTATGTCTCATTTTGTGAGTGACTGGGATCCATCTTTTATGTGTAAGGCAACATCAGGCTTGACTTAAACATCGCTGTCATAACTTTGTAAAACAAAACGTAACAAATAAATACATAGATATAATGTAGTGAATTGATATTTTATTATTAAAATAATAAATCGTTCGCCAGCAACATGGCAAAAACAAAATCCTCAAAATGAACAAGAATTACAATTCAGGTGTAAACCTTTTTTAATGCAGCAACAAATTAGTCAAAACTTAAACAGGAATTCAAATTCCAGTATATAATGCATATAGTATGTAAACATAGAGTTGAATTGAATAGATCCGCCCCATTGTCACCGATACCCGATCCAGCTATTTGAGTCAGTATCGGCCCGATATCTGATCCAGTATCGGTATCGGTGCATCTCTATCTTGTAGCTGGTTGGCTTGGTTCCATGCTTAAAACTCTTTATATATGGATTTTCTGAAACGTCAATGGAGCGAATGAATGTGAAATTCACTTATGGATCCGGAGTGCTTTTTATCACCACCCATGTACCTTGATTTATGTCCACCACAGACATGAACTAGCTTGGCTGCACTGAACTAATTGACCCTTGTGTTGCGTCCCATGTGAGTTATTCGTCCTCGTGCAGTTGCAGTTGACCTCCAGTCTGGTTAGCGGTTAGCTTGAGACGTAGCCTGATGAGCCGGGCCTGTCCGCACCCTGCTCTGATCGACCGAGTTCAGGGTCCTGAGAAACGACCTCAACTAAGAGTGACAGGGCACCTGTGGCCGAACCTCACCGCGACTCTTTCACCCCTAAACACACACACACACACACACATACTTGGAAACACACACATGACGCACTCATGCGCTCGGTATGGCGCGGCAAAGCTGTGCAATCCGACCCATCTCCCAGCCCCGTTTCAACAGTATTACACCCCCTGTGGATTTCATCTGGCCTCACCACCTGTTGTCAGCTGTATTCAATCACCCAACATGTGCCCTCTGCAGCCTATAGCCTTCTGTTTCCCTCCATAGGCACCGGAGCTTACAGTTGTGCCAGAAGTAGGTATGAGACCCAGACCCAGCCCTCCCCAGGGGCAGAAATCCTAGACTGATCCAATTACTCCCAGCCAGGGCTTGAATCAGGCCGAATCTACTCCGACTGGCAACTACTTAATTCAATCTAGCGGCAAAAAGTGCTACAAAGTAGACAAGTCAAGCTGTTAAGCTGCAGCGTAGAGAGGGCACAAGAGATAGGACTGGGTCCAACCAGTATTGGGTTGAAGCTGGACACAGCAAATATTTACAGCAAAGATACAGCTAATAAAATCTCCCAGCAACAAAATGAAAGGCCTTATTGTTGAAAAGCAAATACCATAACTTTTTGAGTGGTAAATCTTGTATTATGGTGATTCATTTTAACCCTAAGAGACCCACATAGACCCGTTTTTGTCTTTTTCAGGGGGGGGACAGGGGGTCTTTAAGGGGAGATAGCAGGTCAACAGTAGATGCCACATAAAAGTGGTGTACATCATCTGAAAGCTGGGAACCTGAAGATTAATTTGAGATGCAGCACCGTGTTTCAAGTTGTTCTAGTCATAAATCAGAAATAAACATGAATGAATGAAAGAATGGATTAATCAATTAATATAAATTGTAAAAGTGTAGTACATTATGATGGAAGTATTTGATGGCGATTCCCATGCTCTATAATGTCTCATGAGTTGTTGCAGCAATTTTGGGGTTTATACCAGTTGTTACATAGTTTTGGTGCGAAATTTAACAATTTTTTACCACTCGAGAATTGATAAAAAAATTATACCCAATATCCCATACCCAATTTACGTAATTCCAAGGCCGTTTAGTGACCCCAGTATGCAGACATATTCAAACACACAATTTTAGAATAGGCAAAAATTACACAAACAAAACTGCATGTGATTATTATAAAGTGTGCATGTCTCTAAAGGGGAGACCCGGTGGTACCCATAGAACCCATTTTCATTCACATATATTGAGGTCAGAGGTCAAAGGACCCCTTTGAAAATCGCCATGCCAGTTTTTCCCTCAGCAAAATTTTGCCTAACTTTGGAGCATTATTTGATATCTGTACTTTCACTCCAGCTTTAAAACTGATTCTGCTACAGCCTCTGAAAGACAGTAAAGTCGGTTGGGATTGTCAAGGCACCTATCATGCTCATTTTCAGGTGCCTACTTGTATTTTGGGTTTCTACTAGAACATGTTTACATGCTTTAATGTTCAGAAGAACATATTATTTTTCTCATACTCTCTGTCTGAATATACCTGTAATTCACCCTTCATTTGTTTTAGCACCTGTTTCTTTAAGCCCATGATCATGATATGTCCCCTTTAACATTTATATTTTTATATAAACAAATGCGGTATACATATGTCTTTCGGAAACAATATTTAGACCATTGTGAGACACTTGGCAAACTGAAGAATAAACAAGCTAATGACAGATACGAGTGGACATGAGTGGAGGAGACAGAGGCAGTTGTCCGGAGACATAAAGAGGGAGCAGTTTGGCAGTAAATCAAGGGGCAGAGACATCTAGTCTCTATGTAATGTGATATTAGTCTGGAAATATGTGGGGGAAATATACACAGACTATTACAGGAAGTACATCATTACTTTTGCATTGTAGTGCAGGTCTACGATTAGTTGCTCTTTGCATGAAAAGGTTCCTTTTATTTTGAAATGAACTTTGATTTTAAAAGACATTTCCCAACTATTTAAATTTTATTTGTAACCTTGGAAACACCTTTGGCTTTCCAAGTGTGTGTTGTTTTTGGTTTAATCTGCTTTGTTGATATACTATGCACTCTATCACAGAAAGCACTCACCTTGCTGAAACCTGGCCTCATGTTTAAAGACAAACTGGGACTATTTTTTTTGTATTACTCTATCAGACTACAGTTTACTGCTGTCAATTTAGATGATTTCTTGATATTAAACTTATAAATGTTAATCTGTTGTATATCATTTGTTACCCTTGGAGCTGCCAATAAGTAAACGTGTATAAAATATCTGCTCTCTCTTTCTTCCAGATGGTGTCCATCGCGTCGTGGCCCTCTGCACGCTGCGCGTCACCATAATCACCGACGACATGTTGACCAACAGCATCACGGTGCGCCTGGAGAACATGTCCCAGGAGCGCTTCCTCTCCCCCCTCCTCAGCCTCTTCCTCGAGGGCGTGGCGGCCGTGCTCTCCACCAAACGGGAGGCGGTGTTCGTGTTCAACATCCAGAACGACACCGACGTGCAGGGCTCCATCCTCAACGTGACCTTTTCGGCGCTGCAGCCCGGCGGCGCCCCGGGCAAAGGGACGTTCTTCCCTTCCGAGGAGCTGCAGGAGCAGATCTACCTCAACAGGACTCTGCTCAGGCTGATATCCTCCCAGGAGGTAACACACACATATGTATATACACACAGAAATAATACGATTCTTCAAAAACTGAACTAGCATTTTAACCCCGAGATTTCTTCTTCTTCTCTCCAGGTGTTGCCGTTCGACGACAACATCTGCCTGCGGGAGCCTTGCGAGAACTACATGAAATGCGTGTCGGTGCTGAAGTTCGACAGCTCGCCTCCCTTCATCGCCTCCAACACGGTTCTGTTTCGGCCCATCCACCCCATCAACGGGCTGCGCTGCCGCTGCCCGTTCGGTTTCTCAGGGGACTACTGCGAGACCGAGATCGACCTCTGCTACTCGGGGCCGTGCAAGAACAACGGGAGGTGCCGCAGCAGAGAGGGAGGGTACACCTGCGAGTGCCTGGAAGACTTCACGGGTGAGTTTTTAGCCCTCCACTGCACCAATACTGTTAGGATTTACCATGCAATTACAAAAAATATTTTCAAAATACTCTTCTGTCAAATCTACATATGACGTCGGTGTCAACTTCTAGGACCTTTTCACACAGTTAACCCATCGGTCCTCATTATTTTTGTAGCTTGCATATCATTGGAGAGAGGTGTTAAGACTACCAAAGTAAAAGAAATGATTACTTTTGAATTCTCTTTATTTATTTACAGTATATTATTTTGAAAATATTTTTGATTATTGGAAAAAAAAATATCTTAACTAAACTATATGGTGCTTAATACAAATCACACATATGTGATAATAGCCTGTGTGCGTTAAAAACACTATGAATGTCCTTTATAAGTATGTGCGAGGGCTCATATTCTTTCTGACAAAGGCTTTAATGACTGGTACAAAATTGCCAAACCGCACTGACGGGTTGTAAAAGCTCTCAGCACCTATTGTTGTAGCTTGAGGTCGACCCCAGTGCAGGAAGGGGAAATACTGTAGGTATAGCCACCTGCACACACACACACATACAGTAGATTTATTGCTGTATAGAAGTGTGCGGAATGCTGACTGTACTGGTCAAACCAGATCTCAGATATCACCTAACCCATCCACCAAAACCACTTTAGTTTTAATAACGTTGTTGTTTTAAAGCTTAGAATAGTCTTAAAGGGTAACTTCAGTATTTTTTAACCTGAACCTTATTTTCCCATGTTTTTGTGTCTAACTGACTAAAAGGGACAATCATTTTTTTAATTGGTCCAGTATTGAGGGAGAGCTCTGTAACCAGGAACCGCTCACAGACTGCAATATGGTGCTATTGGGGCAAGCTGGTACTGTCATTTACTTCCACTAAAAGTGCTTGTTTTTTGCCAAGACAGGCTCTGATTGTTATTGTGTCTGACAACATTATGTCTCGCTCAAGGAGAAGTCTCGCGAGATAACGTGTCTTTGAATTCAATGGCCGCCCCGTATTTATTTGAGCCAGAGTATACGAATATTCAGATTTCACAACGAGACTTCTCCTTGAGCGGGACTCGGACGCAATAACAAACAGACCGGATCAAGCGAAAAGGTAAAGAAAAATGTTTTATTTCTCTGTAGGGTCCTTTCCGTAATGTTGTCAGACACTTACAATAACAATCTGAGCCTGTCAGTGGCAAAAACAAGCACTTTTAGTGAACGTAACCTTACATCGACGCTGCTCTCGCAGCTCGTTTCACGGCTGCCAGTTACAGCGCTATCGCTCAATACTAGATCAGTTTCAAAAATTGTTGTCCCCATTAGTCGCTTAGACACAAAGACATGGGAAAATAGGGTCCAGGTGGAAAAATACCGGTTAGTACCAAAAAAAGACAGTAAAAAAGGGTGGTTCTTCCTCTCTAGTATAACCATGAACATTTAAAATGTAGGCATTGGGAAACAGGTTTTGGGGATCAGTATTGGCAAGTAAACAGATTTTCAGTTAATCCTCATAAATCAGTGAGCCAAAATGGAGACACATTGTCAAGACTCAACAGATCAGGGGAAGAAGGGAAGAAGAAGCCCGCTAGCTGCAACCACGGATGTAAACAATGTCAAAAACTGATTTGGAGAAAAGGACCCTAACCTCTGCCTGGAAGCTGGCAGTTACAGCCACTCTGCACAGCTTTCACATGGTAGATGATCCTCGGAAGCTTTCATCATTCTCATTGTAACCACTTTCCCAAATATTTCCCGATGTCGGTGATCTTCCTCCCATGCTTCCCCCTCGTACATCTGATACCTGACCGTCTCTGCTTCCCCGTCTCACCCTAATAGAGCCTCTGACAGCCGTCATCCCTTCCTCTCCTCTGTCTCTCCCAGCACTCCTTCTCTTCCTCTATCTTATCTGATGTAATTACCTGATTATACCCGCCTGCCCTTTGTCACTCACTGGCCCTCTCTCGCCTTCTCCTCCTGCTCCCCGTGTCCGTCTTCTCCGCTCACCCGTCGTACTTCCCTTACCTGCGTCCCGGTGTCCCCGCTTTGAAGGTCACAGTTCAACTCCAGATAGTCAGGGCCCATCAGGGGCCATTACGGGGCCGATGACAAGGGGGCCCCAATCTGTCCTCCTTGGGTTTCCTACATTACAGGGAAACAGATCCTTATAATTCCCCCCTCGTAATAAAGGATTATGCTGAGGAGAGAAGGGCCATTAGCTGGTTCCAGGCTGTGGTGTTGGGGGTCTGTGTGTGTGTGTCCTGGGTGGAGAGATCTTGTCTGGACAGCAGGTTGACACACAACACTGCATGGGACACGGAGGCACCCATCACAAATAATATTCAGTCAGAAAGAGGTCTGCTGGTGTATTAGTGGAGGAATTTATATGAGCCGAGCCAGGAAACTGAGATAGAGCCACATCATTTAGGAGGAATTTCCAATGGCCACTGCAGATCTGAATTAGATAATGTAGTATTATAAATGTGGTATCAACATGCAGCCTTCAAGTTATTTTTGTGAAAGAAAGACTAATGGCAATTCCCAGTGGCTGGCACACAAGACCTCATAGAGCCACTCCAAAGTCTCCTTGTTAGCTTAGATTGGTCATGGCCATGCTTAGACCAACTCCCAATAGGAAGCCAGGCAAAACAACAAGAAAAAAAATGGATTTATTCCTAGCCAAACTATTTTGTACAATCTTTCAACAGTCTTATTTGGAGAAATCCCTCCTAAAAACAGAGACCAAATCTCTCCACTGACAGTAGGGAATGTAATGTGTTCACAGCTATGCTACGTGCTGATGATTGATCACACGGACCTATATAGTAGATGCCTATATCCAATTTTGATTGTTAAAAGAAAGTTAACCCGAAGAGACCCATTTTAGTCTTTTTTTTTAGGGGGGTACAGGAGGTCTTTAGGGGGAGATAGCAGGTCTACAGTAGATGTCACATAGAAGTGGTGTACATCATCTGAAAGCTGGGAACCTGACGGTTAATTTGAGATGCAGCTCAGCAGTGTGTGTCAAGTTGTTCTAGTCACAAATCAGGAATAAAAAAAATGATTTATAAATCAATTAAAATAAATTGTGAAAGGACATTATGATAGAAGTATATGATGGCCATTCCCAGGCTCTATTATGTGTTATACGTTGTTGCAGCAATTTTTGGGTTGATACAATTTGTTATACAGATTTGGTGTTAAATTTTTTACCACTCGAGAATTGATCAAAATGATCAATAATCCCTCCAAAATACCACATTAAGACACCAAGACCTTGAAGAACACCATGTAAAAGCCATGCTGTGATTTGGTATCAATAAAATTATGGTCTCACTTTATGAAATGGTCACTATGGGGACTAACATCATCACACATGAATACAATTGGGCTCATTGGATCCACAAGAGTCTCAGCTTTAGAGTGATACCCAATTTATGTAATTTTAAGACTGTTTAGGGACCCCAGTATGCAGAAATATTCAAATACACCATTTTAGAAAAGGCAAAAATAACACATTTATAACGCATGCTGAAAACTGCATTGTTTTTGCCCAAAACTGCATGTGATTATCATAAAGTGGGCAGTGTCTGTAAAGGGGAGACTCGTGGGTACCCATAGAACCCATTTGCATTCACATATCTTGAGGTCAGAGGTCAAGGGACCCCTTTGAAAATCGCCATGCCAGTTTTCCCTCGCCAAAATTTGGCTTAACTTTGGAGCGTTATTTAGCCTCCTTCCTGAAGAAGTGGTGTCACACAAAAAGGTTATTCCAACAAACAATCTGAAAGAACTGTAGGAATGCAGTGTATTCATTCAAGAGTGAGTGTTTCCTGTAACTTCATAAAACCCAAGCTTAGAGTGACGCTTAGAAGGATTTAGCTGGTCAGCTGTTATCTGATCTTTATATTGCTTAAAAGTATCAGCCATGGATTTGAGTTAATGGGGGAATCTCTCATCCCTGTCACTCTTTTCTTTCTCTCTTTCTTCTTTATCTTTCACCCACTTTCCATTAAGTTTTTTTCCTCTTTTCACTCCCTTTCCATGCTCCTTACTCCTCTTTATCTCCCATCCTCTCTCTTCTCTCCAAATATGGTCAAATTACATTGTGGCTAAGACCTGCCCTTCCCAGAAAAAGGCCTATAAACAGAGCCTATAACAGGCCTATAAACAGGGCTTTGTTGTTGTTGCTAATGTGTAAATGGAGATTTTAAAAGAGGCCTAAACAACATAACGTTAACACTGTTGAGGAGATACAGGAGGCACAGGTTAGTTGAATAAGTGTGCTCCACTTATAATGAAAGGCATCTTGTTAAAACAACTGGATTCCAAACAGATGATGCGTCTGTATTTCAGTATTTCAGTCAACGGTGGACAACATGCTTCACAGAAAAGATAAAAATGATGATAATAACTTGATGAGATGATGTGATGACAGGTAATTCGTCATTCACATGCCGTTGCAATACACACACCTCATATCTGCAGACAACACAGTGTTGTCTTACACAATCCAGACAGGGTGTGAAGGTATTTACCTGTTCAAACCAAGGCAGCAGTGAAGTTGTGAACCCCAGTAAATTGATAAAATTACAGATGCAACACTCAGCTCAGATCTTAAACTGAATTCCCCTTTCTTCTTTTCATAGGCGAGCACTGCGAGGTGGACGCATCATCAGGCCGCTGTGAACCCGGTGTGTGCAAGAACGGCGGCAAGTGTGTCAACCGACTCGCGGGTGGTTTCATGTGCGAGTGTCAGCCGGGGGAGTTCGAGAAGCCCTACTGTGAGATGACCACACGCAGCTTCCCCGGACAGTCCTTCATCACCTTCAGAGGCCTGCGGCAAAGGTTCCACTTCACCATCTCCTTCACGTGAGTACTTTCCTTCCTTCCTTCCTTCCTTCCTTCCTTCCTTCCTTCCTTTGTTACTTCTTTCCCTGTTTGTTTTTTTTATTTACCAATGAACACTAAGTGCCATCCATTCCTATGTGGGGATGAAATTCAGTTCAAGATAAAGCTTGCTAAACCTTGTCCCCATGAGTCCTAAAACCCAAGAAATGAGTTAGCATTTTAGCACTTCCGGTTCCCTTGTCTCGAAGTCAATGTTTTTTTGAGTGAGTTAATGGTTCGAGGTCCATGTCTTCAAAAAGGCGGTTGCTAACAAGTGGCTAAATGAGACCGCTAAACATCATCACGGCGAACACAAGTCCGCCTTTAGTTTGTTTATAGCCTAACGTTAGCTTTTTACTTCTGGCGATTGCATTTATGCTTCAAAAGTGCTAAAAGTGGTGTTCATTTGTGAAAATTATCTTGCTGAACAAAACGTGTAAGTATCATAGACGTTTGTTTGCCACAGAACATATTTTCTGCAATAATCCAAAACCCAATGGAAAAATCTCATTGGCTTTTTGTCGAGGAAACCAGAGCGATGCTAACTTCCGGGTTAGGCCTACAAAAAAATGTCATCCCTACAGCACTCAATACAGTTTTCGCGCGGCACATATATACCATAACAGTGGCAGATTTACCACCGAGAATTATTATTAATTTTCTAAACAATTAGGTAGACAAAACCAGGCTTCTCCTCGCTGGCAGATTTTGTTTGGCTAACGCTAGCTAGTTAAATAAACACGCTAACTTTAGCCGCCTCCAGCTAACTTTTAAACGACTCCAGCTTGTTTTAAAAATGAGAATCTTGTTAAAGGCTCTTATGAATATTCACTTCATGGCTACATGCACGATATTACGCTAAAAGACCGCGTCTAAAGCTAACAGGTCCCATGCTAACGATTGCAGCTCACATTAGCTCTGTTAGCCTTTTGGAAAAGCTAGCAAAAAAATTTGTCACTCGCTCTTAAAAATTGGAATAGTCCGTGAGAATGTATTATTTATGCAAAATATCTTTTATTTGCCACTAAATTCACGCAAAATATTTTCTTTTTAAGAGTACTGTTAGTGTTCAAATTGTTTGTGATACGTGTAGCAGTGTGTGTTGTAAACTGTAATTGGGGAGTGCGAGGAGCTGCACAAATAAAAAGTGTGGGGCGTGCCGAGACATGTACACAATTTTCCATTGTGTCCCAGTTCCCTCCTCACACACACACACACACACACACACGCACACACACACACACACACACACACACACACACACACGTAAAAATAAAGAAGACACACTCCATCTGAATGTGTAATATTGTGAGGTGTGCTTGTGAAACTGCTGGAGGAAAATAACCCTCGCTCAGTTCACGACAGACAGTAAATATTATGAAGAGAAAAAAACTTTTATCGCATGTTTCGTTACCAGTAATAGGTAAGATGACTTTGATAACGCGAGTTCGTCGACACGGTGACGGTGAGAACGGTTTTGCAGTGCGGTGAAAACAGGAAAGGCCGTGTGATGAGTTTCCCTTATCAGTGTTTGGCTACCGCCTTCCTGACTTCCTGCCCCGTCGCTCTCGCTGGCATCTGCCGGCTGACTCCTCTGCCCTCACCTTACGCTCACACACAAACAGCTACGTGAACTTTGTACCCTCATCATCGAGTAGGTATTTACCAGGTCTTTCTCCCTCTCACACACGTGGATACAGTCTAAGGCAAGGGGAACTGTTTCCTCTCTGCGGCCCACCGGCTTTTACACATCCTGCCTTTCCTTTCCAAGTGACTTTTTTCCTCAAGAGCTCCTCGGCCCTTTTCATCATAGAGCTATCTGCGAGGCCTTCAACCGTTCAGTCCCGGTCTGTTTGAGTTGGATAGGTGCTTAGAAATGTGACAGGAAACATGAGCTAGAGCAGAGAAAAACAGTTGGAATCCACTCAACCCTTTGTGTTTGACAAATCTCGATACCCAGCGTTTCATTTTGTACTTTTAGATTGGATAAATTAATCATTTGTAACGCTATTTCGTAGCTTCTACATACTGTATCTCCATTTTAGGGTTGAAAAATAATCTAAAATCCTGTCTTGTCTCTGCAGGTTTGCGACCAGAGAGAGGAACTCTCTGCTTCTCTACAACGGCAGATTCAATGAAAAACACGACTTCATCGCTCTGGAGATCATCGACGAGCAGATTCAGCTCACCTTCTCTGGAGGTTAGCCCCCGTAATGTTTCTGTGTGTGTGTGTGTGTGTGTGTGTGTGTGTGTGTGTGTGTGTGTGTGTGTGTGTGTGGTGACCACTCAAAGTGATTGTTGTTAATATCAGCTACACTGTAAGTAGATTAACTCAGGTGTAAGTGCACTTTATCTAATGTGACTTTCAAAAAGAGCCAACTAAATAACCTCTTATCAACACACGCTTTCTTTTGACGGCAAGGGTGTGTATTTTATGTGTATGTGTGTGCTTGCATGTATTCAGAATGTGAACATGTTCATTTGTGTGTATGTGTGTGTGTGTCTCTGTGTGTAGGTGAGAGAGATGGGTGTGTTTTTACTGTTTTGAAAGCAGCTGCTTCCTTAGAGTGGGAGCTGCCAGACTGATTAATGATGGCTTAGACACTTAGTGGCCAAAAAACACCTACTAAATACACACAAGCACACACACATAACACACTCTGAGCGGCTAAAGCCCACGGTCAGCAGATCACTCAAAACTTTTTCACACACAATGCAAGTTTTTAAAGCATGCATGCACATACAAATCTGCAGATACACATGCATAATCACACACATACAGTTTGTGTGCAATCAAACCAGAGGTGGAAGAAGTACTATTATTAATCTAAATCTGCAAAGTAACTAGTAACTTAAGTTACCAGATAAATGCAGTGGTAGAAAAAAATTAAATATTAGCTTCTGAATTGTAGCGAAGTAGAAGTATAAAGTAGCAGAAAATGGAATTTCTCAAGTACCTCAAAATTGTACTTAAGTACAGTACTTGGGTAAATGTACTTAGATACTTTCCACCACTGAATCACACACATACACGCAATCATTGCTCAAACTGGCAACTCTTGGATTGCAGATCCAACACATGCTCTTCGGGCTGGTGACTGTTGTTTTCAGAGTCGGCCTACTTTCCCATGGTACCGTACAGGGAGAGGAATCCAGTTCAATATGATTATGTCGGGTGAAGCCCGTTTAGGAGCCGAGCCAAGTCCTTGCGCCCCGCTTCAAATCTGAAATGTGACTAAATGTTGAATGCATGACTCATCAGATTAATTATGACTCATGGTTAATGAGAAAGGGTGGGAGGAAAAGCCTTTGATTTGCTTTGCAGTATTTTCAATCTTTATGTCGGACTGTAAACGCATGGGGCGAAGTAGGACGTACAATCACTTACACATTCTCAGCCCTCTTTCTGTTTCTCACGTGCACGGACAGAAAACTGAGCAGTCACTCATTAACCCTCTCTCTCACATACATTAGTTGTCAGTGTTGCCGTGCTGCTTACTGATTTCCAGAGCGGTGGATTCCTGCCCAGGCTGCTCCTGCCCTTGACAAACACGAGTAAACCCTCAGTAAATCTGGTGCCTTTGTGCTGCACAATCTTCTCACTGAGAGCCATTGATACAGACTAATACTGGCTTTCCCACTTGATTTATGATCATGGTGTGTGTGTGTGTGTGTGTGTGTGTGTGTGTGTGTGTGTGTGTGTGTGTGTGTGTGTGTGTGTGTGTGTGTGTGTCAAGTAAGGCCATAGAGTTTGAATTTAAAGGTAACTTATCAATAAGCTGCAGAATATGTTGAGCTGTGCTTAACCATTTAAATGACATTATATTCACAATTAATAATTCTCCTCTCTGTCCTCTCCATTTTCCTCTTCCTCAACTTTTAAATTTTCTCCCTATTCCCTCACTCAATTCCTCTCCTCTACCCTACATCCCGACGTCCCTCCTTCCCTCGTCACTGTCACTGTTTTCCTCCCGTCTTCCCTTTTCCTCCAGGTGAGACAAAGACCACAGTGTCTCCCTACATCCCAGGCGGGGTCAGTGACGGCCAGTGGCACTCTGTCCAGCTCCATTACTACAACAAGGTAAGGAACTTAATCGCCTAACCAACCTGCTGCTCCTCCTCCTCTTCCTCCTCCTCCTACTCTTCCTCTTCCTCCTTCTGTAAAAATGTCCTTTTCAGCACTTAAAACGTGAGATGGGGGGTAAAGCATGAGATGCTGACCCCTCAGAGTTCACTTTGGAGAGTTTGTAATATAGGAATATCAAGTTGAATATTGCATTTTTTTTCCTTAAATGCGATCATAATTAGCCAGCGTTGAGAGTTCGGGAGTTGTATTGTGGGAGTATGAAATATGGCTTTCTTTGAGGCTACTGAGGCAGTTGACCTTGACCGCTGATTCGGGAGATTATTTTAAGCGTGCAGGTTTGACTGATGGCGTTATAACTCTGACGCGGGCTCAACCCTCTGCTTTACCCTTCGACACTGAATTATAGTACAGCTCTTCTGAAAGAAGCGCCTGGCTTAGGCCTCAAGTGTCAAAAGTTCATCAACTGACAGCTTACCGGCAAGTGTGTGTATGTCTTTCTGAGTCAAGGAGGCCTATGGATAGTTTCATAATGGCACCATCTCAATTGAATCTTAATTACCGACAAAAGGTTGTTTTTTTTTACCGCAAGACATCTTAGTTTGTTTCATTACACAGTGTCTAAAGTCATCTTTCAAGACGTTCCCACGACGGTCCTCTTGCTTCTTTACGAAGTCCAACCTCAGACAAGAGACAGCGATCGTTTCACAACCTAGCTCATGTATCCACTTCAGTTGTAATATTATATTAGACGGGCTTACATTGCTAGTCAATTGCTGGTGTTAATTTACGACAAACTTCCAGAGCCTGCGGGCATTGTTATTATAGTATTCAACCAGACAGGAAATAAGATAACACTGGCCTTCTGAACATGTAGATCCTGTAGTTTGTGTCTGGTTATTAAAGCTGCAGTTGGTAACTTTGAGCAAATATGATAAAAAGTTATTATTCACTATATCTGACTCAAAGTGTCAAACTAGGCAGTGCTGATTAAATTCTGTTACTGTAATGCCTAGTTCTCGCCTCAAATGTTTTCAGAAACATATTTAAGTGTACTGTTTCGCTGTAAAATGAGTTTTTTCTCTGGTTGCTTGGTTTTGTCTGGACTGTTTTCAACATGGCCGCTTGGTCACATACTTTATTTTACAGCTGAACAGTACACTCAAATATGTTTCTGAAAACATTTGAGGTGAGAAATAGGCATTACAGTAACAGAATTTTGATTCGTATTTGATCAGCGCTGCCTAGTTTGACAGTTTAATCGGAGTTCACGAGCTTCGCGAGCAGCGATCGACAGCTGCTTCAGAGACCGCTCGGCTCTGATTGGTTGTTTTTGTTCGGGTGCGGTGAAGTTTTGCAAATGTCATTAGGAGCACTAGGAGGACACAGAGGGACATGATTTTTTCACGGATTATCCGTCTCATGCACTGCTGTCAGAATATAGTGACCGTTTTATAAAAAACAACTTTATCATATTTGCTCAAAGTTACCGTTTCAATTCATCTGAACTTAAAAACGCAGGTTTGTCAGCTGCATTTGTCATTTTCTCTCAACTGAACTTGTCAGTGTTATACCGTAATAGAAATGGCAATGTCATAATGTTATGAAAGCTGAGTGAGTTAAAGTATGGCATTGCTAATATGACGATTATCTTCATTCTCACTTCGCTCAAGATCAATTTGACCCGTTTAAAGTTGAAACGGCGATTCATTTCCCATCTTCCCTTAGCGAATCAATTCACGCCCTTGTGGACATGTGACACATCATGCGCTTAACCTTATTTCGTAACCTTTCAAAGCTAATATGCTAACTGCCGTGCATGTGCTATGCTATGTTCTGACAAAAGACATCGATCCCTCTTTTCATTCACACCCACCCCCCCCTCATCTCTTTCTGGCTCTTCCTTCATGTATTCCGACGCTGAAAGCCGTAGCCTCGCTGGTCTGACCCGAGACTTCTTCCAGCGTCGTATTTCAGCAGCACCTGTGTTTTGCAACCTGCTTCTTGGCCTGACGCTAGCTTACTGTACAATGCACACCTTCTCAGGTTTCACAGGTTGTTTGCCTCTTTCTTGTGACCAGCTATAGAGCCCATAGCGTACTTTGGTAACCTTGACAGGGACATTTTTCATCAAAGGTGATGAATCTGGCTACCGTACTGTACCGTGTCAGCCGCAGGGTCACATGTGTATCTATTGTTTGAGGTGTATTTAGGCTGTATGTCTGCCTGTTCAGCAGCGCTGCCTTTATGATGCTTGAGACAATAGCTTAAACCTTGTAGTGCTTTGTTAACGTTGCTGCGAGGCCCCTAACTACCACAGGTATTATTTGCAGAGCACAGTCCGTTGGCACTGAAGACGTCTTTGTTTTGTTTGTCTAGTATTCGTAGGGATGGAAACGAGAGATTAATTTCCACGTCCGAACAGATTCCCTGCTCTGTGCAGTTTACTTTCCTGATTTATTTAGCTTCACTGATCCTACAGGCTTCCTCTTTGCTTCTGTGACATGCAGGTACAAGTAGTACGCACACATGTATGACACCAGTATTATGAGTGTGTAGTCTAGTGTTATTACTTCGCATGTAAAGCAAGGGGATGTGTGCGTTCCACCAATGTCAGTCTTAATACAGACCAGTGATTTGCAAAGCCGGTGACACATTCCGTTAAATTAGCCCGAGGGCGACTGTAGCGCTGACACGGGGTCAGCTTTTTCTTCACGCGTTGAATGATCAGAAGTCGGATTGACTGATGGTAACTTAATCCCACATCAGTCGCTGGAAGGTTGAGTGGAAATGTATATGGCAGAAAGCAGTAATGTTCTCACAATAGATCAGATGCGTTGACATGTGAACGTAATGGATGTGAATAAAGTCAAAGACATTTTTGAGTCGGTAGCATTGCTTGCATAGCTCAGATGGAGACTAGAAAGAAGATCAGAGCCCTGTTCTGAAATGGTGATGTAATCCAGATTCATGTCGTGCAAACACACACATAAATAATGTTCCATCTCTGTCCATATGGTATCTTTCTGGGGAGCTTTTCAGGGGCTTTAGCTATCATAAATGGAGTCAAGATGGTGATTGATATACTGTATTGTTTAGAGATCAGTAGCCAGTTGCACCAGTTGAGTTCAAAAGTAGCCTAGTTATAATATAAGTGTTTACTAACAAGTTCTTACATAGATATTATGTACTTAATATAATATTTACACTAGGGCTGGGCAATATGGCCAAAATCTTCTATTACGATGTAGCTCATTTCATATCTCAATAACAATATATATCACAATATAGCATGTTTTCTGGTAATTCAGTACATAAATATTACTGAGTATTTTCTCACGAGAAAAAAAGAAATAAATATAGGCCTAACCTATATCGCGATAGAAACAATATAGAAAAAATATGTAAAATTGACATTTTTATATCGTTTTGAAGATATGTATTGTCATATTGCCCAGCCCTAATTTATACCCAATAACTGCCAGGTGTGACTGTTGCGAAGCTAACTGTTTTTACTGGCAAAGTTAATGTTGGCTTGGTAACAGATGTAATTAACCATTTAGATTGAAGAGTATAAGAGGTTGATCACTTGATCAAAATGCTGTTTGATAAAGATAAAAACTAGTAAGATTTTAAATTGTATTTCACAAAATCAACACAATAGGCCTATACCTCACACAACAAAACATTATGACACTAACGTTAGCCCAAGTTAAACTAAAAATTGCATACTAACGTACTGCATACTAACGTACTGCATACTAACGTACTTCATACTAACGTACTACATACTAACGTACTGCATACTAAATACTCTGTGTATGCACTGCATGCTGCCTACTAAATGAACGATTAAGTACGCCACTACCAGCAGACTGTTCACAGTGACGTAAACTCAAGCAATAAGTCTTCTCTGCATCACATGATTGTATCGATCACAACGTTACCGGTCCGAGCTACCGTCTAATGAAAACTGTTGGTCGAAAATGTAAATCAACATTAGCTCTTCCACGCAATGTAATATTTTCCGGTATTATTTTAAGGCAAATTAAAATGATTAAATATGTTAGTGTTGAATATGTTTTCTACAGTACATTAGGCTATAATGTATATGTGAGCTCCCGCGCTTTTCCTCTTAACTGTTCCTTAACATCACTCGTCATCATTCATTATTTAACGTTATAACATTATTAACGGTCTACCTCACAGGCCGCCATTGCACAATCTAAAGAACTGCAAAACATTTTAGGGCAGTCCAGTAAGATCACGTCTCATACTTGCTAATCTAGTATACATCTGGGCATTTCTCACATACACAAAATCCGTTAGTATGCTATTTCGAACAGAGTCATAGCCTACTTATAATGTAGGCTAAGTGTTTACTAATCGGAGATTCACGCATCTGTAAATTAAAACGAGTTGCACCACACAAACTACTTCTTACATAAAGATTTGTTGTTACACTCAGTAAATATTTGCCAGGTGTAAATTCTGCATAGCTAACTGAACTAGCTAACGGACTAAACTAACGTTAACTTAAAGGGGCTTTATGTAAGAATCAGAAATTGCTTGTTCACAGCGACATCTGTGGCCGCAATGTCAACGAAAGTCAGCGTCCTGTTGCTCGCGCTCGCGCTTGTGCTCGCGCTACATTGACATGAACGAGCACCGGTCTAAACAGTGAGGCGACACACGTCAGCTAACACACAATATCACTCTATATTTCACCTGCTTGGCAGTAATGCTAGCTGACCAGACTAAGGTCTCTCCATGGATCAATGCTGATCCTAATGTTGACTTTTCCTGTCTCAGCCTGCCGACAGCGGAGGGAACGGGGGGGGGGGGGGACACACCGACACCTGGTCGGGACGATAACGTAACTCAACTCGCTGCGGAGCCCCGTCACTTCACAAGACACGGGAAACCTCTGTTGGTCTGGAGGAGCGGCAGCATTTATTTCTGCAAAAACGTCCACTGCACATTCACTAGATATTCTCAGAGCTAAACTAACTCTTCTGCAGTGTGCGCGGGTGCACGTGGAGTTGGAGCGAGCCGAGCGGGTGAGAACGAGCGCGGTGTGCGAGCAGGCAGCAGGAGCAGCGCGTACCCACACGCGAGCGCGCATGGGATTCCGACCCGTTATGATTTATGCGCGTGATAAGTTACAAATAGTCCCTTTAATAAATACGGCCAGTTTAGCCTGAAGAGTAAACAAGGTGATATGGAATATGGTCGACACATATGACCTGACACTTGACATAAACCAGTAAGATTTTAAACTGCATTTGACAAAAATAACACAATGGCAAATTCAAAATTCAAAATTAAACAAAGTAATAATACATTTTATTAGCCCCTTAAAACTGTTGTTTTTGGCAGTTATTTTCAAACTTGTGATGCTTGTGACTTTCTATTTACGGTAGTTTTTGATTGAACAGCGCCACAGATGTTTACAAGCCAACCAATTTAGACATTATTTAGGTAGTTTTTACTACCAAAGACAATTTTTTGTAACCTGAATCACTAGTTTCAAACTCACTAATAGTTACTAAGAACCTAGGAAAAAACCTACACCCTACATTCACGAATAGCTGGTGCAACCCAATCCAGGGTTGTTCGTCCCACGTGAGCCCCCAGTTGTTTTTCAACGGTCCCAACGGCACACTCACACAATACACACACGCAGCAGACGGTGATTTATTGGGTCAGATGATGAGGCGGTTGAAGTTGTGCGTGGTTGTATTGGTGCCCCCTTTTTTTAAGCCGCTGCTGCTCTCTTTAGAAAAACCAGGGTGCCTCTGCTAAAAAACAGAGGTCAAAGGTCGGGGGGAGGGTTGGCATGACAACAGACGTGGACTTGCCATTGTCGCAGGGATCTGGGTCGGTTGGAAAGCTGTCTTTGCGTGTGTTTGCATCTGCGGGGGGCAGACAAATAGAGAGCTACTCTGAGCATGTGTTTTTGAACGTGTGCATATGTCCGTACTGCTATTAGAGATTTACACAATAGAACTGGAAGGAGAAAGACATTTTTGAAATTCCATGGTGCGTAGTCTCAAGGACAGTCGTCTGTGTCAGCAAGGCAAACCTAAACAGGAAACACACAAACACAGATAAAAGTGCGCGTAGATGGGTATTCTTGGAGCAGCAGGAGGTTTTGTCTTGGGTTTTGATGTGTGCTAACTACAGGAAATGATGTCTCTTGTTGCAGGAAATGATGTTATTTAGCTGGACACTGGTGCAGGATGTCAGTTGTATCATGTGTATAGCTGCCAAGCCACCTGCATGGATTACACCAGGATGAAATAGATGCCGAATAGACAAGCAGTGCTTGATTTATTTTATTTTGTGTTAATTTTGCCATAATCTCAACCATAATCTCACCATGATAGTTCCATTTCAAAAAATGATTATTTTATAATAAAGGTTTTGCATGGAAAGAAACATTATAAATTAACATTTATTTAAATTAAAAATAAATAAATAAAAGGGAAAATTAAATAGAAAAGTAGATAAATATGGGAATTAATACAAAGGCAAATAAATAATGAAGCAAATTAAAACAGACATTTTTGTCACATTTTATCAATTAATAAATGCCTATATTTATTTTTAATATTATTTTTGGAACATTTAGGCATATTAATTTATCTTTCGCCTAATTTTATCATTTATTTTTGATTTTGGCAGGTTGTGTCCTCCATATGTGAAAGCTCTGGGAAAAGCTTAAGGGAACTGGAGTTACACTTGTAACTGTAACTCTAAACCAGACTTAAACACAGTTATTATATAGTGGCTGTTGCACGTCAGACTCTTTCAATCTGTGGTGATTTGACGATCTCCGTGAGTACTAATTCATAATGCAAACCCTTTTAATTTGGTCTGTGGTGACAGAAAATGTGACTTTGTGACTGCGCCCCGTATGATCCATTCCAGCAAGCCTTTTGCTAGTTATTATTGGTTAGTATGATTTCACATGGGAAGCATGAAAACAAGAAGGAACTCGCAGGAATATCAATCATCATACTTGCGTATCATGTTTCACCAGCTATCTTTAAACGAGAATAAAGTATGAAAAAATGCTTATGAGTGAAACACCAATTAACTGTGAACCACAGCTATGTATAAACTATAATTAAGCTCCATGTGATCCATCCATGTGGTGCCAGATTCAGCGATGCATAGCATGACTTCAGACATGACATGCCTGTTTGTTTGCAATATTTTTACAATGCACACAGGCGTGATGTTGGACAGGTTAATAGTGTTACACTGGCTAATATGGGCTATGATATTTACAGCTAGGGTGTGTAGACAGCATTCCCAGACAGGCTTAGCTGGCTCTTATCACCAGCGAGTACCAAAAGTTCACTCTTTCTGCTTCTGCCGCTCCTCCCTGGCTCTCACTCCGGTGCTGTTTACATGGCAGGACTTTAATCATCAGAACATAAGTGCAAATTACTTCACAGCATAGCTTGAAGTACTTTTTCAATATGCCGTGTGTGTATTTCTGCATTCCACCGCTGCTGGGCTGTAACTCAACCACTCAGCTGTATTTAGAAAGCTGTTGGGTTAACTCAAACATGGACAGGTTTTTTCAATACTTTTGCATCAGTGGAAGGATTTACAACACTTTTAGTCTGCAAGAGTGATTTTAAAGATAGAGGGATATCACATTTTTTAAAACTGCTATATTCAATATTTTTTATATTAAAGGTATAGTGTGTAGGATTTGGCGGCATTTAGTGATGTGGTTGCAGATTGCAACCAGCTGAGTACCCTTCCGCTCACTCCTCCCTTTCCAAGACTGTGGTAACGTGAGCCGCCGAGTGCAAAACCGTGGTAACGCCATTCGCCTCGCTTGGGGTCAGCCGTAGTAACAAACCCACAGGGAATTATCACCCAATTCTACAGTTCCCCACAGTTCTACAGAGCGTTTTAGCATCTTTCAGCTCATTGTTTTGGTTTTACAGCCCACAACTTTACTGTTTTAGTTCACTCTCACTGCTCTCATCAGTATCATCACCAGCACAGAACAGCAGACAGACAAAGTTAGGGACTAGCTGCTGAACATAGTGGAGCATTTAGCAGCTAAAGAGCCAGATATTGTCTTCAGGAGTGGGTGGAGATCAAAAATGGAGCTAAAAGGAGAGCGAATATTGGACCTACATCCATCAGCTGGACATAAACACGACTTCGAATGAATGCTAATGTTGCTCCGTGTCAATATTGTGTCAATATTTTGTGTTTATAGCTTGTTTCCACTTCCCCCAAGTGTCCAAAAAAAGGTTTTCTTTTACCTCGATTATTTTTACAATAGGGCATTCTTTTTGAAAATGGCCACATTAACTATTTGCCATTTATCGTCAATTGAGCTGCAGGTAACAGGTAAACGACCTGCCTAAAGTGGACCAGTGAGATGGAGTCAAAAACAAAATTATCCAAGCCATTGTCACTCATTACATGATAGATATCTATTCAGTTTTTCTCACAGGTCGCCACCAGGGGAATTGCTCCGAACAGTTATCTCAATCTGTGCTATAAAATGAATAGCTGCTGCCCTCTTCTCTGTATTCTTCCTCTGCCTCTTCTTTGTTGATGTTTTAGGGCTTATTGGGTTTCCAGGACAAGCTGATATGCAGTCAAACACACACACACACACACACACACACACACGCACACACACACACACACACACACACACACACACACACTGTGGATAACTGCTCTTGAAATAAATACACTGCCTGTAAGTGGTTTTGGAGTTGCCATCCATGTCCTTGTGTTGCAGTTTTATTGCTAATAGTCGAGGCCACATGTGGCTTCCCTGGGTGGCCGTAAAGACTAAAAGAGGGACAGACGCATGCCTTATTAGGTTTGTGACTGTGTCATGGCAACACACACACACACACACACACACACACATATCAGCTGCGCATAGGGATGTGTGTGTAATGATGCGACATTGTGTGTTTCTGCAGACGCGGGTGCATGTTTGTGTATTTTCTCTGCTGAGTACTTTTTAGAAGTTATTTTTTGAGGTGAAGCCCCAGACTCCACATTCCCCGGCAGGGTGTGTTTTTAGAGGAAGGGGCCGTGTTATTCTTTGTTCTTCTTGACGCAGGTTTCCCCCAGACCTCAAACAGTTAAGTTTATCATCACACATAAACACACATTTAAATACCAGGAACTATTCTTTTACTAATTATAATGCAGTATCTGTGACTATGTCAACATAGTGTTTTGTATCAGTGTGATGTAACTACCTTTATTGACACGTAGAAGCTGTTTTTGGGGGCTTTCACATGCTTGCTCCCTGTGTTTTTCCTGCTGTAAATCTCACCTGCTCTTCGCGTAGCGTAGTATTTCCCAGCGTGATATAAATCTGCCGGAGACGTCTTTGTCCGAAGGCGGCAGCGCATGAATTGTGGCCCTATTGTGTTGAGGTGGTGGGAGAGGTGTGTTTGAAGTGGGCAGGAAGGAATTATGTTTTTACTTTGGATGTCGTTATTGTTGGCAAATTGTGGTGGTAGCAAATCCAACCGCAGACACTTGAGCATGTATACCTCTTGACTGTAAAAACCCCTCCAAACATCCATATACATGACAGCATAAATATAGTGACGTGGCTTGGTTTGTGGGCTGCAGGTCTAACGAGGTGTCTCTCTCTCACGGTGTCTCTCTATCAGGACGGGGGGAGTCTGGTGTACTCCAGTGGGGCTCTGCGGTTCCCGCTCTATACCGCCTGGCTGGAGCTCGATCAGAAGGAGGTAACCTCTGACCTCTAGCCTAGTCCCCACTGGTGCTTTTTTCTCCCCCCCCCCCCGGGGTCTCATGTAGTCCCTGCTCTGCTTCTAGTACAGTCTACTGGACTAACTCTACTGCACATGCTTACCTCAGATATCCTCAGATATACAGAGGTAACATGGCCTCTAACACCAGGGTGTGCGCTCTAATTTAGTCTGGTCTGGACTATAGATGAGGCTGTAGTAGATTTTGGTGTGGTTTTCTGGTTTAGTTTGGCCGTAGATGGTGCGTGGACTCGGTAGTTGGCCATTCAATGTGACTTTTTCTGTCTCCCGTTTTTTGACTTCTTGGTGAACATAAAACAGGAAACCATTCGTCAAAACAATGCTCTATAGCACTACTAGTGGTCAAAAACTCCACTTTGTGCCTTTAATAAATGCACAAAACAATATTTTTTCTGCTTCAGCCTGGTGTTGCATGTTCAGGTGCTCTCACACTGAAGTTCTTTTAAATGAAATGTTTCTCTAGAGGAGCCAGAGGTCAGGTCTTGTGGTCTACTGGAGAAGCTCCTCATAGCTAAAAATAGACCAGCGGTGTATTCGGAGAAATGACACAGTAACAGCCTTCCTTGCTCATCCGTCAGTTGTCATTGACTTCCTCCTTTGAGGTTTGTGCAGGTGAACTAAACATGTCTGAGCCTTGACAGGAAGACAGACAGGTAGGTAGACACCCAGTGAGCAGTGATTGTGTTTTGCTTGGCAGCAGCACGGCGGTCTGAAGCATCGATTCTGTCAGGGAGGATTAGCAACGTTGAGAAATCGTCTGAGATGGCTTTTGTAATCAGCACACACAACAAGATGTATCACACGCTTCTGTTTAGTCTGTCATTTAAAGTTTAAGGGATTTCATTTTATATTAATCCTTAATCTTCTTTTGTGTTACACTAAGATCCCTAACGTGCCTTAGTGGTTGGTAGTAATTGGATAATTAACTGAATAATAGTGAGATCAGTTGAATAGAGCAAATGGTTACACCCAGTTTCAGGCTTCTGCACTTTTGGCTGTTGTAGCCACTTTCTTCTACAATGTATTTGGGTGTGTGTGTGTATGTGTCTGGGAGTTCAACGGCACATGTGGCAGGGTTTAAAATGTTCGGATAAAGTAAATATATACAGTTATATTTTATATATATTATTATATCATTATTAAGGATTTAGTTATTTAGCATCAAGCAATGAAGGCACTAATTAAAGCAATTTAGGCATGAAATGCGCCTTCACCACAAATTGTGTACGTAAAGGGGTGTGTAGTGAATCATCACATGATTTGGGCTTCGTGATTGAATTACAGATCAGTTAAGAATAATATATTTTTCGTATCTTAAATTGTGACCATTTAAGATGTGAAAAATGCAACAAAATATATTTTTTGAGAGGCCTGCTAATGGTCAAAGTGGAAGATAATGGACATTGATAAGTAAAATTTATTGCAGTTATTTGTGTGATCCCGGTTCTCTGAGTAGCAGGGGTGAGATGTCTTACTATGGGATACGACCCCTCGTATATTTACTTAAGCACTTATTTCGTAATGCCAGCCCTGTGCTGGGACTTTCAGACAGTTTCTTTTTTGCCATTCAGTTATGTTTTCTAGCTTCAGAAACCAGCTATACGGTAGGTCTATAGCTCAAGGCTAACTAGCTTGCCGGGTGCTCGTAGCCTGGGATACTGGTCCAGATAAGCGCACATCATGGATGGTTTCTGACCAGTTTCCAAACAGTATTGTGGCCTCTCTAGCCTTGCTAGCACACGTTGGTTCAGCTACACCTAGCGAGCTAACAGCACCTGGTGCCCAGTCTAAGGACAGTTTAGCTAGTTAGCCTTGAGATACGCGTTATAATGAATACCACTAGGATTGGCCAGGTGTCCATGCTCGCGTGAGGCACCAGTAACCCGATTTGTTCAGGTTGTATGCCCCGACCAATTTTGGCTGTCGCCATCTTGGTTTTTGGCCGTCGCCATCTTGGTTTTTTTGCAACCAGAAGTGACACGAGAGGGTGGAGCTAAGTACAACTGAGCGCTAGACCATAAACTCATGTTTACGATGTTTACTGAGGTAATAAATCAAGTGAGAAGTAGGCTAATTTTCACATAGACTTCTATACAATCAGACTTCTTTTTGCAACCAGAGGAGTCGCCCCCTGCTGGCTGTTAGAGAGAATGCAAGTTAAAGGCACTTCCGCATTGATTCATAATTCAATTCATAGTTGCGTGGCTATAGCTCTGCTTCTGAAGCGAGAAGAGGGGATCGAAGCCATATATAAAGGCGCGGGGTCTCGACACAGATGTTACGACTCTATCGTAAAAAAACGCCCACATCGGTTGAACCTTTTATATGCTGACATTCATGTACAGGTTTGTCAGGATGAGTGAGTTACCAGTCAGTAGGAACAGCAGATGTGTACAATATTGTGTCATTGAGGAATGAAGATAAATCTGATAAATCTGTCACTACAGACCGCCTTCATACATGACTGCATAACCCACTACATCTCTTCTCTGTCTATTTCTCTTCCCCTTCTCTCAATTTGACATCCCTTGATTGTGCTCTTGTGATGAGAGGGAGTGTGTGTGTGTGTGTGTCACTGAAAAGGGGAAATTTCACACACCTCACCTAGCATGACCTAAACCTCTTATTAAGAGACAGACAGTGGAATTTGCCGGGAAGAAAAAAAAGGAGAGATAAAAATGCTGAGGAAGTGTAGAAATGAAGCTGAGAGACAGAAGACGTCCATATAGTTTATAACCACTCTATACTCTTGCCTGGCACTAATGCGTCTTCCTCCTCCTCCTCTCCCTCTTGAGTCTCTCTGTCTCCTCGGCTTATCGCTTTCCACTAAAGTAAATCTCTTATCTCTTATATGATCCCTATCAAGTTCAGTTTTATTGTGCCAATGCTTTTACTGCTAAACATTAGCATCACTCCTAGTAATCCTTAATGGATTTATGTCGTGCTCCCTACAAGGCTGTTTAGATAACGGTAAGATGGTCGTCGTGCTGCAGCTGCAGAAGTCAGATTTAGATACATGTTGTACATTTTGAATTTGTAGGAAATAAAGTAGCTTTTTTCCTCTAGCATATCTGTTTCCTCCGCACGGCTCTCAACACGGCAACAGCTGAGCCAGTGGCTCGTAGCTAACAGTGCTAACAGAGCTAACAGTGGAAACCATAGACTGTATATAAAGATGGACGCCGCGTCCCCACTCCCTCCCTCTGAACAGATTGACGTTATATGGAGCCAGAGTCTGCGCAGTAGTGATTGGGCAGTGGAGCCGCGGTATCAAGGTCACCTGCCCGAACTTTGTCAGCTTGTCAGCGAGAGAGAGACTCGCAGCTGCCAATCATGACGTCTCACCCCCCTTTTTATAGCATCAATTAACTAATTTAAACCAAACGTAATTAGAAAAATGAACACTCGAACATACATCAGCGCGATAAGAACTACCTAAAATGACAGAAACCATCTTTGGGAAAAATTTATTTGACCATGTCCCATCTGCTAACATGGAGGGGGCGGGATTTATGACCTATACTGCAAATTCACACTGGCCTTATTATGTTAGCGAGCTATAAAGTGGTACCAAATGGCATTCCTGTTTGATTTAAAATGCAAAAAAACGGCAGCAAAACAGATTTCTCCTGAAATCATCAAGACTAAACTTATCCAAGATACCCGATCTAAAAGACGGAAGAAAAAAAAAAAAAGATTAATCATGCAAAATAAGTCAAAGGGACAAAACCTGCCTGTAAAATATGGTTGGAAAACATTCAATCAGCAGGTAATCCCATTGATGTCAGCGTACAGGCTGCTGGTTGTTGATGTAAAAGGAATTTTCTCAAGGCGCTCCAAACAGGATACAGTTACCTTTACCTCAGTTTTTGCGTCATCCGCACATTTGTTTTGCTGCTTGAAAGCTACAAGCCAACAATGGCCGCTGCCCATCTGTTACACTGATAGATAGAAGTGTGATGAGACGATGAAGACCGGTAACATATAGGCTTGAACGCGGGACATCGTAGCCTAGTAGTGTAAAGCCTCTGGGAACTATGTGTGTGTGTGTGTGTGTGTGTGTTTGAATAATTCACACTTCTAGGTTTACATAGCCAGAGGGCAGGTGAGGTAATTATGGACATGACAGAGTCTGTTGCTGCCAGAGGGAAGGTGGGACACACTAGCCTGTGCATGACAGGGCCAAACATCAACTTTACACACTCAATAGAGATACTGATGTTGGTTCAACGCCCATCTTTATTTTGGCCCCAGTTTATGGATACTTTGTGATAATAAAAACATGTTTGATCTGGAGAAACACAGCACACACACACACACAAACACACCATAAAGCATCAAGAGATTTCAAATATCCATCAAGTGTATATTTCATCCAAGCGTTGGAGAAACAATGGCATTTCCTCAGGCGAGCCCAAAACAAAATAAAAGGCCGCGCGCTCTTTTTCCTTTATTATCAAACTGAACCGTGTGGCCGTCTGTAGCTACTTCCTGCCTCACACACACACACACATACAATCTTGCCTCTTGCTCACTCAACACACACGCTTAAACACATTTTACAGACATCCTGCGTAGTCCCCAAACACACGCACAAACACGAGTATTCCCTCTATCCCACCCGCTACGCACACACACACTCACACACATATTTCCTGGTCATTAGCTGCTCGTTTTGACAGTGTTTCAGGTGTTTTCTGACTAAGCTGTCGAACTGTGTTTTTGCATGTAACTCAATCTGTGCAGCAAGGCTCTTTATCCCGGCCGCAGGGCTGGTTGAGTTATCGTGTCGGGCTTTGACAGACAGTCCGATGGTGATAGAGGTGTTAGTGTGTGTGTGTGTTGGCGGGAGGGAGAGAGTGTGTGTAGACGGGGTGTTGTCCTGTAGAGCGAAAGTGTGTGTGTGTTTTGATTCCATGTGGCAGTATTTGGCGCGTTTTTTGCGGGTGTGCGCGCCCCTCGGTCCGCTCGCGTCCCCTGCCCTCCTCGTCTTTGTGGCTAGCCGTGGGGATCAAGTGCGTTACCATGGCGGCAGCAAGCCTGTCGCCCCTGGAGACGACACCTTAGAGAGAGGGAATCTTCAACAGCCCAGAGTCGGGCGGAGGGTAAAACAGGAGACTCTCATGGGGCCCCTCAAAGTGAGGGCCAAGTGCACTTTTCAAGACCAGGGGTCAGAACGAAGCCTGAAACTATATACAGTTGTACCGGCCCCCGGTTACACAGCTATAGGACACGGCAAGAGTCTCTTATAAGGGGAATTCATGGAGTTTTAAAGGAAAGATCATGGTTAAAGATTTAGTTTAAATAGGCTGAGCATACAGAAAAGCATTTGTGTGGAATTATGTGCATTTATAGTTTACAGAATCCAATATTATTCTATTTTTCTTTGCCTACTTCATTGGAATAATATCACCTACTGTTTCTGTGTTCATCTAACCAGAGCTTTCTGAATTTGGCACAAAAAAAATGCTGAAGTGGTTTTAAATAAGAACAATTTTTTTTTGTTCCTTAACCCTTTTGAACTCTGCAATAGAAATGATCCGCCAGTGCCTACGTTGGTATTTTTGCTTATTGTGTTGTAATTTCTTGGAGTATCTTCAAATAATTAATATCCTTAAAATCTGCACAACCTGAGCTAAAAGGTTATATAAATCAATAAACCATAATAATTGACTTTAAACTATAAAAATTGTGTCAGAAATAGGGCTGTCAATCGATTCAAATATTTAATCGCAAAATTGCTAATAATTAAAGCAAAAGTGTATCCAAAGGTGTGATTGACAGCGTGCGTCAGTGTGGTTTATTAATGCGAGTGAGAGTTTGTGTGTAAAAGTTATGCAGGGTGAGAAGTTTATATGAGCCTGGAACAGTTATGTACTAACAGCTGCGTTAATGCTCCTTTATCCCCCGACAGATACCATAAATACATGTAGCACTTACACAGTGTGTTCATACATGTCAGTCTATGAGTTAGCAGCACATGGAACAGCTGCATCCCCCCCCCCCATCCCTGAGACATTTGGGTTGCGGGTCCATTATGTACGATATCTCTCTCTCTCTCGGGTGTTTTGCTTCCTGTCTTTATCTCATCCCTTCCTCGCTCGACTGAACTCCACAGAGATGATAAGATTGTAATCAGCATAACTAGAGATTCCTCTATTAGAAGAGTCACCGGCTGAGGGATTTTCCTCTATCAAACAAATTACCCTTTTGTTGCCCTTGAAAACCTTTTATACAGTTATCGCACTTTCCCTCTCGTTTTCTTTTCCCCACCGGTTCGAAAAGTAATTTGAGTCATTGTTTGACCCACATTTGTCAGATTTTTTTTAAAAGGAATAGTTCAATATTTTTGAATAAATACATTCATCAATATCTGAAGTTTTCATGCACACACATGAGATTAATATCCATCTTATCATCTCACTCTTGTATTTCCCAAAATGTTGCACTGTTCCTTTAAATTTCTACTTCATTATAGTGCTAGCTGTCTCCTTGAAAGTAGTTTATGGGAGGAATGAAGCCTTTCTTCTTCACTTTTGCAATTTCATTTCATCAAATCTAGCCACAAGCGCGATTAATGAAGCATGGACTAAAATGCTGTGTAGGTGATAACACTTAGGAAATGAAGCAAAAATCAGAGTGAGTTTCTCCCCCTTTATTTTTCCTATTTTTAGAGGAATTTGTTCCGTCTTGGGGGCAGTTTTAACTCACTATAATATAACACACTTATACATAGCATATTGTCCAATCACTTCTGTTCTCTTCTTGCTGTGAATCTGGGCGCATAGAAGAGGACGATGGCTGGGTTTACTCCTACCCGTCTCTTCTTTTCTTCACCGTTGTTGAGCATCTTTCAACACTTTGGTTATTTGTGTTGGGTCTTCATTGTTCTCCGGCTGCTGGCTGTGTGGTGCCAACATTTCTTTACAGCTTCAGGCTGCAGGCTTTGCTGCTTTCGGGAACAAACCCAGATCTCTTTTTTTTTCTCACACACACTGGAGTAAGTCCCTTGATCACAGGCTGCCCACAGGGGACATTCATGTGTATTTTACAGCAGGATAATGGATTAAAGCTACTAAAGTATCAGGGACATTTCATAAACATTTGGCCACAAGTCGGAATTATTTTCTTACACTGCCATGGTATACTCCCTCACCTGTGTGCAGCTATGACGCAGATTTCCTGAAGTGCAGCACCCAGCGTGCAGGTAGAATCCAAGTTACTTAACGACACGTTAAATCATGACAGTAGATTTTCAACTGGGGCCCGTCCTACTTTTCTAATGCTACTTCAGCCAACTGTTGGAGACGAGTTTATTTGTTCTCACGTGGGTCAGCTACAACACCGGAATTCTTTAGTCACCATGGCGATGTTAGGAGGTAAGGGTGTGAGGGTTAACACAGGTAGGCACCTGTAGATAGAGTGCAGGGGGGCGGCTGGCCGGTTGCCAGTGATAGGGGTGTGGTTTCCTACTACAGTACATGCCCCACATACAGTACAAGGTGATTATAGGTTACTGACACACACAGACAGTCTGTGAGAGGTTAGTGGGGACCAAACAGTATGAACTCTGACTCAGGATATTTTAATCCCATTTTTAAGTTTAATTTTGAATACAGTGATTATATAGTAACATTAAAGCTGCAACGATTTAAGTTACCAATCGATTAGTGGATCAGCAGTAAATTAATCCGCAACTATTTTGATAATTGATTAATCATTTAACCAAACATTCTCTATTTTCAGCTTCTCAAATGTGAGGATACGCTGCTTTTTTTGGTCTTATATTCTAGTAAATTTAATACCTTTGGGTTTTGGACTATTGCTCGGACAAAAAAAGACATTTGGTGACGTCCCCTAGGACTAGGGGAAATTGTGATATTTTCCTCTGTTTTCTGATGTTTTATAGACTCAACAGTTAATTGATTAATAATGATAAAAAGTAAATAAATAAATAATAAATAAATTAAAATGATGAGGAAAATAATCATTAGTTACAGCCCTGACTAAAAATAAAATAAAATAAAATAATTAGAGTAAAATAATAATAAAAATAATAATTCATTAATTAAATTTTGCGTGTTGTAACTAAATCAAATAAATTATGTAAAATGACAACATAATAATGAATTTGCGTGTTGATGTTTGCATCTTGGATTATGGCTGCAACTAACAATTATTTTCATTATCGATTAATCTGCCGATTATTTTCTAGATTAATCTATAAAATGTCAGAAAAGAGTGAAAAATGTCCATCCCAGTTCCTCAAAGTCCAGGGTGATATCTTTTAATGCCTTGATTTGTCAATCCAAAACCCCAAAACATATTCAGTTTTATATGATATAAAGCCGAGAAAAGCTGGAAATCTCCATATCTGAAAACAGCATTTTCTGCCATTTATGCATGAAAAATTACTTTAACGATTAATCGATTGTCAAAATAGTATGCGATTATTTTTCTGTCGATCGATAAATTGATTAGTACTGTCTTGGGTTGCATCTAAGTTAATGTATATTAATTGAAAGCATCCTACAACACAGGTGTTATGTTCTAAGTTTAAAGGAGACATGATAAGAGTTCACCCATGATGCCTTGCTCCTCGACCACGCCTGACATGACTACGCTATCTATAGTCACGCTTCCACAGGAAAGGGATCAAATGCTCCCACAGCTTGCTCACTCTATTTTCCTGTTCTCATCTGTGTGTGAGAGACATGATTTTTAAGACCGTCTGTGAGTGAGTGAAAAATAAAAGACGGGACAACGAAGTGAGATTAGGAGTGAAAAAGAAAGTAGTGGCGTCAGAGGTGTGGTACTGTTCGGTTAGCCCTCCCCTCGTCTCTATGGAAAGTGTGAAAGTGTTTTTGGGGGAATCAGTGGAAACAGGGCATGTTGAAGGGAGTGGCAGCGATTAACTCCCTGTGGGTTGGAAAATATGCCCGGACCGGAGCCCACCTGAGCCAAAATAGAAGACACTGCACCCCTCTGTTGCTCTTTTTTCTTTTTTTCTTACCCGTCCGCCAGTTTGTCTTTTGTCTTTCTCTTTCAGGCTCTTATTTCTGGTCAGTCCACTTCCCTATTTTGTCCGTTGCTCTTTCTCTTCTATTTTTCGCTTTCTTTTTTTTCCCTCTTCCTTTGTTTGCGGAGTCTCTGCCCCACCAGTATCTCATTACTCTAATCCTATTTATGAAGCAAAAAAACACATAGTGCACACACATTGTCTTTCTATGCATGCCTCTCTTTTTCTTTCTACATCTCTTCCGTTTCTTTTGTCAACATTTCTCTGAAATTTATACGAAAGATGAAAATGCAACAGAATGACTGAAATGAGCTGTTGTAAACAATTTAAAAACTTGTCTTTAAATTTTTGTCTTTAATTTTGTCATATTAAGCTGTATACTGTAGATGCACCACTGTAGTGGTTTGAAAGTCTCTTGCTATCGCTCAAACTTACAAACCACTAAACAGTCTTATGTAAACACTGCCCTGTGATCAGATCTGGGATCTGTAGTCCCATTGTTATGTGTTGTTGTAGTCATGAGATTTACCACTCTCCCAGGGGAGATAGCAGAGAGAGGTAACTAATCATTTTTTATCTAATCACGGCAAGAAAATTAAATACAAACATTCGTTTTACGCTAAATATTTTGGAAAAAAATTTGCCATATCAACTTTATTAAGCTAAAGAATAATTTTTTATGTCTCATAATGGCTCATATCTTTAGCAGAGGAAAGAGGTGTTATTTAATTGGTGGAAAAAAAATTTTTTTTGAACTCCTCAAATTCCTTCTGCTTCCTGTTCCAAGGCCACTTTTGTGAAGTGAAACGCTCGATTGAACTTCGGTCTGCAGGTTAGATATTACAAAAACTAAAGCGATTTGGTGGCCTGATTTTCTAAGCTGATCCACATTTTCTCAGATCAACATTTGTCGGCCACAGGCCTTGATGGAGGAATTAGCCTACTTTGTAATCATTAGGTGCCAGCTAATGCACACAATGGGCTTTTTGTCATCTTAAGCCAACAGGGTCCTGTGTACTTCTACTCCAAGTCAGCTAAAGTCAGACAGACATTGTTTGTGTAGCTCTGACCTGCACTGCACAAAAGCTAAAAGCTCAGCCAAGTTTCTCACATTGAATAAAAAGAAATAAAGAAAGAAATCAAGCATTAACATTTTTAACCGAATTCAGTCAGTGGAGATTTACCATGACAATTGACACTGTAAAAGATTATTTTGGCACTCGGGTAGGCAAAAGGAGACAATAGATGTGATTCCATGTAGTGTAGAGGGGTGTTCCCAACATTTTTTATCAGAGGTACCTCCATAGTCCTGTCAGGATGAGCTTAAGTATCCCTTCATCGACACCATCAGTTTATCCATTACTTTTAGCTAACTATTCCAACTGTTTATCCATTACTTTTAGCTAATTATTTCAACTGTTTATCCATTGTTTTTTGCTAACTATTTCAACTTTTTATACATTAGTTGTAACTAACTATTTCAACTGTTTATTCATTGTTTTTAGCTAACTATTCCAACTGTTTATCCTGGCTGTTTTTATCCGGCATCTCTTTCAACTGCAGAAGTACCCCCTGGAGTAAAAGTGGAATCTCTTGGTGTAGAGAATCCTTAGATAACCTGGATCCTATGATGTAAATGTTGATGATGCAATCTTCATTTTGTTTTATTTTTCAGCCAAACATTGGGCGTCTGGGCATCCCTCATGGACCCTCTGGAGAAAAGGTGGCTGTGGTTGCCATAGACGACTGTGACATCTCCATGGCGATTCGCTTCGGAAAGCAGATCGGCAACTACTCCTGCGCCGCCCAAGGCACCCAGACCGGACAGAAGAAGTAAGCTAAGAGTCTCTCTTTCTCTTTCACTCATCCTTCTCTCTTTAGGATTTACCACTCATTATCTCCAATCCATCCCCAGCACACTCTGCACACAAACTAGTCAGGCTAATAGGTAAATATGTTGTGCCTTGGGGGCTACGTCAATTTGCCTTCTCTCATTCTACTACCCTCTCCTCCTTTTGTCTTTTAATCGTGTTCATCCTCGTGGCCTTTCTGCTGTCAGACACGGCCTTAGACACCCGAAAGCTCACCTCAACACAGGCTTAATCCGACTTACTCTGTGTTTATGTAATGAATTTTTATTTTTATAGCGTGAGACTTTTTTTAATGAGTCTTATGGAGAGCTAGCATGCTGAGACATATTTAGTTTGCAGAGGGTGGGGACAGAGAGAGAGAGAGCTTCAAAGAGGAGCTAATGAGGTTACATTCCTTCAGGAACTTGTTGTACAGGTCACAGACCCTGAGAGGCGTTAAGAAGATACTTTAACTGGAATATACAAAATATACATGTGGTACAAACACCTGAAGATTTGTTTTGGAGAATGTCTCGACATGATCCAGAGTGTGATTGGGGCAAAGAGCAGGAACCACTTGGCTTTCAGTTTGGGCAGTAACTTTATTTTAAGCTTTTATTAGAGTCCATTCAGTTTGATCCATCACGTGTATTAAGTATCTCTTACAGTGTACTTTTACACAGTTTGCAAGGCTCTGATATTCTTGTTACAACTCAGTACAGAGTCCATACCGTATGTCTCTGCAGGACATATTTCTCTGTCATACTTGGAAATCGGGTAAAGTGTGGATTCACTTCATACATCCACAATTTCTCATCTGAATTCTTCTGATAAATTTGCATTATGCCAAACTAGGTATTTTATCATTTCAATTCTAAAAATATTTTTCTGTTTTTTTGCACAGACGCTTGTCTAAATAAAAATAAAAAAATAATGCAAAAACTTTCCCTGTCGTAAAATATCTTGAATTCATAAATGTAAATGGATTTGAAATGCTTCATCTTAAACTCAGAAACAAATATCAGTAGTAGTCATCAGGTTGCATTATTAATATTCATATATAATATGATAATATTGATGTGTTATTTTAAAATGCATTTCCTTTTTTATGATCATGATTATTATTTTAATTAATTTTTATGTTCCACTCACTTACCTACTTATTATTATTATTATTATTATTATTATTATTATTATTAATAATAATAATAATAATAATAATAATAATAATAATAATAATAATCTATTTGTTTGGCTGTTTCCCCTTCATTTTATTTTATTTAATTTATTTTCTCTTCTTTTTCTTCCTTTTATTTATGTATTTATTTATTTATTTATTTATTTATTTATTTATTCATTTATTTCCCCTCACATAAAAATATTGCCTTTAGATTTATGAATATGTCATGGCATGTTCTCTGGCTTATTCATTGATATTGTATGATAATTTACACAATAAACAATTCTGTATCTTGGAGAACAGAGTACATGTACAGTCTAAGTGAGTCAATAAATAAAGAGTTAAAAATATATATTTTGAAGCAATACAAAAGCATTTCTGTGAACTACTAAGTAAAAATATCTCTCAAGAGCTGTTGCAGTTTATGGCTCTAAACTACAACAGAATCCCATTGGATTTATTTGAATAAGCTCCACATGCTCCTGCCTGGCCATGCAACAGTGTTTGTGCTGCATGCACACTACATGCAACGGTTTAGCATTGCATTACATTAAGTGTCTTACAGCCCTTTGGTGTTTGATGTTTTAGAGTGTAAGCAGCTTCCTACATGACCTAGTATGTGGAACCTGACTCAGTCATGGTGATGGTAGCAGTTAGCCTTGTGACAGCTTAAAACCTCTGAAACTTATTTAAGAAATGTCAGTCATGCTAAGAGCTGATGCTTTACCTCAGTTGCCCTTTCTGGGGTAAAATGAATAGAAATGAACAGTCCTGAACATCATATTCCTTATTTATGATACATCTTAGTAGCATTTATTTGTATTATCTATTCACAAAATATGGGTTTATTCATTGTAAATGCTAAATCAGTGTCCGTTTGTGTCCACACTTGACTATAATTTTGTGGTTTCTTGTATTTAAAAGTATTAAAAATTGACACATATTCAGTTTTAAGGATTTTTTTTTTTACATTTTGGGTTTTGCCCTGATCCATTCTTATCTGTGTCGTCTGCAGGTCACTGGACTTGACAGGACCGCTGTTGCTAGGCGGAGTTCCCAACCTACCCGAGGACTTCCCGGTCAGGAACAGAGACTTTGTGGGCTGCATGAGGAACCTCAGCATCGACAGCAAACCCATCGACATGGCCAGCTACATCGCTAACAACGGCACCGAAGCAGGTCAGACACGCTGCTAAAGTTAGCTTGTTTAAAAGCTTACAATTTGTTTTATTTCTCTGTGTTTTTGCAGCCCGTAAACAGATGCATACACTGTAGAAACAGATACTGATGATTTCGTTATGTGTTTGATGTCAAGGTTGTCCAGCAAAGAAAAACTTTTGCGCGACTGACATGTGTCACAACGGAGGAGTGTGCGTCAGCAAGTGGGACACCTACGGCTGCGACTGCCCAATCGGCTACGGAGGCAAGAGTTGTGAACAAGGTAAGAAGAAGAAGACAGAGTCAAAAGTGTCTGTGTATGCCTTTGCATTTACATATGCATTCATATACAGATGTGTCTACCTGTATCTACATGCTCCTCCGTGAGCTTCCTAGCGTATACATGCGTGATGTGTTTACCTGCAGTGAGTGTGTGACTCGAGGACTTCCAGGGAATGGTGTGTGCTTGGGAGATCAAATGGGATAAGGAGCGCCTCCCCTGACTCAGTCTGACTCATGCAGCAGCCACAATGGAGGTTGACAGTGAAGCCTCTCCCCGCTAATATACAGACACTAAAACATAGCCTCAGGTTTGGAGTTGAAGGACGAGAACGAACTCTGACTCACTTATCAAAACCCAGACAAAGGATGAAACAAAACACACTGACCCCATAGCTGTCCCTCTGTGTTGCCACCTCATGTTACTCTAGTGCAGACCTATATACAGCACTTGTAGGTAGATAGATAGTGAGGGGGTATACATTTGTCAGTGTTTCCTTGTTAGCAAAGGAAGCATCACAGTTTACCAACAGTGTTTTTATTGACACTCCATAACTCGTCTCATGTTCTTCTATGGTAAGCAGAGAACTTTGATTTCCTCCTTCAGGGCGAGCTTCCAAACAATGTGCGAAGGTGTGAATTCCTCTCCTTGCCCCCCTCGTCTATGAGGTAGCCGCCTAGCCAGCGCCAGGCCCCAGTATCCAGTATCTGAACTGGGTCGGGATCACAGCGAGCTGGGAAGAGGTTTTGGCTGATCTGCCGCTTGTTGACACTATTTGGTTTGAGGCTTCGCAGCACACCTAGTGTAGCCGCCACACGAGAAACAAGAGATTTGTTATCGTGGATTTTACGCTGCCAAAATCATCCCGACTGGACAGACATGAAAAGACCTGACTCGCCCGGTCAGACTCTTTCTTGTAATTCGTTCAGATCCAATTTCAATTGCGCAGACCGTTTTTTAAAAAGACAAGGAATGAGTTCCGTCACGCTAACTTAGAGCAGATTACAGTAAGGCTAAATATAAGCATGCTGCATACTGGAAATCACTCGCTCCTACATGGTTGGCGGTAGCTTGTTATGACAAGTGTATCTCAAGTTTGAATCTCTGCACTGGTGTCAAACAAGCTGTTGCAGTAATTAAAGATTTGTTTATAGTCAATATACCTGGTTAATACCTATACTATTTTTAGAAAGGTGTGAAAGTTGTTCAGGTGAGTCTCAGTTTGAATTCTAGTTGGCCTCGGCTGCAGACTTGTTCATGTCTGGGTGGGCCTAAAGTCCTCAGACCTGGTCAAAGCGGTACTGTGCCTGCTCTCCCATCCGCAAATTGTAGCTTTTACAGAACCGTGTGAACCTCACTCTGATCCAGCAGATTTTAAGGGCCAAGATTAGCACTGCTTACCAGATTTTTGCTCAATCTCTTAATAAAATGGGAAGAAAAGATGAGGTTTAGGATAAGAACTATTTGTAATAAATGTTAGCATGCTAACGAGCTAAACTCACATGGTGAAGAATGTTAGCATTTTCACTGTGTGCATGTTAGCATACTGATGGAGCATGCTAACAGGCTAAACTCAGGTGGTGTACCTGATAATAAATATTACCTGCTAAACACCAGAATGTTAGCATTTTCACTGTGAGCCTGTTAGCATATTGTTGGAGCATGCTAACGGGCTAAACCTAGAAAGGTGGTGTACCTGATAATAAATATTATCCACTAAACACCAGAATGTTAGCATTTTCATTGTGAGCATGTTAGTATACTATTGGAGCATGCTTACCTGCTCACTTTTAGCTTAAAGCACCTTTGTGTCTAAGTACAGCCTCACAGAGCTGCCAGCGTGGCTGTAGACTCTTTCTGTCTTATTCTTTATAGCTGAGTCTTGATAAAGTAAATCAGAACTGAGGAGTGGCTGTTTTTTTGTTTTTTTTACTTTATGTATGACTAAGCTTTGGTAAAGTAGTCAGACTAAAACCACTGTAGCTGCTGGTTACCAGGAACAAATATGTGCTTTGTCTCATAATTACAGCTTGTGTACGTGTGTCGTTTTGTGAATGCTCCTGTTGAAATATGTGCCCTGGAGAACCGAAACATACAGGGTTTATGCTGTAGATTATACACTTCACTGTATGTTGTGCTGAAAGGTGGACCCTCACTGTGTGTGTGTGTGTGTGTGTGTGTGTGTGTGGCGGGGGGGGGGGGGACAAGTTAGCTAATGATAGCTATGTGTTAGCAAGCTACTGTAGTTAGCTAAGGCACTTGTAAACATAATACTGCATAGCTTTCTGATTTACCCACATTCCACCATAACACAAGTTGCATACTGTCAAAATGCTTTAGCTTAACACACAGAAATATCGTTATTTCATATATATAAACTGACATTTGGACAGATTTATCCTTAAAATGCTAAACACTAATCATGTTTTTCCCCTTACTCTGCCTCCTGTCTTGTCCCTGTCCAGTGATGCCATCTCCTCAGTTCTTTGATGGCCAGGCGCTGGTCTCCTGGAGCGAGATGGACATTACCGTCGCTGTCCCCTGGTACATGGGCCTCATGTTCCGCACCAGGCAGCCTGCTGGCACCCTGATGCAGGCCAATGCCGGACCCTATTCCACCATAAACCTCATGGTGAGATACAGTATGAAGTACATTGTCAACAAATTATTGTCTACAAAAATGTCATCATCATCAGCATATAGTGTGAACTTTTTTAGCACTGAGTACAAGTTAGACTTAATTTCTTCGCAGTCGACTTCGAATGCTCTGTGAATGGAGATGAAAGTAAAATAACTGTCTTTCCTACCATACAGGTGAGTGAGCAACAGGTCCGTATGGAGGTGTTGCTGAGGCAGCAGCTGGTGGCGTCGCTGAGCTTCCCCCAAGTTCGGGTTAATGACGGGGAGTGGCACCACCTGCTGGTAGAACTGAGAAGCGTTAAAGATGGCAAGGACATCAAATACGTGGCTTCTGTGTCCCTGGACTACAGCATGTACCAGGTACAGGATAATTACATCAAAAATAGACAAGGATATACACATGGGTCAAGCTTTCAGGAATTTTTTTTCTGATTGTCAATTCTGTGTTTTTAAGCAGAAGTCCGTGGAGATCGGTAATGACCTTCCAGGATTGAAGCTTCAAACTCTTCATGTTGGAGGTTTGCCTGGAGAGGGCAACCTTGTCAGAAAAGGATTTGTTGGCTGCATACAGGTAAGTGTGTTTGTATTTTTTCCCCTTTCTTCTTGTCCTGCCTCTTTTTCTTCATCATCAATGTGTGCCCTCCATCAGGGTGTACGCATGGGCGAGACATCCACCAACGTGGCCAACGTGAACATGGCTCAGGGCCTGAAGATCCGCGTGGAGGAAGGCTGCGACCTGGCTGACCCCTGCGACTCCAACATCTGCCCTGAGAACAGCCACTGCAGCGATGACTGGAGCACACACACCTGTGTCTGTGACCCAGGTAATATACACGAACACCATACACTCCAGTTAAACTCTATATATCGCTCAGTAAAGTTTGAGTGTCATTCCTCACTCTTTTCTCTGTGTCCTGCAGGTTATTTTGGGAAGGAGTGTGTGGACGCTTGCCAGCTCAACCCTTGTGAGCACGTCTCCACCTGCGTTCGCAAACCAAGTTCCTCCCACGGCTACACCTGTGAATGTGGACAGAACCACTACGGCCAGTACTGTGAAAACAAGTAAGGTCCCTTACTCTGTGTATGTGTGTTTTTTAATGATTTTTACTCTGCTTAAATGGGGTCAAATTTTTTGATATGTTATATGTTGAATTTTCTTAAAAATCTAAAGTTTGTACCTCAAAATTGTTCAGCACTGTTTCAGTCTGTGAAAGTGTTATCTGTGTTTGAGAAAGCATTGATGTTACCTACAATTCTTATTGTTACTATGAGGAACTTTTAACTGGGTATTAAAAAATCTCAATTTGATATGGCCTAAATCAGTAAACGAGACCATCAGCGAGAAGATTGGCTATTTCTATATAGTTATTCTTAATGATTTTCATCGGTGAAACCGGGTCGGATTCCGGCGAAATTAGACAAAATCATGCAGGTTCACCAGAAACTCCTTCAGCTCAGACTCCAACGGGGCCTCAAGTGGGGCCTCTGGCAGACCGTCAGAGCCTGCTGCAGTAAAATATTTTCTAAAGGGACTCTGGTGCTCGGAAACACTACCACTTTTGTCCACAGGAACCGCCAAAATCAACACTAAATGAAAGTTTCTCATAGTAGCTTTAAAAAATGTTGTCAATCATCTTGGGAGTATCAGGGACTTGATTTGGAAATAATTTTTTTCATTTGTCTGTCATTTGTTCCACCCTCTACCATTTATTGCACTCATTATTGCATGTTATTGTGTTTATTCTGCAGAAGTTGACCCAGTAGCACACAGTGTAATAATATGTTTGTCTCCAACGCATAGAAACACTTCAAAATTATTTTGGTAGTGATCTAGTGATGTTAAAATGCTAAAAGTTTTAAATCTTTACTTTAGAAAATCACAAACACTTATGCAGATTGCATCTTTTTTTAAGATTATTTTTTTGGCATTTCAAGCCTTTACTGACAGGACAGTGGACAGACAAAAGGGGGAGAGAGAGAGGGGTTGACATGTGGAAATGGCCGCAGGTCGGATTTGAACCCGGGCCGCCGCGGTTAGGACTCAGCCTTGTTATATGGGCGCCCGCTCTACCAACTGAGCTATCGGAGCGCCCGCAAATTACATCTTTAACTGCATTTTAGAGAAGTAATCTTTGCATGCCTAATGCTTCCTCCAAGACAGTCCTTTGTATCCAGATGTTAAAAATGAATCGGACTAAAAATCGACTCTGCCTCCCACGGAGACAAAGCGCACTAATCTCCTTCAGTTATGTTAGGCTCTTGCTCCTTTTTGTAACGTTGCCAACGTCCTGAGTCTTTCAGAGCAGCTTTATTAGTCAGTAATCTGAGCTCGATAGTGTTTGGTGCCTGTGTGTGTACAGAGAGAGAGAGAAGGGGAAAGATCAGACATCAAAAAGAAATAATCAAACTATTAGGTGAAATTGGAATGTCTGTATACACGCAGAAGGTGATGAGTTGGTTCTGCATTGTAGTATTGTGAATTAGCCAGCCCTGTATGAAGAAGCAGTCATTTCCCCCTGAACCCTGACCCCTATGACACGCATCATTTCCTGTCTTAAGCAGGATGTGGGATTCCCCCTCCACGCCTGACCGATCCTCCATAGGTGTTTAGTCACAGCTGCCCTCATACCGCTGCTCGTCCCCTATCAGATCGCATCGCTCAGTCGGAGATCGCATCTCCTGAGAGAGAAAGAGAGTCTGTGTGTGTTTGTATGAATGAACGACACACCTGATTCACTGACTCAAAAGTGCAGAGGAAGTTTATTCTAGATTCAGGGCGACAAAGAGCGTTTAAACTTAACAGATAGTCAACTATCAGATTTGGAGTATTTTGTTTGAGCTGATACCAAGTCAGTAACATGTCAAAAACCTAATCAACCATCACTGTGCTTATATGACACATTATTTTTTATTTTATTCCAAAAGAATAGGTACACTGGTCCAACTGTATTTTGACCAAAAGACTAATTATTGTCTTCTTTTTTCCCCACTTTTGTCCACTCTTTCACGTTACCATTTAAATATAGAAATGAAACACCACTGTCTTATTATGTAATTATGATGTAATTTCAGTTTCATGAGGGGGCAAAGACAAGAGAAACGAAATCTAGTATTGCTAGAAAAATACAATGTAGATGTTGCATGCCAGGTTAAATTACATATTAGGTTGGATTTTTGTGCTAAAAGAATTAGTTACCTACTTTTTTACGGTTATTTGGAAATTGCAAGTTGTATTGTGTTGTGAAAAACTATGTTTTATTTTACAATGCAAGTGTGATGAAACTGGCAATAACAGATTTTTTTTCCCCGTTTTACATTGTCTCAGTGCCATTTGATGCATTGTTATGATAAAAATATCAATTATAGCCGCTTTAATGAATGTGTCATTATGTCTTTGATGACAGAGTGGAGAAGCCATGTGCTCAAGGTTGGTGGGGCAGTCCTATGTGTGGACCCTGTAACTGTGATACTAGCAGAGGATTTCATAAGGACTGCAACAAGACCACTGGAGAGTGTCGCTGCAAGGTAAAAACAATCATAACTTGATATTTTCCAGATTGATAAGAGATACAAGAGTGTTTCTTTTTGTGATTCAAAAGATTTTTTTTCTTTACAGCAAAGGTTGCTCAGAACAAGAGAATACTTTTATGATAACATTAGGTTAAAGCTAAAGCCCTACTGTTTTCTGTGATATTTAAAGCGAGACAATGACAATTTGAAAAAGAAATAACACAATCTTCCTCTTATAAATGAAGTTGAATTGATAAGAAATAAAACAAACCATGACTCAATTCAATACACTCAGGGATTTTGCTGATACAACCTGACCTGGTCTGGTATGACCAGTAGCTTGTTGTGGCTAATGTTCGCAAACTTTAGGTGCATACTGCTGTTTAACTGATATTACTGGGTCATTAAGACTCTTTTCTCCTTGTACTTCTGTTGCATTATGTTTTAGCATTTAGTATCATCTTGTAATTATTACTTGTGGCCACAGTGGCCAGTAAAAACGACATAGAGCCGCTTTAAAAATTGCCTTAAGGATGCACTAATAGCATCCCTAAATATCTAAGTTTAAAAAGTCATCTATGTCTTCTCCTCTTCCTGCAGGAAAACCACTATCGGCCAGAGGGCGAGGACACTTGCTACCCCTGCGAGTGTTTCTCCATTGGCTCCGAGTCTCGAACCTGCGAAGGCATCACTGGGCAGTGCCCCTGTAAAGGAGGAGTCATCGGTCGTCAGTGTAACCGCTGCGATAACCCCTTCGCCGAGGTCACTCCCACTGGATGCGAGGGTACGAGTATTTGAAATATGATCTTTCCTGATTTCAGTGATCTTTTTTTTCTAGTGACAGACTGTAATTGTAAAGGTGCTCTATACGATATCCAGGTATCATTGTGGAAGCGTAGCCCCCACCCTCCGGTTGCTGGCTCAGCCGTCACCATGTTGAGAGCCGTGCGGAGGCAATAGAAATGTTCCCAATCTCGCATTCAACACCTTTAAGGCAAAACAAACAAGAACTTGAGTGAATAAAATCTTAAACAATAGCTCTGAAGGTTGAAAAAAAGGAGTAAAAAAACCTCCAAAACAACAAACAACTTTTCTGCTAATGTACCAACATCAATAATAAATCACAATAGCTCACTTTTTCTGGCATTAGTTAGACTAATTCACTCATATCTCAATGAATAAATAAAAGGGATTAAATTAAACAAATACTAACATGGAAGTAAATCATAACAAGTCCATAGCTATTTTAAAATACTATCAAAGAAAAGTGAAAGCAAGAATTCAGATAAATTTGTCTAAAGGAAAAAAATGGTGTGTGGTGTTCATGACAAGCATTTCAGAAGTTGGGTGTATTATTCCTCTAAATGTTCAGGTTCACGGAGTGAGCCCGGATGAATCGATGAAGTGTCAAAGGGAGACAAATATTGTCGCTCACATCTGCTGGTGCTGCAGTCGAGCTAACTGCACGTCTTTGTCGCCACCCGGTCAAGCAGAAGAGGCAAGTCTGGCCAGCGAGCTGACTTGGCAGCGGGACTGCACACGCACAATACAGTAGAGATGAATAGAAGACAAAACCCCGCAAAGTCCCATGAACAGAAGATGAATGTCAATGTACTTACAGTTTGACCCAATATGGAGCTCTTCAACGTGTCAGAACGTGTTTGGACTGCTAATGCATGGAGATTTATATGACAATATGGTTCCTTTTAAGTGGATTTAAGACATTTTTTAATATCTAAAGGATCAAATAAATTCTGATGCAGGGAAGGAGTGAGGGAGGGAGTGGAGATGGAGGAATGAAACAAGCTAGAGGTTACTTGTGGGGGTCACTGAGATGTGACCATCCATGGCAGGCCTCATACCGATCTGTCAGCTCCGCGCCAAACACAGCGGTTAATGTCACCACGGTCTTTAGCAATGACAGAATGTCTTGTGTTTGAGTAGAAATGATCCTTAAAGAAAGGGTAAGTATGATCTAAAAAGCGGAAAAGTGAAAATAGTAGCTACATGAAGACTAAAGCTCATATAATCAAAAATACAAGTTTTATTCAGGTTATGAAGTTATGTGTCATAGTTAAGAGTTAATAAAACACTGAGGGACTACAGGCCGTGTGCAACTACAGTAAGAGGAGCTACACTCAAGCCTGCAGGTCCCAGCTTGGTTTGTCCTGGAGATTTATTAATCTAGATATGCTGAAATGAATTATGTATCACAGCTTGTGTAATGGCTCTGCGGGCTTAATTTGGTCTAATGTCACTGTGCTGGTCTGACTGGCTGTTTAATAATGGGGAGTGAATCCTGAGGTGGAACCAAAGCAGGCGTTTACCTTTTAAAAGGTAATTTATGTGGTCCAGCTTAAGTTTATGATGTAATTTTAAGGGCGGATGGCAGTATTAAGTAATGCTCTCAAACCATTTTTTTCTGTAGGTGTGGGGAATGGTTTGTGTTTACCTCCTGGCCCAGAATTCACATCTAAACCTTCTATTTTCCTGTTCGTCCTTTCCTCCACAGTGGTGTACGAGGGCTGTCCCAAGGCGTTCGACGCAGGCATCTGGTGGCCTAAGACCCAATTTGGACGCCCCGCCGCCATGAACTGTCCCAAAGGATCAATCGGTGAGTGCTTTTATAACCCTCTGGTGACAAAAGCAACAATGTGGAGAAATTATTTAGCTCTGGGTGAAGTCAAAACAGTGTGTGGTCCAATTCAGATGAATGGAGATCTGAAGAGTTTCAGGCCACTGGCTGTAAAAGTTTATATTGAGGTCAATGCTGATATAAGTTTTATCATCCCTTTTCTGGGAAATTAAAGTAATAGTTTGACATTTTATTACATTCAGACAGAGCCAGGCTAACTGTTTCCACTTTTTCCAGTTTTTATGATTAGCTAAACCGACCGGTGGTGAGTTTAGCTAAGTTTAGCTTAGCTTAGCTAGCTAACACCAGCCCGGTAGCCAGACGTGACAGTTACAGGGTAATGTTATATGCTAAAATAGTGTACAAGTAAAAAAGATCCATAAAGTAAGCTAACTGACTCAGTAATGTTAGTGACAAAACAATATATACCTAGAGCTATATAACATTAGCTAACATTAGCTATCAAACGCTATTGGCCATACCAGACCAAGTAACACGTTAGCGTCGAAACTCCTGACTCCTGTTTTATTGCTTATGAATTTAACTTTACTTTCCTAAGTAAAGTTAGCTAAGCCAAGGTTAGCTTAGCTTAGCCAGCTAACCGCGTCCCACAAGTGACAGTTACAGGATAATGTTGTAATATGCTAAAGCATAGTGTACACAAACACAAGTAGAAAATATCCATAAAGTAAGCTAACTGACTCAGTAATGTTAGTTACAAAATCCTATCTATCTAAAGCTAGCTAACATTAGCTACAAAAAACTATTGGCCATACCAGACCAGGTAACGCTATACGGGTGAAACTCCTGACTCCTGTTTTATTGCTTATAAATTCAACTTTACTTTCCCAAGACTAAGATTGTGTTTTTTCTTTTTTTCAAAAGTCAGATGGTCTCGCTTTAAAAAGAGAAAAAACACCACACGTCTCTGTGCCAAAATATTCAGCATTATTGAGAAACAGCAGTCGGATTAAGCTGCATGGGTGGCTGTGTGTTTTTGTGAGTTAATGTATTTTAAGACATATAAGCACACTCTTTCTCTCTGTGGAGCTTAACAACACAGTGATAAGGCTCTCTGATTGGTCCGTTAATCCAGCAGAGCTTTGTCATCGGCCAATCATGTTTGTCTGTAGAGACTTTTGGGAAAAACACCAGGTAAGAGCTAAGAGCTGACGGTAATTGTCCTACTCCTCCAGCTGTGTGTGTGTGTGAGAGAGGAAGACAGTCGAACTCAAGACTCGAGCTCACTGACCTGTTACTCAGTAAAGCGCCGTCACTTTCCTGGTTACCCCCTTAGTTACTGCCGTCACCATGGCGACCCCTTTGTTGTCTCCCCAGACTCATTGGGGAATTTATTTGCAAACACTGCTCGTCGCCTTCTCTTAGCTCCAACTGGCAAGTCCTTCAGCCATTTCATCCTTTGCAACAATAGCATTTGGAGAGAGTTTGCATTTGGATGAAGTCTTTTCTCAAACTGAATCAGACTGGAACAAGTCAGCACGGTTTCAAATATTTAAACCACTAAGACAGGAAGTGTTTTACATTTTTCAGGTATTTAACTGATGCACATATTCAGAGCAGTTTTATGACTTAATTCTAGCATCTTTTTTAGGACAATATTACCTATATTTCTTTTTAGCCCTGAGTAGTGGTTATTCCATTCTGGCTGCATACAGCCTCAACAGCCTCAACAGCCTTCACCAATAACGTAGGGCAGCTTGTATGTAGCCTGAGAGAAAAATCAGTTAAAACTATGGCAGTGTATTGCTGCCACACCAGAAAAAACAAATCGGATCAGTATCATGTTATAACATGAAAAGTTTATTGTTATAACAAGATGTTTTTCACATTATAACAAGATATTTTCACGTTAATATGACGTACAAACATATCACGTCATAACAAGAAACTTTTCTTGTTATAACAATTTACTATTTATCTTGTTATAACGTGAAATTTCTCATGTTAAAATGTGATAACTTATTGCTATAACAAGATGTTTTTCACGCTATAACGTGATTATCACTTATATTGTTATAACGTGAAGAAGTTTATTGTTATAACAAGATGATATTTTTCACGTTATAACAAGATATTTTCACGTTATTACGACATACAAACTTATCACGTTATTACAATAAACTGTTTTGTTACAACGTGAAATGTTTCACGTTATAAGGTGAAACGTTTCACGTTATAACGTGATAACTTATTATATTGTTAAAATGTGAAACATTTCACGTCGTGTTTGTATGTCATAATAACATGAAAATATCTTGTTATAACGCTGCCATTCTAGTTTTATTGTGCCTTCATATAATTTTGTGAACATATTGTGTACACTCACATAACTAGATGTTTCATTTGGCTGCCTCCTTGTCTGTGAAACACTTGCCAGAAACGTAATTAAAATCTGCTTTCGTGTTTTTGCAGGTACTGCTATCCGCCACTGTAACGATGAGAAGGGCTGGTTGTCTCCTGAGCTCTTCAACTGCACCACCGTCACCTTCTCCGATCTGAAGAAACTGGTGAGTGCTGCACTTTCAGACGAAAATCTTTTACTCAATGATGACAAGTTTTGAAGGTTTAGCTGAAATTGAAGGAGTAAATGTGTGTTAGGATACTCCTACACTTTGGTCTATGAATGAAAAAACTGAAAAATTAATTACTTCTAAACTAAAGCTCTTTTTTTTTTCCTAAAAAGTTGACATTTGACATAATACCTTTAATTTAGTAACCAATAACATTTTTAAAGTTTTCATCAGACTGTCTATGCCTCTGTACACTGCGTTAGTCACCCTTAATAATAATCATAATGATTACTGGCAGTTATTTAAAACCAACTATGCAGCGCAAAAGAGCTGATGTGTCTTCAACCAAGTGTAATTTCATAGGACGAAGTCTCTGGGAGATTTAAAGAAAGTATTGCACCTATTGTGTTTGAACCTGAACCTAATACTCGAGGCGTGAATTTCCCAAAGCCCCACTAATCCAGGGATTGACCAATTTCTATTATGTTTAATCGCTCCCGCTCAGCGTGCCTTTGCCTTGACCTGCCTGTTCTCCTTCTATTTCCGTCCCTCGACCCTCCTTTCTTCCAGAACGAGGAGCTGCGCCGCAACAGCTCGAGGATGGACGGCGAGCGCTCCAAGACCATCGCGCGTTTACTCCATAGCGCCACCAACAACACCCAGCATTACTACGGCAACGACGTGAAGACGGCCGCCCAGCTGCTGAATCACGTGCTGCAGTACGAGAGCCGGCAGACGGGGTTCGACCTCACCGCCATGAGGGACGCGGAGTTCAATGAGGTAGAAAAGAAAACTTAACAGGATGCACAGATCTGCTTTTACAAAACGATTCAGTGATTACCTTACTGGTGGCTCTCCTGGATGGATTCCAACTGGGAGCGCTGGTGGCACACTGCCCTCCACTGGTTGATTCTCACTGGGAGAGCAACTTGATTCATCACTGTAGTTATCTTATACTTCCACCATTGATTTATTACTACTGTTTTTGCTATATAAAGCATTTATTTTTAATAATCTACAAACTATATGCCAATAAATGCTTCATTTATGTCACTTTTTCCAGAACTTGGTGCGAGCAGGTAGCGCCATACTGGATCCTGACACCAAGGAACACTGGGAGCAGATACAGAAGACCGAAGGCGGCACCGCCCACCTGCTCCGCAACTTCGAGGAATACGCCAACACACTGGCGCAGAACGTCAGGAAAACCTACCTTAAACCCTTCACCATCGTCACTGACAACATGAGTGAGTGGAGGGGAGCTGTGATCACACTGCTGTGTGTGTAACTGGGACACATGATCTGATAGATCGTCCTCATTCCTTCGTTTCCTCTTCTCCCTACCACTTAATCTAGTTCTAACCGTGGACTACCTGGATGTGTCGGACCCGGAGAGGGCGACGTTGCCTCGGTTCCAGGACATCCAGGAGGATTACTCCAAAGACCTCGGCTCGTCCGTCCACTTCCCCCAGTTCAACCTCCGCGCTCAGGGCCACAGAGGTAGCGGCGCTGGCAGAATCGCACCTTCTTTTATGCTGCGAGAGTTTAAAACGTGGGAAAAAAAATACTCAATTTATCTCTTACTATCCCCTCCCAGCAGAGCCCACTCCTCCCGCTCCTCCAACTGAGACCGATCCCCCACTGGAGGAGGAGCACACAGTGTCCGAGAGGAGACGGCGCCATCTTGAGCCAGCTGTACTTCTGCCGGTTGCCGTGGTGATAGTGTACAAATCACTGGGGAAGCTCCTCCCGGAAAGATACGACCCTGACCGCAGGAGTCTGAGGTACAAAGTCGAAGTTTCGGCCTACTGATGACTTCATTGCCTAAAAAATACATCCCACTGTGACACATATATGTTGACGTGTGTTTTTGTCAGACACTGAACCAACTTTCTCACGCACTTTGCTAGGATTAAATTATGAAGTGTAATCCAGTCATATTGTTTAAAACAAGGCCTAAAAGAATGGGGGGAAAAAAGAGAGCCCACACATGATCTGAACTCTAAAAACTCTCCTACTGTACTTACCAGTGTATATACAGTTTAATTCATCATATTCTGTAAACGTTTGAAGAAACCATGAATACGTTTCATCTAATGTTAATGCATGTCATAATATTTACTGTAGGTGTGTTTAAAGGAACCACCTTATCAGTCCCTGATAAGATTCTGTTTAGTTATTCAGGAAAAACTGAACGCGGAGTCAGTGAGGATTGTGTGTTCTTCATGTGTGTGTGGGAAGAGAAAAGGAATCCAAGAAGTTAACAAAAGGATAAGAGAGAATATGAACAAATGTAAACAAGATTTCAGTCTGCTATGATCTACTCTATGATGTGTGTGCATCTGTGTAATAAAGCCATAAAAAGCAAATAAAAAAAACGTACTCAGGTCATACTTAATTGTGTTTTTTTCCTGTCTTTCCAGGCTCCCCCAACGTCCGGTGATCAACACAGCCATAGTGAGCGCCACAGTGCACAGCGAGGGTCCGCCTCTTCCCCCCATCCTGGAAACCCCCATCACCCTGGAGTACACCATGCTGGAGACAGAGGAGAGGACCAAACCTGTGTGTGTCTTCTGGAACCACTCCATCGCGTGAGTTGGACTTCACACACACATACGTCACACACAAATGCGCGTCCAAGGGTATTCAGGACGTTAGAGATTAACTTTTGCAGATAAAACAGCATTTATAATATATTTTTGTTTGCGGTCAGCTGTAAATTTCATCTGCTGTGTGTGTTTGTGTGTTTAGGATCGGAGGTACAGGCGGCTGGTCCGCTAAAGGCTGCGAGGTGCTCAACAGGAACAACAGCCACATTAGCTGTCAGTGTAACCACATGACCAGCTTCGCCGTGCTCATGGACATTTCCAAGAGAGAGGTATTTGCTGGAAAGATAAATCTAACTTTGCCATTTTCTACCTTTTTGACTTGTTATTTACTCTCGGTACTGCTCTCCACAGCACGGCGACGTCCTCCCCCTGAAGATCGTCACCTACACCACGGTGTCGGTCTCCCTGTTCCTCCTCCTCATCACCTTCATCTTGCTGTGCCTCTTGCGCCGGCTGCGCTCCAACCTCCACGCCATCCACAGGAACCTGGTAGCGGCGCTCTTCTTCTCCGAGCTCGTCTTCCTGCTCGGTATCAATCAGACCGACAACCCGGTAAGTGTGTTTTTTGTTTTTTTAGTAGAATGGAGACACTTGGCTGTGTATCGGCAACATATTCTCATTGTGAAAGAAATAGGTTCCTAACGTACCCCCACAGTCCTGTCATATGAACTCAACCACCCCTTCATTGGCACCACCAGTCATGTTTCAATGTGTTTCTTTTGGATTGATTTTAAACTGGATATTATTCAATGCTATTAATTATATCAAAGTAGATATTGAATTGTCTGCTTAGGTGGTTTTCTCAAGTTTGTATTTGTACTGGCAGAAGATTTGGTATTTCAACTATTTATCCATAACTATTTGACTGTTTATTAATTTATTAATTTATTAATTTATTAATTAGCCGTTTCACCATTTAGCAATTACTTTTAGCTAACAATGTTGACTGTATCTGTTACTTTTAGCTAACTATTTCAGCGGATTATCCATCGCTTTTAGCCAACTATATAAATAGTTTTTTTAGCTAACTGTTTCAATTGTTTATGGATTATTTCAGCTGTTTATCCATTAGTAGTAGCTAACTATTTCAACTGTTTACCCATAACTTATAGCAAACTATTTCAACAGTTTAGGCCTACATTTAACTGACCACTCTGCTCGCTTACTAACTAGTTTTCATGTACTCTTAATCGCAACATGTAGTGTTCCGATGTTACAGCTGACTCAACGTATATTTATATTGTTAATCAAATTATAATTTCTATTTTTTCAAATAAGTTGAGCTGCTCCACAATATTTCCTTGTAACCCTTGCTTGGCAACTGCAGTAAAGCCTTGGGTACCCTGGTTGGGTATCACTGGTTTAAGGGATTTTACACCAGTTAAAGGTGTAGTTTTAGATGATGTTAAGCAGCATTTGCTAGCTTGCTCTGCTTGTGACATTTGGGCAGGAAGTCACCCTAAGTATTTCTTTGCATTACAGAAATGTTGTCCAGTCTGAGTTCAAGTGAGCCTGTGCTGCATTATGCATAAATCAGGAGAAAAGAGGGTAACATGAATCACAAATCCTGGGCATTTAGATGGAAAACAACACATGCATATGATACAGGGACAACTCCAGTTAGTACTTTTCCTATGCTTGTGGCATGGTGGAACTTGAGGTGGGATAAGGAAGTCTCCCTTTCTGGTGTTTACTGTATTAAAAACTGCCAGGCAGCCAACGATATTTGTTTGGCCTGCAGGCAAACGTGGTGTTGACAGGGACTTAACCAGGCTTAAATGGGCCAAGGCCTACCTGAGACTTTCTTTATATGACAGATTATGTGTTTTGATGCTCGGCTAATGACTGTCATAGTGAGGAATGTGCTGGTTGCCAAAGCCCTCTCCAAATATAACCTGCTACAAGTTGGTTTTATTGACCTGACAGCCCCTGCTGGATGTAACTTTGTTACTCTAAAGTTCTCTAATTAGAAAGGTGTAATAGATAGTACACAGTCTGTAGTCAGAAATCTAATGAGCTAATTACGTTAAGTTCGTAATCTAGTTTGGAGCTGGGTCGGTCACAGTAATGGCCCATGCATGTGCGCACACACATAGACATACAGTAAAGGATCAAAAGGTGTGGGAATTCTTTGAAGTCTGCTTACACAGGCTTTCAGACTCACACACACACACATGGACACACACACCTCAGTGTGCCAGTAGCAGAGACATGCTGTGACTGGTACCTGTCTGCAGAAGCAGTCCTCAGGGCGGTAGGCACTGGCAAAGGTTTCCCAAAACAACTTCTTACTTTTCACTTGATAAATCCCTTACATCTCTGTGGTACAGAAAACACTATTAAAATGTTAATAGACGGTTAATCCTGCTTTTTTTTTAGAAGACGTGAGGCTTGGAAAGCGGAGACACTTGACACAATGACAGATTTAAACAGTGGACCAAAAACAAGCTGAGTTTACATCAGCGTATTTAATGAAGTTGATGCATGGTTCTTACCCTTTATGGGGTTGTACCCACGTAGCTGAATGCAGTTATTCTAAGTCACTTTCGATAAAAGCGTCAGCTAAATAAATGAAATGTAATGTAATGTAGTTCTAAATTTGGCCTTCCTTAGCTATCTGTCCAGGTTCAAACCTTCAAAATAAAACATGTCTAAAGCAATACTATGTAACTATGCTAAAAACCAGTGGGCAACCTCCGGGTCTGAAAAGTGAAGCCAATGCAGAAGTGCCTTAAACTGGCATTCTTTCTAATAGCCAGCAGGGGGCGACTCGTCTGGTTGCAAAAAGAAGTCTGATAGTATAGAAGTCTATGAGAAAATGAGCCTACTTCTCACTTGATTTATTACCTCAGTAAACATTGTAAACATGAGTTTAAGGTCTCAATCGCTAGTTTCAAGTCTTCTTCAATACAGCATGATGTTCATTTAGTCAATTATGGTCCCATTTAGAGTCCAATAGACCATAAAGCAGGGTATGCTTTAGGGCGTGGCTACCTTGTGATTGACAGATCGCTAACACGGTGTTGTCCGGTCTCGGAGTTGTCCACGTTTTCGTCGTAGATCTTTAACCCTTGCAGAGTGTGTTTTCAGTTCGTGAAATTTAATTGTAACATTTTGGTCGACTAAAAATTTCTTGTTCAGCGTTCGGTTGTGCTTGGCTCCACCATCTCGTGTCACTTCTGGTTGCAAAAAACCAAGATGGCAACGGCCAAAATCCAAGATAGCGACCACCAAAATATCAAACTCGAGGCTTCAAAACCATAGTCCACAAACCAATGGGTGACGTCACGGTGACTATGTCCAGTTTTTACATACAGTCTATGGCTAATACATAGTAGCAAAAGTGGAGAAGCGTCAGCAAACTTGCTCAGTAATGTCCATTTACTCCATTATTGAACAATATCAAGTTAAAAGTTTGCTAACATTAGCTAAAATTTAACAACCAAAAGCTACCGGTTATATGAGACAGAGTAAGGCTGTAGCAGCAAAACTCCTGAGTGTATTGAATTGAGCAGCGGTGCGTTTTTTATTGCTTACGAGTTCAACTTTTCATTTGTAAGAGAAAGACTGTGTTATTTCTACTTTAAAAAGTTATATAGTATCGCTTTAAAATGAATGAGTCACCTCTGACTAGTCTGGATAAACCAGATGTCTACAGCCTTACACAAGACGTCACAAGATCATCAGGCCCGACTGTCAGTCCCGTAACACTGTGGTTGGTAGTAACTGCCAACCACCAGCCACCAACCAGGTGTACATTTTGGCTCTGACCATCTCAGTGGGAGATTAAAGTCAAGTCAATTCAGGTTGCATAGCCCGGGCCTTACTATACTATAGCAATGCCCTTTTTAATGAATAGCTCACACTTCATCCCATCAAAAACCTGAAAAAAAACATAGAAATTGAGAGAACTTGAACCGACTCATGCACCCTAGAACAAAATCTGCCAAACAATTCAGCATCCCCTACGCATTTGGATAAACCAGAAGTCCTCTTAACTCAAAATATTCCAGATAAGAAAGCAAAGGGGACAACTCAGACCAGCAAACCAGGATAAAAGATAAGGAACCTGTAAGTTTACAGGATCCAGATGAGTTGTGGGAGTCTTTTGTCTTGTAGAAATGTTCTGACTCACAGTGTTTTGACTGGGATGAGGGGGACTCGAGCACTGACTAACAACGTGCTCCGTTATCGGCAACTATATGATCTGAAGTAGAAGCAGAAATCTTCACGGAGATTTTAAAAAAGAGAAAGCGTTTCATGTGTTTGTTTTTTTCCATCTTTTTTGAATTCATGTTTGTGTGCGTGCATGTCCTTTCTATTTAGTTCTTAGGTGTGTGTGTGTGTGTGTGTGTGTGTGTGTGTGTGTGTGTCTCAACTGTGGAATGCTGTCAGTGTGTGCCCAGGGCCATCTGCAGGATGATTTACAACCCTGTCAGAGTCGTCTCGCTCTCTCTCTCTCTCTCTCTCTCTCTCTCTCTCTCTCTCTCTCTCTCTCTCTCGCTCGTTCGCTGTCTGATCTCTACAGCATTACTAAAATACAGTATCTCAACTGCTCGGGCATTCCCTGACACACTGCATTCTTCAGTACAGCAACAGGCATGGTAATAGGGAGGGAAGGAGCCAAAAGAGTGTAGGGACATAAATTGATGAAGTTTGTCATAAAAAAAATTGAGGTATGCTACCATTAGGGCTGCAAATATTGCTTATTTTAATCTGTTAATTACTTTTTTTGTCGATAAAATGCCGTAAAATTGTCAAAAATGCTCATCTCAACTTCCTGGAGCCATTTTCAAATTGCTTGTTTGTACGACCAACATTCAAATATCCAAACATATTTAATTTTCAATTATATAAAACACAGAATACTTACATTTAAAGCTGAAGTAGGCAAGATTGGAGCAAATATGATTAAAAAAGTTATAAAACGTCGCTATATCGTGACAGTAGTACATGAAACAGGTAACCTGAAAAAACCCATGTGCCTCTGTGTCCTCCGGAGCTGATCTGAGATCTGCTGTCCATCTGTTGTCTATGAGAGTCGGCTGTCAATCACTCGCGAACTCCGACCAAACGGTCAAACTAGGCAGCAATGATCAAATATGAATCAATATTATGTTACGTTAATGCCTATTTCTCACCTCAAATGTTTTCAGAATCATCTTGTAGTGCACGGTTTAGCTGTAAAATGAGAAAGTTTGTGACGCGGCAGCCATTGTGGAATCTGTTCACATGACCGGAGCACAGCCAATAGGAACGCTCTCTCTCTGAAATAACCTGTGATTGGTCAAAGTCTCCCGTCACGGGCTAGATTTTTTAAAGCCTGAAAACAGAGACATGATGAGGTGCAGAAGTCTAGTTTTCTCTCAGAACACTTGAATTACAATATGCTGAAAGGTTATTATGGAATTTTTGCCCAATGATGCCAAAAAATATACTGCCTACTGCCACTTTAAGAGGCTGGAACTTGGCTTTTTGGGGCATTTTTTTTGTAATAAATGAGTATCGAAATACTGACTAATAGAGATTCCTTGTGCATGAGCAGCACTGGGGTGTAAAATTTTGTTAAATGACATAAGGAAAGATGGATGATGGACACTGGGTGGAAGCATTTACCGGATGTTCATTTGATCAACTGATAGAAAGGGAAAAAGGAGGTCAAAGTGGGGGTTTTTAACATTAATGTATGTAACATGTTCTAGTAGAAACCCAAAATACAAATATGAACCTGAAAATAAGAGGTCCCCTTTAAAATGTAGACTCATGCTTTTTTTCCTCTTTTCCTCTCTCTTTCTCTCTCTCACTTTGATATCTCTCCAGTTTGTGTGTACGGTGATAGCCATCCTCCTCCACTTCTTCTACATGTGCACTTTTGCCTGGATGTTCGTGGAGGGGCTGCACATCTACCGCATGCTGACGGAGCTGCGGAACATCAACCACGGCCGCATGAGGTTCTACTACGCCATGGGGTGGGGCATTCCGGCTGTTATCACTGGTGAGACGCGCACAGACACACACACAAATACAAGCTCAGAAAACAGAGCGACAGAAGATGTGTCAGGGTGCATTCATGCCGTGACTCGTCTCTTCTGAAGAGGCTGTGATCCCCGTGGGAAAATTATTGAACAAGAGATAAAGAATTTAGAGAGGGTGAGAAACACACAATGAGAGATGTCCACAATGTGTCACATGAAGACAAAAACAGTAACATACATTTCATGTATAAAAAAAACTGTGACAGAGAAGCGCGTGTGTTGCTGGAAATTGTATCTTGACATGCCGCAAACTCATAAATAATTTGTTGATTTATTTGTTTTTATATCCTTTTTTTATTGTCTCTCTCGATATAACTGCGACATAAAATTTCAATCATCTGGTATCTCCAATTAGTACCGCTTTTTCAAGGCTGCCATTTACTGCATATTTTACTTTACAGCCTTTTGATGTGCGATATGATTGCAGTAATATATTAAATGCTTTGCGATGTGCTGACATGTTTCGGCGGTATCGGATGCCAGCGAAGCTTAACTTGATTGGAATTTGGATGGAGACATAGTGTGAGAGACGTATACAGTTACAGAGTACGACGTACAGATATTAAAAAAATGACGAACAGATAAGGAACGAAAATGACAAATGATAGTGATGAGTGACTAAGATGATGGGGGGGAAAACTGGAATACAAAAGGAGGGACATTTTGGGTGTCTGCTTGCACTGTGGCACTCTAACCAAAAACAGAGGCGGGAGGGGCGAAGAAGTGAGGAGGGAATGAAAGAAACAAGGCATAGAAACAGTTGTAACACATATTTTTTTTTTGTGCCCTCTGTGTGTGTTTCTAGGTTTGGCAGTAGGTCTTGACCCTCAGGGTTATGGGAACCCAGATTTCTGCTGGCTTTCCGTCCATGACACACTCATCTGGAGCTTTGCAGGACCCATCTTTGTAGTCGTCCTGGTATGTGCACGAATTAAAATAGTGCCAGGATTGCTGGTTCTTGTTGTCTACCTATAGCTTGAATGTATTCAGACCATTAAGTGTTGGAGATCAAACCGTTGGACTTTAATATCCTTATAAATAATCAAAATGATGTGGAATATCAAATAAAATACGACAAATAGTCCTGTTAACGTCAATTATACAAGAGTGAATTGAGTGTTCTGATCACAAACCCTCTTCCTCCCTCTCTAAAGGTGAACATAGTGATCTTTATTCTGGCTGCGAAGGCTTCATGTGGTCGCAGGCAGAAGGCTACGGAGAAGTCAGGAGCGATGTAAGTTTTCACATTAATAATCCAATATATAGCACAACATTTATTTACTTTACGGCACTGGGGGAAGCTGATCCGTGTGTGTTTTCCCTCCTCAGTCCTGCACTTAGAATGGCATTCCTCCTGCTGCTACTCATCAGCGCTACCTGGATGCTCGGCCTGATGGCGGTCAACAGCGACGTAATGACCTTCCACTACCTGTTCGCCATCTTCAGCTGTTTGCAGGTAACACAGCGTTTATGTTATCGGCAAAATCAAAAATAAATGAATAAATTGCTCGATAAATATATAAATATGTCATTAAATGTAGCAAAAATAATATTAAAAATAAATGTAGCCATTAATTAAATGATAAAATTTGACATAAATTGATATTTCTCTTTTAATTTGCTTCATTTATTTATCTTTGTATTATTATTATTTATTTACTCTTTTATTTAATTTTGCCCTTTTATTTATTTATCTTTTATTTATTTATTTTTGCATTCATTTTTTATTTATTCATTTATTTTTGCATTTATTTGTTTATTTATTTTATATTTATTTTTAAATGTATGCACTTATTTATTTATTTGTGTATTTATTTATGCACGATTTTCTCTTTGCATTTCACCCCTTATTTATTTCCCCAAACTAATTTATTTCTGTATTCTTTTCTTTATACATTTCTTTATGCATTTCTGCCTCATTATGCAAATGAGGGGGCTGTCACTCAACGTGTGTCATGGGGTCAGAGCATACAAAGATAAATAAGAAGCAAATTAAAACAGAAATATCAATTTACTGTATGTCACATTTTATCAATTGATGAATGGCTACATTTATTTTTAATATTATTTTTGCTACATTTAAAGACTTATTTATTCATTTATCGAGTCATTTATTTATTGATTGATTGATTTTTTATTTTGGCAGGTTCCTCCATAATCTGCCACTGACGAGATTGTCACAGACCCATTTTATTTGATAATCATCAACTCTTTGTTACTCTCCTGTTTGTAACGTATCTCTTTTGCTTTTTTCACAGGGAGTCTTCATCTTCTTCTTCCATGTGATCTTCAACAAAGAGGTGAGGAAAAACCTCAAGAACGTCTTCACGGGAAAGAAGAGCGTACCGGATGAATCCAGCACCACAAGGGCCTCTTTACTCACAGTGAGTGAATTAATACGGCCCCACATGTTGATCTCATCTTATATTTATTTGTTTTTTTTAAGGTATTTTTGGCTTTTTAATATATCACTGTCATTGCATATTTATTGTCACTGTTTGCTCAAAAATCCTGGAATTATCAGACAAAACAGAGTCATATTTTTTTTGTCCTCTGTCCTCCCCTTCTTCCATCCTCTCATCCTTGCGTCCTCAGCGCTCTCTCAACTGCAACAACACGTACGCAGAAGACGGCCCGCTGTACCGCTCGGGCATCGGCGAGTCCACCGTCTCCCTAGACAGCACGCTCAGGTCAGCCAAGAGCCGCAGCAGCTACCTGGCTTACACTCTCAGGTACAACACGCTCACTGACTGCATGGCTGCTTCTACTACACCGCTGCATGACGAGTGTGTGTGTGTGTGTGTGTGTGTGTGTGTGTGTGTGTGTGTGTGTGTGTGTGTGTGTGTGTGTGTGTGTGTGTGTCTGCGCATGTGTGTCTGTTTGTCCACTTTCTTTATGTTGTTCTCCTCCCTGCATGTCTGCTGATGCATCAAATGTCTCACACATACTAACACATCCCCAGCCCCTAATTTATTTTTATATATAGGCACACACACTTTACAGGTGCACACACACACACCCTGTCCTTATTATCTGCCTTATCCAAAGCAAGGATAAGTTAAGTTTCTCTACCCTCTTTGAGGGTATTTCTTTGTTTTCAGCACATGCATGCTGCCACAGAATGCCACCTGCATTGTACAGTAACTCTGCTTGCGTGAAAGACCGAGCTGAGATTTGCCAGTGCATGGCGCACAGCTTTGTTGCAAAACCCAACACACACATACAGGAAAAGACATATCAACTCTTATTGATATGCACCAAGGCAAAAGAACACCTACTGTCACAATCAATCCACACTATTCATACATACTGTTATGTTGTGCTATGTCGTATGTATTGACAGATTAAACTGCTAACTTTGTTCATGTGAAACTTGGAAGTTTCATGAGATGAGGAGTAAAGAAATGTGTGCTAGAATGGTAAAATGAGAACAACCTTTCAAAGTACTGAAAAACATTGTGAATACATTTTAATAATTTAATGTTAATGTGATATAGCTTCAAAGCACAGATAACAGTTTCAACAAAGAGTGAGCATTTTAATATTCATGAAGGTAGGATTTATTGCAGGGCTGTTTTAGTAGTCTGCAGTAGTTTAAGCTAGGTACACTGACTCAAAACACATTTTAGCTAATGCAGGTTTAGCTAGGAGGTACTTTTTTGTAACATGTTTTTTACTTATTAGGAAATTATCAATGTTGGAGAGGCTAGTTGAACATACTACAGACACTGAAATATTGTTGTAATATGTATACTCATATGTATATAGCATTGTGTCTACTGCTCCATGCTAGCTCTTTAGCGTACACCATGTAGGCTACTGTGAAGTTTTAGAAGTTGTACAATTGTATGCAGTTGAGTCTAGTATTTGGACTGTTTTTTTTAGGAAATTTATGTGATAAGTGAGATTGTGTATTGCCAAAAAATACAGCAGATATCTTAGCCGTAGTATTTCCTGCCAAGCTATATCAGCTCTACTGAATTAAGTTGATTTTTAGCATTTTTTTTAGCCTATATTAATCTGCATACCTTTCTTATTATACTACACTACTATTATACCAGTTTCAACAAAAACTCAACATTCTAACCAGCCAATGCAAGGCTGTTGTATTAAACTGTATTAGTTTTAGCTAGCACCTAGCTAAACCTAGAGGAAGCTAGGTACACCTAGCTGAAAGTAATGCAGTTTTAGCTACTGTGGTTTTAGCTAGGTGTACCTTATAAACTGGCAACTCAGTGTATTTAGTCTTGCCGTGTCGAAGAAATGGTTTTTTTTATAACTTTTTTTTTTTTTTACTTCTTACAGTTCAAGAGGGTAGATGAACTAATTACAGAAACTATATGTGTTCATGTGTGCCTGGTATATATAGCATTGTGTCAATTGCTCCATACTAGCTCTTCACTGCTAGCAATATCTTCTAACAATAATATCGTTGACTATTAGCAATATCTCAGATGCTGTATTGTACAACTGCTATATGTTCACAATTTCCATGTTATGCAGTTAAATTTGGCAGTACTACATATGAAATTTGTTTCATTTATTATGAAATATGGTCCAGCATGTGTGTTCTTTTACTATTTGCAACACTTTTTAGGGAAATATATGTTATAAGTGTTGTTAGACAGCCAAGAATCTATTGAGTTGAGCAGATATTTTTTACCGTGTGTATATCCACATGCCTTTATTGCTTTCGTACTTCAACATCGTGCGCTTGTGCTCAGCGCTTTAGCGTCAGGACAAGTGTGTTCCTGTCTGATGAATCTCTAAAAAGTTGACATTTTGAGATATGGCTCTTCCAGGATATATTATCGTCTCAGGTTGATCTGTGTTTGTGCGTATCACAGGCATGTTTTCATCGCAATGGAGTGGTGTTACATATATCTGGTGTTTTAAAACAGTTTTACAGAATCAAGGGGAGGTGTGACTGTACGCCTCGGCTCGTAAAGCTGTCATCTGGGTAACGCGAGCTGACACTGGGGTCAATTAGAGCGAAAACGCCAGAAGGGGGGGGAGCGAGATGGCGTGCTGCCTGTGCAAAAGGGAAAAGGTTTGGGGGAGGAGGACAGAGAGAGGAGATGGGGAAGGAGACTTGGGGAAATAAAGGAGATGGGACTGTACCTGTTGAAGTGGGAATGTAATACAGACACACATACTTCTTCCCTGTGGCGGTTGGCACGTCTTCAGCTGCTTCCAGAAGTTTCTCTCTGATCAGCCATCAGACAGGTCAGAGTCTCCTGTAGCGTTTTTGCCCTCCAGCCAACATCTCAACCCAACCTGGAATAAACAGCTATAGGTGGAGAGCTGGAGGAGGTTATTGCAGTTTAGCAATAAGTCTTGAAAATATCCATCTGCGGTAGATGTTTTTTTTTTCTGTTTACGATCAAGCAGCCAGTTTACTGTAACTCAGCCCTCCTGCAAGCACACCTTAACCACAATTTAATATTTGTTTAAGCTTTTGTTGAAGTCAACAACAGAGGCAAATGTTTTGTAATGAGATATGTCTGGTGTTTCAGCGGTTTAACTTTAATTGTCTCAAACCGCGAGTTTGGGCTTGAATTAACTTCCAGGGACGCCGTACTTCCCCTCTCTGCCTCCTCTTAATCTCCACCTCTTCTTTTCCACTCCCGTGTCTCTCTCACTTCCCTGTCCTTTTCTTCTTCCTGTATCTGTCTTTATCTACCTAGGGAGGAGTCTGGTCAGAAGCCCAGTGTCTCTTCAGGTACAGCTAAAGGACACACAGATCTGGACGGACCTCTGTTCCACAGGAACGGCACCAAGGGAGATGGTGAGTTTTTTCATATATTCAGTTAAGGAATGAAGTAAAACCCCTCTCAATCATTTTTACATGCATATAAAACTGCATACCTCTGTGCATTTAATTAATAGAGGTTCATCTTTCTGCCTTCCTTCCTTGTCCCGTCAGACTCTGACTCAGACAGTGAGCTGTCAGGCGACGAACACAGCTCCTCCTACGCCTCCTCCCACTCCTCTGACAGCGAGGATGACGACGTCGACGTCAAGCCCAAGTGGAACAACGAGAGGCAGCCCGTTCACAGCACGCCTAAAGGTACATGGGTGGTCCTGTTGGGCCTAAGTACTGTACTTACCGTAAAACTGCAACTGGCTTTTATTCGCTTCAATCACTGAACTCGACTCGGTGTATATTTGGGACAGGCGTCTATATGGGACGTGCCTTTAATTCCTTTCTCGCAAAACTCATGCTCAGCAAAGATGGGAAAATACTATCAAATTGATTATTTAAACCAGTATGAATATTGCTTACTAAAATTAGGCTATCGAATAACATAGCAATTATGAATCATTCATTTGATCTAGCTCAAAGACAGTTAACAACGCTCGTATTATGGCACTGGCATACCGACACAACACCTCTCTTTATCCTGTTAAAACCCACCTGCCCGTCAGCGACGAGCCTATATGGCATACCAGAAAGGAAAAAGGGGTGAAAACTTTAACAGAGAAATGTGGGGACAACTTTATTTTCTAGTGAACTTCACATGACAATATTCACAACTTGGATTCATTTTAATGAAAAAAACATTTTGATTCTTTTGATTGGTGAACTGTTGCGGACAAAGGGAATATAAATAATCAATCTTCATATGAGCGCTTCAAAGGTAAGGAGTCAGTTACCGCTGTGCCGAATAGAAGTTTAGAAGCTTAATAACGTTGACATTTTAATCATTATTATAAATAACTTACAGAAACATCGTGTGCCTTCTCTTTCTCTCTCTCTTTCACACACAAGAGCGACACAGCGCTCAGCGTCTCAGAAAGTAATCGACTCAGTCTTCAATCCAAGAGTCAACATTTATTGAAAAAAGATCGATGTAATCATTTCCAAAATTCACAACATGCTTCCATCCAACGTAACACTCTGCTTCAGTCCATAGTGTGTGTTTATCCTTTCAAAACAACACAAAGGGAGGCACGCACCTAACGGGGCGGTCTAGCAGCAATCAACAGCACCATAAAGCTGAATGAATTATACTTTGGTGCCCATGGTTTCCGTAAAATGAAGTGGACGATTGAATTGTGGAGAATCTAAACGATCTAACACATGCTACTTTATACTTATATTTCACACAGGAAAATACTGTTCTTTTTACACCACTAAAATATATTTACTTTTCAGATATATTTTATGTACAAAATGTGTGATGAACTTGTAAAATATGATGTATTGTTCCCATATAAAGTAGCTAAAATTCCTGCTGCTTTCAATATGTCAGCTTTCCCTTCCTTAGTGGATTCAGTATCTAATCACGTGAAGCCTTACTGGCCAACGGAGGCCACCACAGCCAGTGACAGCGAGGAGCCCGCTGGGGCAGAGAGGCTGAGGGTGGAGACCAAGGTGAACGTGGAGCTGCATCCGGAAAATAAGCTCAACCACATTGGGGAAAGAGAGAGGGAGACTCCCCCGGAGAGAGACAAACAAATGCCTGGTAATGCTAGAGACACGGCGCCGGCCAGCCAATCCCACAACAACAGCAACCACCAACCGGAGGCGAGAAAAGGTAAGAGTAGAAAAAGAGAGTTCTTTGGAATGAAACTGAATGAATTGATTGATTGCATCTGAATGAACTCTTTGTTCCGTCTCAGGCATCTTAAAGAATAAGATCAGCTACCCTCCTCCGCTGACCGACAAGAACATGAAGAACCGTCTGAGGGAGAAGCTGAGCGACTACAACCACCCCACCATCACCTCCCCTCCACCGAACAACAACAACACCTCCTCCCCGCCTCTCTCCACCGTCAACATCATGACCCCTTCGTCCCGACCGCCCTCGCTGGCCTCCAACGACGGAGGTCGCCCCGGCAACCACGAAACCAGCTCCCCCATCAAGCCCCCCGTTGCACCGCGGCCGCAGATTCCTGCCGGGCCCCCGCCAGCGGGCATCTACCGGGAGACCAACGGGGGAGTGGCGATGCACTTGAAGTCAGGGACGGTCAACGGAGGCAACGAGTCTGATTCAGAGTAAGTAGGTCTTAGTAGGTAGTGTTGGCATGTAACAGTGAGCTTTTTCTGTTTTTGCATCGTTCTTTGTGCTCATAAAAACAATGATTAAAGGGTGGGTCCATTATTATTATAATTTTTTTAGGTTTTTATATCTTTCTGTAGCTTTCCAGCCACCAGACTCCATTCACAAAAGCAGTAATTTTACCTCATATAACGTGGGAGTATACATACAACCCCACTTGAAAAAAATCCAAACTAATCCTTTCAGTTATTTACAAATTTAGCACAGCTAACTTTGACTCAGCTAGCGCTAGCGTTCACATTATTTAGAACCTTATTGATTAGCTTTGATTAGCTTACTTTGGTAACCTACGTCACTGCTTTTCGCAACGGCTGAATGGGTGTTTCCATTTGAAAAAAAACCCAGTACAGAACGCAGATGGACCCGCCCTTTAAGTTAAATTCGTAGAACAAATGAATGAATGCTGCTTCATAAGTGAGTCATTTGAATCAGTTTAAAAAGGATTCAAGATCAATTTGATTTTAAGAGTGAAAAAGCAGCGCCACTGAGGTGCCCTTGAGCAAGGCCCTTAACCCCAACCGCTCCAGTGGAGCTGCTCAGTGGCCAGCAGATCAGACTGTGGTTGTACTGGGCAGCTCCCCTGAATAAATAAAGGTTAAAAAAAAATAACGTATTGGTTGACTATTATGTCAACTGATGGAATAATGCATGTATCATAACAGGATCCATAGTTTAAGGAATAGTTTGACATTCTGGGAAATAGCTAAGCTGAAGAAAAAACAACTAGCCTGGCTCTGCTATTTTTACATTTTTTTTGTACGGATTAAACAAACAAAGAAATTTGACTAAACAAATGAGATAAAATAATTAGTGAGCTTTAAAGGTGCTGATAGGTGGATTTTTTTACCTTGTGGACACAGCCAAGCTAGCCTTTTGCCCCTTTGTGCTAATCTAAGCTAAGCTAACTGGCCGGTAGCTTCATATTTAGCGTACAGACATGAGAGTGGTATCGCCAAGAAAGCAAATAATCATATTTCCCAAAATGTCAAACTATTCCTTCAACTATAGCATGAATAATATCACCATCCTGCTTGAATGCTGCATGATGGCTTCTTGCACCCCTGCATTCATTTTTACATCGCATGTTCTTCCTTTCTTTCTCCTTGCACCCGTCCTCCCTGCATCCCCCCCCGCTAAACAGTGGCAGTAACGAGACTTCGATCTGACCTGTTAGGAAAACCCAGACCAGCCTGCCCTTGTGAGAGGAGGAGCGAAGAACCTGCTGGGGGTTGGAGAGGAAAGGAGGAGAGCCAAGAGGATGGGAATAAAAGAAAAGAAGAAAAGTGCTGCAGATTGGGTTAAAGGGGGGGGAAATGTTCCCCATGCCTGCTCCGTCCATCCATCCCTCCTCTCATGTTCCCTCTCTGGAGAGCAGTATTAATTGCAGACGTTAAGACTGCCCGAGACGAGAAAATAAGCAGAAAAGATGTGAGAAATAATAAAGGGAATGCTGGGATGTACCACGAGAGGATGCAATGGAGCCACGTGTGCCAAAACCACTGTAGGAAATGATGGGGACGCAGAAGAAGAAGAAGACGCCCCAAAACGATGTTCCTCCATGGTCGCCCTATCAATGGGCGAAGTTAGGAAAGCTTGAAAAGGCAGATGAATAATCACCGTGCATGAACCCAGACTCAAATACATGCTGGTACATTTGTAGTCCAAAAGGATTTCAAGGACTACAAGTCCTTAAAAAATGTCAGACACAACCTGTTCTCACTGACTATTGGACACTCTGATATCGGACAGCGCTATCACACACACACCAAGTGCTCTTTTTTTTTGTTTTTTTTACTCAAAGAAAGGCTTCCCCAGCCTCTCAATGCAGTGCATTTAGATTGTAATTAACATGTAGATATTGTTAAAGGTGAAGAAGAAATCTATTTTGTATTTCAGCTGTAGCGAGGACAAGTTTTTCTAAACTAAAAAATCATCTGCTCTGTGTTAAGTTGGGAAAGCTTCCCAATGGTGCAAATCACTTGATATGCTGGTTTAATCGACTGAGAACAATCCTGAATTGAGGCCTTACATAAACAAACACATACTGTACTAGCCTGTAGTGGGCTTTCCGGTGATGTACCACACTCTCTGGCAGCACATTCTGCTCTAAAGACACACATAGTGACCTAGAATGACCCGCGTGCATGCACACACAGAACAGTGGGCCTGAATGAACATTAATTATGTGGAATAATGTTGAAAACTCAGTTTTCCAGTTCGAGCACTATGAACCCGAAGCCTTCTTTTCCAGTGTCCATCCTGCCTGTTTGTCCAATGCAACACACTCCTGGTTACCAAAGTCATGAACTACAGTAAATGTGCACATTAGGGTTGGAGTCATTTTTACTTTTAACTCACTTTTATTCCAAAATAGGTGAAAAAAAAGAATTTTTTTGGCCTTTGGTGGCATAAAAATACGCCACAGGATTAGTTCATCTTCAAATCTATGCTTTTCAAGCACTCAATGTAGACATAATCAAAGCCTTCAGTATGAATAAAAAGAGTTCAAAGTGGAAATGATGCCAACTCTAATGCATTTCACAGCTAACTTAGTCTTGTTTACCACTCACTGAATGCCTTTGTACCTTACGTACAACCCCAGTGTTTTCTTGTCCTTCTTGTAATCAATGCTGTCGATAAATGTCCTCGTTTTTTTTTTATTGATCCGAGACACTGGAAATGTTTTGTAACATAATGTATATTTATTTTTTATGGTTTCAAGACACTGGAAAGAAAAGATGATTGTGACTGTAAAATTAAAAGACATGATGAATTTTTAACAGCAGCCTGTTACACGTCTGTTGCCCGGAAGGAAACATGTACTCCGCTCGAGGAAAATCGACTGGCTTGGATCCAAAGACTGATGATTAACGGAAAGTGTTACTCACTTATTTCACATTTTCACTCTGGTGTAGGTGATCACATGTGGGTGAAGTGTGACGGAGAGGTCTTGGGTCCTTAATGGAAACTGGTGGCAACCTGCTAGAAGGATGTTGTATCACGATATTTGGTGTGTTTTTGTCTTTTAAAATGCTGTATATCCCATTGTGTCCATTTTACACCAACAAAGATTAGTGATTCTTCTTCATGAATCAGTCAAAATACTGTTTCTCGGTCGCCTAAAGACAGAAACTGCACAAATTTCAAACTTATCCAACCAATACAAAAATTTGGACAATGTCTTCCTTATATGTACAGTACAAATATAAGGAGATTTAATGTACAACAGCCACTTTCATAAAAAAAAAAAATGTAGTGTAAAGACCCTGAAGACCTTTTCTTTCCTTTTTTTTAACCATGAGTGGGCTGTTTGCTTATGTTGGTCAGGTCAATCCATAGACTGTATATAAAGATGGACGACATGACAGCTCCCCAAAAGTGAAGCCAAAACATATTGATCGCCCCCTGGTGGCTGGCTGCAGTATAGGTCATAAGTCCTGCCCCCCTCCATGTTAGCGGATGGGGCATGGGCCAAACTAAAAAGTCAAAGTACATCTTTATATACAGTCTATGGATCAATCCAATCTGATCAAACCACACCCACACACACAGTTTTTTTTCAAAACTTTATCTTTAATAATTGCTTTTTTTTTCATGAATATTTAATGTTATCAAGAAAAACGTGATACTTGAAACCAAGTTTTTAGGGGCTTTAATGCTATATGTTTTACATGTTAAAGTAGTCCTATTTTCATATCAGGGAAATAATAATATTGTGGATGAGAAACACGGATGGAGGGACAGATAGTTTGGAATGAATCCAACAGAGACGACAGATTTCAAACCGAGGTGCACCTCTGTTGCACAAGTACTGTGTATGCCATGCAGATGTTGATGTCCATACAAGGTAATGTATGAGGAGAGCAGTCTCACTGTCTTAATCTGTCCTGTCTTCAGTGATCAGAGCCCCGCTGACTATCAGTGAACAGTACAAGTCTGTTTACTGTGGGTATGTGAGAGGAAGTACAGTTGAGGCTGACCGCTCTACTGTGGAGTTGAACCTCAAACACAAGAAGTATGTGTGTGTGTATCAAAGTGGGTGGGAGGGTGGTTGGAGGTACAGTATGGGTGTATCTGTCTGAGTGTTAATCCTCATAGAACAATGGTGGCTGGCGGTCTTAATAAATCCCCTCACTTTGATCCAAACCTGTGCAGGGCACACACATGCACACATTTACACAGTCTATGGAAGCAAGCAAGCACACCATCGTTCGAGAGTAACTCTATTTTTACACATCAGTTTCAGTTGAGCAAGGGACTCAACTCATTTTCTTTTTTCGTTTAATTTCATTATTATTTCTTTCACAAATAAGTATCTTAGTATGCGTTGACTATTTGTACAATTGCCAGTGAAGATACTTTGTTGTTCACTGCAAAAGCCCTGTACTGAACCTTTTTCCCACATTATTTACATTTTTCCACAGCTTTAAGAACCGACACTTTGCTCTGGCATTCCAAGGTAAGCCGGCTAAACGCAGCCCTTCACTTTAATGTTTTTCTGTAGAAATTTGTCTTCAGCCATATGGACCAGATTAGCAGAGATGCACTTAGGTGGCGGTGGATCAAAGAGCTGGGGAGAGGTAAAAGTCTGCTGAGGTCAAATAGGACCATGAATGCTCCTTTTTTGGGGGGGTGTAAGTGAATTACATCACTGCAAGGCATGGAATCCCTCTCTTGTCTCTCCATGTCTTAGTATAGATAAGATAGGTGTACTTGTGTCATTGATGTAAAGGTTTTTTTTTCAGGGCCTGGAAATGGCAACAGTGCCAAGACCATCACACAAACATGTATGCATCCAGCCTGCTGCCACTGGGTATTGCCAATTAAATTAATGTGAGCACGCAGAGTGAAAGGTTAGATGGGAGGGTCAGGTTTCACAAGCCTATTGGGCGGTTTGGTTGTTATGGCAACTCACGTCTCAGTCGTCTCAGGTGATAGAAGGTACAAAGATGAAGTAAAGGGTTGGAACGGAGGTAGCGTGTCACGGTATGACTGCTGCTGGGATTAGACGTTACAATCGTGATGCATGTATGTTATATAAGTTTACACTGTCTGCGTTACATATTTTCTCTATTACATTACATTAACTTCCTTACTTCCAGTAATCTGTTAAAACAGGTATCATTCTGTCAGGTTGTCTATATTTCACTTTGGAATAAAAACCTTGGACTTGAAACTTGAGGAGTTGAGTAGCACAAGTAAAGAGTCTTGTGAGTCTATCGGAGTCACCCTCTGCCCTCCTCTTTATCTCTCATCAGCCAGGCTAACTAAATAATTCAGACTCATGAGAGCCACAGTTGGCATCCTAGAGAAACTGCTGTGCTGAACAAGACCAGGCAGGAGGATGACTGGTCCGATTGTGCCATCTACTGGTGAAAGAATACAGTCACATGTACACCTACTGTAGAGTGTGTTCTTGTACCTCTGTACTTGTGAGGACAGGAATTGAAAGCACCAAAGGATGAGAGAAATATCTTAAAGTGAGATAATGTAACTTTTAAAGAGAAGGAGGACTACGTTCTTCCTTTTACAAACAAGACGTTGAATTCATAAGCAGTAACATGCACCATTGCTTAATTCAATACACTCAGGAGTTTTGCTGCTACTGTACAGCCTAACTTGGTCTGGTATGACCAGTAGTTTATGGTGGGTGATGTTAGCTAACATTAGCTAACTTCAAGTAGATATTGCTGTGTGACTGACTTTGATAAGTCAGTTCGCTGACTCGATATCAGGCCATTAAATAGGCGTTATCGATCGTTAAAAGCACCATAGATTTGGGTCATTAGGGACACTGGGTGTAGTAGGCCCCTATTGGTCCACATCTATGGTGCTTATAGCGACCGATAACGCCTATTTTTCTGTAGGCTACTTGTGCCACTGTAAAAGTATGTCTTAGTGTTTACTAGTATCTTGTAATTGTTGTTTCCACAGTGCCCACTGTTCATCAAAAGCTACATAGCCGCTCTTTAAACCCCCTGAAAGCTTAGTTTCAAAACTTAAGTATTTCTCATTAACATTACATAACATTAAATATTAATGACTAATGATTAATTAGGGTAAGGGTCAAATTTTATCTTAGATTTGGGGTGAAAGTTATACTGTAGTTGGATTATTTGAGAGAAGAAGCAGCACTGACATAATGCTCCATAGACAATGGCCCAGGCAGTGTCAAATTAAAATGTGTTCAATGGAAGGCCCTCAGAAATATAGCAATCCAAACAGTATCTCAAGTGACAGCAATACAAATTAGTACAATTCAAACAGCTCTGTAAAATAACATAATGTACTGCACAATACAAGTAATTATAAAAAAAAAAGAAAAAACATTTATGTTAAATTACATTGAAAAAGACTTTGTTCTGAAATCATAGCTAATCATTTTTAATTCATATTTAATCAACCATCTTATCCAAATGTGTTTTGCATCAGCAGCCTCATCATCCTTCCTCCCAACTGTTCTATAATTAACTCTGGATGCTCCGCCAGTTACATAAGGCACACGTGGGTGTGCAACCCTCTAGAAAATACTGATTTGGGATTAAGAGGGTTTATTAAGGGGTTTCTAAATGAGCCCAGAGGGAGGATTTGGGAAATCTCAACATTGGTACTTTTACTAGAAGACATCTGAAGAGGATCACAGAAATCCATTGTGTGTGTATGTGGACGTGTGTGCGTGTGTGTGTATGTGTGTGTGTGTGTGTGTGTGTGTGTTAAGCATGACTAAGGGGAATCATCTAAAAGCATTAGTCCCCTTGTTTGCTGCACAATCTCTGATGACTACGCAAACCCTGAGAGGTATCCCATTTTAGCTTATAGTATTTACAGATCCAATGATAGAGCGTCTGCTGCTGAAATAACCTGCAAAGAGAGATAAGAGGCCTAAAACATAGAGATAGACAGGACGAAAGAAATCCTCTGTAATATTAATTGAACTTGAGAAAAGGTATTAATATTATCTCAGAGCATTAACAGGAGGAACACAATACTGTACATACTATGAACAATCACCCAGTTCGAACAGATATCATGACGGAAACATTTATGTAGTATTTTTTTTCTGGGTATTTTTGAGGGTTTAGCAACCTTGTGCTGTTTATATTCTACTATTAAAAACTTACATATTTTTAGGCTAATTTTAGTATTTTTAGACCCAGTATTTTTCCACCAGATTTTGATTCCTGAGATGTGAAGAAGGCTTTGAAGAAGTATTTAGACCTTGCCAAAGTGATAGTGAAAAGCAGTATAAGGAAATTCTTTATAATTCCCTTGGAAGTTCCCTGGAAATAACTACTTGATTCAGTAGGGAAAACAGAAAAGGTTCAGTTATTTTAGTTAGAATATTAAGAATAACTTCTGTAAAAGAATTGTTCCATTTGAATTAAACTTGAACAGCAGCCCTATGTGAATAATCCTAATACATTTTTATTTTTTCATTTTTAAATGTGAAATTGCACTAGTGGTGCATTTTCATATATGCATTCAAGTACTGTATTTTTCATTATATGCTTGAATAGAGGAGATGAAGGCAAAAACTCACCACAATAAGAGTGGGAAGGAATGGTACAGTAATATTCTTATTCATCTTCTGGGTTAATTCATAATATGACATTAAAATGAGGCCATTATTTACCCACGTGTTTTATAATTTAACACTCAGTGATAGTAGCAGCCACAGGGCGGTGGTATCATCAGATAATCCATAATTCATTTGTAATTCAAAAACAAAAAAACAGAAATATCATTGTTTTTATCGTTTTAAACAAAAAACGAAAAAACAGCCGTGTTTCATCCATGCATCCATGCATGGATGAAATGAATCCATGCATGGATGGATGAAACATGGCTGTTTTTTCCATCCATGCATCCATATATGCATGGCTCGAACTGGACTCCAGTCTGGAGCATGGTTAGCATGAAATAGGCTACTGGCCCTATGGTACACTCTACTGGGTGAAAACGAAACTACAACTACTAGGCCACAGCCTTCCTAGAAGAGTGCAAGGGATTAAGGGTGGAAGTGTCAGGTGTCTCTCCAGCAGTAGCCACATAGTGCTTCGCACCTGCCGACATAAAAAAAAACACCCCATAGTAAGGGTGTGAGAGATAAAAGTGTCAATTACATGAGAGTTCTGTATAACATCTGTAAAGACCCTCCCTGTAATTTATCAAACACTTTTGGGATAAAAGACATTCGTGTGTTAATGAAAGAACAAAACAAAAAAATATATATCTATGTAGCTATGTATGTATTTATTTGTGTATTTACATTAGCTAACATTAGCTAACTTTATGTAGATATTGCTGTGTGACTGACTTTACTGAGTCAGGTTGCTGACTCTTCTGTCACCTGATTTGACTGTTATCAGGCCATTAAGTAGGTGTTATCGATCACTATAAGCACCATAGATGTGGGTTAGGGGCCATGTGAATAGATGATAAAACCTGATATTGGGTGTAGTAGGCCCCTATTGACCCACATCTATGGTGCTTATTGCGACCGATAACACCCATTTTTCTGTAGGCTACTTGTGCCACTGTAAAAGTGTGTTTTAGTGTTTACTAGTATCTGGTAATTGTCACTTGTGTCCACAGTGGCCACTGTTCATCAAAAGTTACATAGTCACACTTTAAAGCCCCTGGAAGCTTGGTTTCAAAACTGAAGTATTTCTCAATAACATTACATAACATTAAGTATTAATGACCAAATAAGCAAAAAAAAAAAAAAAAGGTTCAGGGAAAAACATCTATAGGTATTATTTATTAAGAGTTTAACAGTCAGCCAATCAGCTTCATCAGGACAGTGTGGCTGCGGTTTGATTGAATTTGATTGACCCTGGCAACATTAGCAACTCCACAATTGTCAATACATTTTGATTAAAATGTTGCTAAACTCTGATTGGTGTGCAGAAATACATGACATCACCTTTAAGGCACGGTCACACATTAGAAAAGTTAACATCTCCCCCCCCGTTCACTCCAATTTTATGCGAGCGAAGGGGCAAAAAACATTTGCTTCCTTTATACTTGCGTGGAGTTCAACTTTATTGAATTTTCAGTTCAAAACTTGCCTCAGCAGACGATGGTCACTTGCCTGCATTCGTGCATGTGTGACTGTGCCTTTCAAAAGCAAAGACAGAAACAGTCCGAAATTGTTCTAAGTTTTGGCAGAACATGTGTTCAAGTTGGAAAACCATCGCTCATATAAAGAAGCTTATTGAGAAAATTGATTTTCAGAGGCTTTAAAATTTACCCAGTAGCTGTTTGTTTTAGAAGCTTGTTTAGGGTTCAACATTAAGGTTAAATAGAAAATTGCACAAAGTCATGCTTTTTATATACAGTATATAATTATTGAATTAGCTTGAACTGCTGTAGCTTGAACTAGTTCACTGTCACTCTCTATATGGGTTGACACTCAACAGTGGCCACACCCTAACCAGTGATGCCGAGGCTGGTATTTTGCCTTGCAGTGTCAAATGCATCCCAAAATAACTACCCCCTCAGACTTGATATGGTTGATCCTTTATCATAGACACGCATAATCATTTCTATGATTACAATGAGGCATGGGCTTTGGTTAGGGAAAGGGTCAAATTTTAGCCTGTAGGGTTTAGAGATTTGGTGTGAAAGTTATAGTTGGACTAGTTGAGAGAGGAAGCAACACTGACATAACGCTGCATACACAATGCATGTCCGTGGAAATATAACAATCCAAACAGTATCTCAAGTGATAGAAATACAAATTAGTATAATTCAAACAGCTCAAATAACATAATGTACCACATAAGACATGTAATTCTAAAAAAAGATTTATACTAAAATACATTGAAAAAGACTTTGTTCTGAAATCATAACTAATCATTTTTAATTCATATTTAATCAACCATCTTATCCAAATGTGTTTTGCATCAGCGGCCTCATCATCCATCCTCCCCTTCCTCCCAACTGTTCTATAATTGACTCTGGATGCTCCGCCAGTTGCATAAGACACACGTGGGTGTGCAACCCTCTAGAAAATACTGATTTGGGATTAAAAGGGTTTATTAAGGGGTTTCTAAATGAGCGCAAAGGGAGGATTTTGGAAATCTCAACATTGGTACTTTTGCTAGAAGACATCTGAAGAGGATCACAGAAATCCATTGTGTGTGTGTGTGTTTGTGTGTGTGTGTGTGTGTGTGTGTGTGTGTGTGTGTGTGTGTGTGTGAGTGTTAAGCATGACTAAGGGGAATCCCATCTAAAAGCATTAGTCCCCCTTGTTTGCTGCACAATCTCTGATGACTACGCAAACCCTGAGTGGTATCCCATTTTAGCTTATAGTATTTACAGATCCAATGATAGAGCATCTGCTGCTGAAATAACCTGCAAGAGAGATAAGAGGCCTAAAACATAGAGCTAAACAGGAAAAAAATAATACTCTGTAATATTAATTCAACTTGGGAAAAGGTATTAATATTATCTCAGAGCATTAGCAGGAGGAACACAATACTTGTACTATGAACAATCACCCAGTTTGAACAGATATCATGATGGATACATTTACATAGATTGTTCATGCTAATGTATGATTTCTCCTACTACTTACTTCACATAACATAGTCGAGAGATCTAATATTAAAAAAATATTATAGAGTTGAATCAACACCTCTTATGACACCATATAATAGCAGATATTTTGGCCACTTTGGGGCAGCAAAAACAAGTTGTGAACACAACACTGCCATATTATCACATTGTAAGTTGTAATGGAAAACCTGTTAGCAAAAAGTGACCTATTTACACATGCAGCAGATATTTAGCAACATTAGCATGCATTTGGAGATGTGTTTCTTTCCGTGCGAGTCCAATATTCCCTCTCTTTTTAGCTCTGTTTTTGGTCTCCACCAGCTCCTGAGAAAAATTTCTGTCTCCTTAAATGCTATATGCTCCACAATGTTCGCTAGCTAGGTGCTGTTGGACCTGACCATCCAAGATGGTGGCAAAGACATGAACTGCACTTCCCAGGATTCCTTTGGGTCACTCATTGAGTAGCTCCACCCATGGACTCAGTAACCATTTCCATTGGCTACTTTAACATGATGACTCATTCACAAGTACATGTGAATTTTACGCGGGATAAATAGGAAGGTCTCCTTCTTTTCTTTCTCTTTGCTCTTCAGTCTCTTTGCTCTTTGGTCCCTGGCCTGTCAACACCCCTGCCCCGCAGGAGGTCAGCTGCGGCCCTTCTCACCCAAGCTCTCCAGCCAGAGACTGCATGAAGAAGCAGCTCTTATCTGATCTATGTCTTGTTAGCAGACAGACATAGAAACACAAGGAACTTCTAAAGGCAGAAGACGCGAGTGCCTGCCTTTTGATCCACTAACTTCAACCAAGGAAGTTAGCACCAAGCCACCAAGCTGCAGAAACAGGACTGGACCAGTTTCCTTCCAGCTGCACAACTGGATCTCACACAGCAAGGACAACAACAACTTCGACCCTGGAACCACAACCTTCTCCAGTCGGCTTTCTCCAATCCCTCCTTGGAATTACAACCCCTTTCTTCCATGTAGTGGTAACGTACTGGGCTTTACCTTAGCATTAGTAATTGCACACGGCTGAGCAAGACTGTTCAACTTAACTTCTGTAAATGTACATGTATTGTATGGTTTGATGTAATTCATTAAGTTTTACTGTTGTGATAGTGTTGTAGTCAGGATATTTGGTTAGCTGGCTTCGCCACATCTGATGTGTTTAGTTTATGCTCCACACAGACATAGGGTCTTGCATGCAAACTAACCATCTTTTCTAACTATCTTTATCATCTGACACACATTAACATCACTTACATAAACTGTGAATTGGTTTTAAACACAAACATACCCATTCAGATAACCCCAACCCCCACATCACACCTCTTTGTTCTCCCTGAGCCCATGTGCTCCAAAGGACAAAGAGGTCATGTGGTGACACCCTGGCGGCCATCTTTGATCCGGCCATCTTTGTAGTTTTACAGTGCTCGCCATTTTGTTTTGTAGGCCATGCAGACATCAAAGACAAGTAGCCATCTTGTCTTTGTCTCCGTCTCTCTCTCTCTCCCTCTCTCTCTCTCTCTCTCTCACACACACACACATGCTCACACACTGTGTTTGGTTTGTTTAGTTTAGTTATTTAGTTAGATTAATATTGTGTTTTAACCTTTATTATCTTATAAATAAATATTTGTGGATCATACATGCTGGTCTGTTTAATGTTGTACAAGAGTGAATAATGCCAACCGCTGCTGTGTCAAGAACTCCAAAATCCTTCAACCTTTACTATCTATTGATATAGTGATTTTTGGTTATAGTTATTAATTTAATTATTAATCAGAGTTCTAAATTGATAGTTTAGTATATTTAATGAGACTTAGCTATGAGACTACATTAATTTGCTATCGTTTTCTCTTTGTTTCAAAGAGTGGTGCCCCGAGGATGATTTAATACACATTAAATCATATTATTCATTATAATTAATAATTATTTTGATAATTATTATTTACTTTTGATAGCCATTTTAATGTCTTTTGAGCTTATACCAATGTAATTTGGTGCCCTGTTATTATTAATATATATTGATAATTAAGTAATATTAATTTTATTAATATTGATAATTTTCTTTATTATTGTCTAATAACTAGACCAGCTCCTACCTGCGTTCCCCAACATAATGGTGCCCCGTGTGAGGCCTAGTATTGTTGGCAAATTATTCATAATTGTGCAATATTAATTTTCAGCATAATTTTTGGACAAAACCAAAAATTTCATATTCCACTTCTAAACGAACCAAAAGTGTTGACATTCTACACCACTAGTCTTCCACAGGAGTAGACGTCCAGCTGTACTTTTAAACAAGTACATTGTGGTTAGAATTATAATTTGAGAGATTTTGTTATTAACACTTTAAGCCTTCATAGTGTTATTTTGTTTAAGAACTTGCTTTTGCTGCTAATTCAAGTTAACCTACACTGTAGAACTTGAAATAATTTTGGTTCAGCATTTGAATACCACGTATTCAATTCAATCTAGTCAAGTTGTCATAATTTGCTGTTAATCTAAGTGTTCCTTTAATGACACAGCGTGCCACCGGCCCTGTGTAATATAGAGAGCTTGTACCTGGCTGTCACTGCCATGCATTTCAGCCTGACTGAGTAAGATTGAGCCTGATAAGAGCCACAGTGTGCTACCAGCCCTGTGATATAAGTTTGCACCTAGCTGTTACTTTCACACGTTCCAGCTCGAGTCACCTTTAAGAGACATCATCACAACTGTTACTGCCTTGCATCTCAGTTAGTGCATGTTGTGTGTAAGCAAACTTGTTTTGTAAACCTTTGTTTACTTTACTGGCCCCTTTTGTTTTATTGCCCACTAGAGTCACTAGTTAGTGCTGTAGCTGCCCCTCCTCCACAGGAAGCTACCCCCAATAAAGTAAGCCAGTCCATTGTTTTGTTAGGCTAGTGTACCTACTGCTACACTACAAGGTGTCTGCCAAAGCAACACCATAGCCACAACATTATTTTTCTTGGTACTGGACACCTTGTTTAGTTTTACCCTCCATTCCAGGCATAACAATGGAGAACCCCTGTGTAGAGCTTTATATTTCCTCCCTAGCACAGAGCTTAAACCCTGGCTGCCCTGAACTCATCAGCAGGTTGAGTTTCAGTGAGTGCAGGAAAGAAATGGAATCGCTACTCACAGACAGGTGTGATGCGCAGACCGCATCCAAAGATTCATTGTTTAAATGCTTGCTTCTGATTTTTCACAGGCAAACCAGTCTTGCCGTTCAGCGCAAAGCAGTCCTGGAGAAGGAGGTAGATTCCCTAAGAACGCAAAATGCTTGTCTCCTCCATGAAGTTCAGACAGCAAACAAAAAGATGATGCGTTACTTGGAAGACCTGCATTCAGCAGAGTCAGATCTTTGCTCGCACAAAGAGCAATTGTTAGGGCTTAGATTAGAACATCTCACCCCACCGCAGTCTGTCAGCCATTGTGATTCTGGTTACTCCGATTCAAACTCCTCACTTGATGAGAGGTTAACCCCCTCTCCACTCAGAAGTGAAAGATTTCCAACTGACTCAAAGTCCTTGGGAATGAAGTCAGCTCCACTGAGAGACAGTGCTAACAGCTACCTGACTTCCCATTTTTCTGATACTGACAGTGAAGCTACATGTAGTTTATCTTCAAGAAGATATTCTGCTCCATGTTCTTCTCAGCTACTGAGAAATGACATTTTCACCTGTGCTCCTTCCTCCAAAGGTTCAGCCTGTTCAGCCTCCTTTCCACTCTGTCACAAGAGTGATGACAGCTGTTCAGCCTCTGCTTCTCAGCCAGAGAGAACTTTAGCATGTGATGCAAAAGTGCATTGTAATGCTAATTTAGTCTCGCCTTCACCAGAAAGGACCCCACAGAGTCCCCGCTATGAAGTGCTTGAACTCATAGCTAAAGACATTGAATGTTTTGATCCAGACAACTGTGATCATCACATTGATGACTACTTTAGAGAATTAGATCATAATCTAATTGATTTAACACACGCCACCCAAAGGGAGAAAGTGAAACTTGTGTGGAAAACCAGCTCTAAAGCTGTGCACAAGTTTATACAATCACATCCTCCCAGTGTCAGAAATGACTACAGTGAGCTCCGTCATGCACTGATAGAAGAATTCTCCTCTACTGCTGACGTGACCTCAGCGATGTTTGCAGCCCTCCAAATTAAACATTCACGTAGTGAGAATCCTAGGGATTACTACAGACGTTTAAGGCATGCATACTTCCAAGGTAAGAATGCACCAGGTTTAGAAGAAAACCCCATCTTCAAGTCCTTGTTTTTGCAGAACCTGCACCCATGTGTTCGCACCCATGTGGTACTCAGGACGCGTCAGGGTAACCCCTCACTGCTTGAGATAAGGAAGATGACACAGATAGCTTGGGAAACTCTGGTCATTTCCAAAAGGGGGGGCAAACCAACTGAGCCCACCAGCTCAAACACTGACGTGTCAAGCAGATCTGCCACCTCAAAAGACCACCTTCACAACAGGTCGAAGGGGGGTCACAAAAGGCTGCATAAGGACACTGAGCGTAACCGCCATGTCCACCAGTTGCGTAGAGATAGGCATTCACACAACAGAAGTGTTAGAAAGCCATACTCTGAAATTCTGTCCCAGAATTGGCGTGACCGGTCTGATGATGACCACAGCATCTCCAACCACAGTTCAGACTTTGACCACGGTTCAGAACATGGACATAACCTAGCAGACAGTGATAGCTACTCTGAGTGCCTCTCTGCCTCTGGCTACCTGGAGCGTTACAGCCCTGAGCCACGAGTCAAGCACAAGAGCTCCAGAGTTGTCTTCCCACGGTACTAGCTAACACACAGCCAACAGTGAGACAGATGCTAGATAACGGTGCCTTAATTTTTCCTCTTTTGCAGTTACTAGGGCAAACTTGAGTTTGTTAGCAACAGCAAACCCTAAATTCTGATATGACTCAGACACCACTGTCCAACTTTACAAGTACACTTGGACCAACTCCTTGGTAGTATCTTGTTTAGAGATCACTAGTGCAAAACACTAGCTTAGGACACACCATTATAGCATCACAGAACCCGTCATACACCTGTTCTCATATTTTTAGGTGACACTCTCTGCATCTCACCTTAACACCTCTTTATCTCTAACATTCCTGTTCTTCACTAACCTTATAAATAACAGAGAAACACTAGTTATGTATTTTATACAGTGCTATTGTTGTTGTTTATCTGGTTTTATTTGTAACTTAGGGACTGTTCTTGCTTAGCCAAGATAGATAGTTTTAACCAATGCCCAGTTGGTCAATGAACTGCCCAGACGTTACAAAATTTGAATGAACTGTTGAATGAACTTTTCCAATCATGGATTTAATGACTTTCGAGTTGTCCCCAGGAGTGGAACTGAACAACCCCCAGGTTGTTTCCAAGGACCTGTGAACTGTTCAACCTCTAGCTTGCTCTTAAGGATGATGGACATCTTAAGACCAAAATGGGGGGATGTTGGACCTGACCATCCAAGATGGTGGCAAAGACATGAACTGCACTTCCCAGGATTCCTTTGGGTCACTCATTGAGTAGCTCCACCCATGGACTCAGTAACCATTTCCATTGGCTACTTTAACATGATGACTCATTCACAAGTACATGTGAATTTTACGCGGGATAAATAGGAAGGTCTCCTTCTTTTCTTTCTCTTTGCTCTTCAGTCTCTTTGCTCTTTGGTCCCTAGCCTGTCAACACCCCTGCCCCGCAGGAGGTCAGCTGCGGCCCTTCTCACCCAAGCTCTCCAGCCAGAGACTGCATGAAGAAGCAGCTCTTATCTGATCTATGTCTTGTTAGCAGACAGACATAGAAACACAAGGAACTTCTAAAGGCAGAAGACGCGAGTGCCTGCCTTTTGATCCACTAACTTCAACCAAGGAAGTTAGCACCAAGCCACCAAGCTGCAGAAACAGGACTGGACCAGTTTCCTTCCAGCTGCACAACTGGATCTCACACAGCAAGGACAACAACAACTTCGACCCTGGAACCACAACCTTCTCCAGTCGGCTTTCTCCAATCCCTCCTTGGAATTACAACCCCTTTCTTCCATGTAGTGGTAACGTACTGGGCTTTACCTTAGCATTAGTAATTGCACACGGCTGAGCAAGACTGTTCAACTTAACTTCTGTAAATGTACATGTATTGTATGGTTTGATGTAATTCATTAAGTTTTACTGTTGTGATAGTGTTGTAGTCAGGATATTTGGTTAGCTGGCTTCGCCACATCTGATGTGTTTAGTTTATGCTCCACACAGACATAGGGTCTTGCATGCAAACTAACCATCTTTTCTAACTATCTTTATCATCTGACACACATTAACATCACTTACATAAACTGTGAATTGGTTTTAAACACAAACATACCCATTCAGATAACCCCAACCCCCACATCACACCTCTTTGTTCTCCCTGAGCCCATGTGCTCCAAAGGACAAAGAGGTCATGTGGTGACACCCTGGCGGCCATCTTTGATCCGGCCATCTTTGTAGTTTTACAGTGCTCGCCATTTTGTTTTGTAGGCCATGCAGACATCAAAGACAAGTAGCCATCTTGTCTTTGTCTCCGTCTCTCTCTCTCTCCCTCTCTCTCTCTCTCTCTCTCACACACACACACATGCTCACACACTGTGTTTGGTTTGTTTAGTTTAGTTATTTAGTTAGATTAATATTGTGTTTTAACCTTTATTATCTTATAAATAAATATTTGTGGATCATACATGCTGGTCTGTTTAATGTTGTACAAGAGTGAATAATGCCAACCGCTGCTGTGTCAAGAACTCCAAAATCCTTCAACCTTTACTATCTATTGATATAGTGATTTTTGGTTATAGTTATTAATTTAATTATTAATCAGAGTTCTAAATTGATAGTTTAGTATATTTAATGAGACTTAGCTATGAGACTACATTAATTTGCTATCGTTTTCTCTTTGTTTCAAAGAGTGGTGCCCCGAGGATGATTTAATACACATTAAATCATATTATTCATTATAATTAATAATTATTTTGATAATTATTATTTACTTTTGATAGCCATTTTAATGTCTTTTGAGCTTATACCAATGTAATTTGGTGCCCTGTTATTATTAATATATATTGATAATTAAGTAATATTAATTTTATTAATATTGATAATTTTCTTTATTATTGTCTAATAACTAGACCAGCTCCTACCTGCGTTCCCCAACAGTGCTAACTTCACCTGGCTGCGGGTTTTTTTGCTGGGCAGGTAAAGCGAATACTGGGTTTTTAGATTTTAGCACAGTTGCTGGCCTTGATACCATAACAATACGCCGAAAGACGCAAGAAAGGTCCATAGGGCTTAGAGGAACTGTTCACTACAAGCGAACCCTTTCACATAAAGGTAATCATGTGGCCCATTGTAAATATGAAACACTGATCATAGCTTTAATGAACTCCAGTTTACATAGTCCAACGTTGCCTGAAAAAAACTCTGTTTAAACTGTTTTTTTGAGCCTACAATAGGCCTTTTTCACGTAAGACATTGTCACGGTAGGGGATAAATAATCAAATTAACGATGGCTGATTTCCACTTAGCTGAGGCATTGTCAGCGTTACTAGTAACACCTGTGCTTTTTCTACAGACAAGTCAAAATGTCTGCTGTGAAAAAGGTCTATGGTGCAGGAATTCAAGAGTGCTTTTCAATGGCACAAATTCTCTACTATTACAGTAAAATGGTGCCCAGCAGTTCTTCATATAGCATTCTGCATTAATGTGAAATGATGGCTAGTAATGTGTGGTAACAAAGGATTGCCTATATTACATGCTGGAGTCACGCTCTTCACAGCTTCCTTGCTGTTTTTCATATCATCTGATCAGTAATGCACTATATAAAATGTCTCTACAGGACTCTAAATATCTCTTTTCTGTTCTCTCAAGGTCTGCAGAAAGTACTCATGAGCTGAACATGGAAAGTCCTCTCTGTCAGTGCCTCACACATTTGCCTACACAAATGTGAAGGCAAGCTAAACGTGCACTCACTCTCTCTCTTTATCAGCCATATTGTGTCCAGTAGCAGCTAAAGCCACACAAACATGGACTTCTCGTCGACAGAAGCTGCACCTGGGAGACGGTAAGACACAGCTTTGACTTTTTCTGACTGTTTTTAAATGCAGAAAGCAACCTAACGTGTTGAATTCTTATATGTAGGCTGCTCACAGACGGTATGTTTTGTGGTGAGGAGGAGGTGGCAGACACGGCAGCCGCAGGCCAAAGTTCTAGTGAGGACAAGACTACACCGATCCTCATTGGCCTCATTGGTAGTCTGACTGCAGACATAGAAAGTACTTGTGATTACGTCCCCGTAATCTATGGTCTCATCTCAGGGGTCAGAGGTCAGTTGACTCCTGTTTCTCCCTCTCTCTCTCTCTCTCTTACTACCCATTTCACTCTCCAGTCCCTTTAATCCCTCTTCTTCTTTGTCCATTTGTCCATCTTCATCACTCAGAAACACAATTGCTGAAGTAGAGGAATAATTGGGACTTCAGCGAAGACTGCTGGATTCCGTAACTTGCAGAAGACAAGAAGAATCTCACAGACGGACAGCAAACATGCTAAGGTTAGTGCTTCAAAAGCGGTCATGTTTTTTGGTTCAGAATTGTATTTTTAGGATGCGTGAAATGCTTTATTTGCAGGAATAATGCTGCTCAAGAAGAAGTCTCCATTCATCTATTCAGCTTACTTGAACTCATTGACTTACTTTAGACATCGACCCTCAGTGGGCTTTACAAGAGGTCAAATACAGAGCGACCTGTAGGAGAAATAGTAGAGGAACCCACCTTTAAAATGAACAAATACATTTTATCCACTTATTTAGACTGACATAAATTGTTATTTATGGTTAGGTTAGGGTAAAGTCATAATAATAATTCAACTATACAGTAGATTCTAGTAAACTGCTATTCAAACAGGTCTGGCTGTCAGGGCTGGAACCACTGGTGGACTCGGAAAGGGGGGTGGGGGATGCCCCCATGTTCGAATAAACTGCAGCAAAAGTCCCCTCTTGGATGTAAATCTTGATGCCCTCTTGGATGCTATGGCAGATAAAACATGATAAAGTGCCCACTAGAGTAGGCCCTTAGGCTCTTCCAGTCGAGAAAACGTGATGAGGTGCCATCTAGTGTGCCCTTCCAGCGGAGAAAACGTGATGAAATGCCCTCTAGTATGCCCTTCCGGCAGAACAAACGTGATGAAGTGCCATCTAGTGTGCCCTTCCAGCGGAGAAAACGTGATGAAGTGCCCTCTAGTGTGCCCTTCCAGTGGAGAAAATGTGATGAAGTGCCCTTTCAGTGGAGAAAACGTGATGAAGTGACCTCTAGTGTGCCCTTCGAGTGGAGTAAACGTGATGAAGTGCCCTTTCAGTGGAGAAAACTTGATGAGGTTTCTTCTAGTGTCCCCTTTCAGTGGAGAAAACGTGATGATGTGCCATCTAGTGTGCCCCTCCAGTGGAGAAAATGTGATGAAGTGCCCTCTAGGGTGCCCTTCCAGTGGAGAAAACATGATGAAGTGCCCTCTAGGGTGCCGTTCTAGTGGAGAAAATGTGACAAAATGCCCTTTAAATTGCCCTTCCAGTGGAGAAAACGTGAAGAAGTGCCCTTTAGGGTGCCCTTCCAGTGGAGAAAACATGAAGTGCCCTCAAGTGTACCCTTCCAGTGGAGAAAATGCAATGAAGTGCTATCTAGGGTGCCCTTGTAGTGGAGAAAATGTGATGAAGTACTCTCTAGTGTGCCTCCAGTGAAGAAAACATGAAGTGCTCTCTAGGGTACTTTCTGTTCACTGGCAGCTGATGCCCTTTTTATATTTTCACCCTGCCCCTCCGACAGCCTGAGTATGCCACTGGCCAGAACTACCATTGAGGACAATGAGGTAATTTCCTCATTTTTTTTCTGGGAATTTTGGGGGTTTAGCAACCTTGGGAAGTTTGTATACATATATATATTTTTACATTTTTAGGGTAATTGTAGTATTTTAAGACCCAGTATTTTCCCACCAGAATTTGATTCCTGGAAGTGTGAAGAGTGCTTTGAAACAGTATTTAGACCTTGCCAAAGTGCAAGTGAAAAACAGTAAAAACTGTATGTAATTTCCTTGTAATTCCCTTGGAAGTTTCCAGGAAATAACTATTTAATTTAGTACGGAAAACGGACAAGGTTGTTATTTTAGTTAGAATATTAACAATAATTTCTGTAAAAGAACTGTTCCATTTGAATTAACAGCAGACATCCAACTATGAATAATCCTAATAATTGGACATTTTTTAATGTGAAATGACACTAATGGTGCATTTTCACAAACAGTATTCTTTCAAGCATTTTCATTATAGCCTATGCTTGAATAGAGGAAATGAAGCTGCACCACAATAATAGTCAGAAGGAACGGTACAGTAATATTATCATTCATCTTCAGGGTTAATTTTACAGTATGACATTATAAAAGAGGCCGTTGTTACCCACGTGTTTTATAATTCAACACTCACAGTGATAGTGGCAGCCACAGGGCGGTGGTATGGGTAAGAGGCGGCTGTGTTTTCCGTCCTGTCTCCGGAGCATCATTCACCGCTCACGGCCCCTTTAAGAAAGCAGCACCGAGCACTGACGAAATTTCCTCGGCCCCTTCTCCCCGCTCTCCCTCTGCCCGTTTCTGTGAAATCAACAAGAGACGAAGAACAAGCTAGTATCTGCAAGCTCCGGGGCCAACGGTTGCTGGTCAGGGCAGCTCTCTCCAGACAGGAGGGGGACGCAACTGGTATTTTTTTTTCTCAGTGTTTTGACGCTCAACCCTCAGAAAGAGACGACATTTAATCGGTGGACAGAAACAAGCGGATATCGTTGGGATGGATGGATGTTGCAAGGGAACAGTTTTCGCCGCGACACTGGCGCTAATTTAGACGTCCTGAGCAGCAGGTGTACTGAAGGATAAAGCGGACTAAAGGCAATCTCAGTGTTCATGAAACTTTGCTACGATTTACGTGCTGGGTAAGACTTGTTTTTTTTCCTTTATAACGTCTTCAAATTTTAGAACAAATGTATTGTTTTCTGTCAACCGTCTTTCTCACTGTTTCGTCGGGGGTCACAGCCAAAATGCGGATAATTTGGTTCTCATGTTGTGTAAGCCTATGTGAGAGATATGAGAAAATGTCCGACCGTTTGAGGGGTTTATTGAAACAGTTAACTCGAGGCCTAGCTAACTTCAAACTCCACCGTTTAATTCAGTAACCGACTCAATTGTTCAAATATAACGGACGCGTTTGAATTCAACAGTGCCGTTTGGCCTAGCTAAACTGTACCGTTTGGAGGGAGTCGTGAACATCAAAGTCAACCGTCGTCCGCTGCCAATTAACGTTACATTTGATTTAATACCGTAAATTGCTGCTTTTTAACGGACCGTTTCGGGTTTGCTTAGCCTTCATACACCCCTAATAACGCTATCACTGATACAATATATAGCCTAGCTACTTTGTGTTTATATTTTTCAATGAATTTTTGGCAGTTCAGTGTTTCATTCATGTCCGTACATTATGAACTTTCCTGACTTGAAAGTTGACCTTGAATCTATCACAGACATTAAACATTTTACCTTGTTTTTACGTTATTGTCAAAGTTACATAATGTACCTGAACGTGCATAATGATTCGAAAAGAGCTGGTGTGGTGTGTTCACTGACGGTAGGAAGTTCTGCACTAAGAGTTGCTGTCAAACCAAAATTATTTCCCCATTCATAGTGGGGGAGTGCCTGAAATGCCCTGAATTGATCCCCGCTTGTTGGCTTCACGCAGAGTTCAAATTTGGTGACACTTTGTCCCCATTGTCCATCTAATTTGCGAGAGAGGACAGATTGACATGTTGTTAAGGAAGTATTGATTGTTTATATCCTTGTTTTATATAACTGCATGGTGAAATAATAGCAGTAGAGTAGGAGGGATGCTGTGCTGGAGGCAGTGAGTGCAAGGGCAGGGTTAGAGGGTAACAACACAGTATTTATCATGCTGTCTCTTTTAGTTTATGCCTATATGTTTGACACAGTGTGAGTAAATCTCACATTGCCAATTCTGATCTGACTGTTCCCTAATGCAGGAGTCCACTGAATTCATATTATTCTTTTCAAAACACTCATGCTAGCTACTATGTGCTTGGAAAACGAGAACATACATTGACTATGTTTACGTGCACCAAATATACCAAGCTACAGCTCCTACTAAGCTGTTTACATGGCTAATGAACATGAATATTCCACTAATATTCCTGTTTACATGCAGCCGTGCATACTCTGATTTAACGTAAAACGTCACGATCATCATCATCATCATCTTCATCTGGTCCATTTGAGGAGCTCATGGCATCCTCATCACCAGGGCCGTTGACGTAGGGTGACCAGATCCCAACAAACCAAATTGGACAAAGCCTATGTTTGTGTGGGACAATGTGGGACATGTTGCTAATGCTGAGAATTAGTCTTCAATTTTTATATAATGTCTATCTAACTTAAAAAATAAACATTTCTATTCCGCCCTTAGCTTATAACGTCTCTATGCTTTGCCCTCTGATTGAAAAATAACTAATTTTGCAAGAACTCTTTGAGAATCACCTTCCACCGGCTCACCCAGTTGTAAGTAGTTTAACAGTCTTTGTTGTAGCTGCGTTTCCTTTTCTTTGTGGTAGTGTCCATCATATTCTGCCTAAATCTGAATAGCTTGTTGTGACTTTTCCCCGTTGGCCGTAACGTAGCAAAGACAGGTTAACCTGCACTTGACCCATGTGATGACAGGTTAACCTGCACTTGACCCATGTGATGACAGCCTTCCCTGCTTTCTCCACAGCCCTAGGATAAAAGCCATATTTTAGAAAAGTGTCTGTCCTGCAGTGGTTTGACTTTTGAAAACTAGAGCCGATCAATATGTGGGACACGGGACAAGGGATAAAAATGCTGTTCAGTCTCCTGGTCACCCTATACGTCGACGCCATTCTCAGCTGTGTTTGACAGGGGTCGATGCCCTTTCGTTTATCATGTCAAAATATAGAAAAGTGGAAACTACAGGAGCCGCCTGTACCATTTTGCTTCTTTGCGTCAAAAATATGTTGTTTTTTTTCAAAGTTTTCCACCGGTGGCAGACTTGTTCGACTGTGCAAACACAGCCTCCCTCTTTCATCCCTTGCACCTTCTTGAAAGGTCGGCGTTGTGATATTTGCGCATATCCAAAAACCTGTTGATATCCAAGACTTTCATAAAAAGTAGGTGTGTATCTCCTTTTCTTTTGAGCATGCATCTCTGCAAACTGTCGGCTAGTTGGATTGTGTACAACGCACAGAGCGAGCTGTAAACAGGCAAGAGGCTGTAAAAAACCCAGTTGAGACGCATATTCCAAATGGGCTGTATACATTGCCAAAGAATGCTCTTAAAACCTGAATAATATCTGTCTTAATCTGAAAATGCTCCATTCGGAATAAAGCCTAATTCAGAATATCCAAACAGAATATGCTGGTTTCATAACTCTTATCAAATTCAGAATATTGTCATATTCGTAATAATTGTGGAATATGAGTGGACATGTATATGTAGTCAGTGTTATTGTCTTCACAAGACAATTACAGGTTCAAGAGTTGTGAATGATATACTCTGACATTTTCAAAAAAGGAGCCCATGGAATGCAGGAAAAAAGAGCGGTCACCATTTGCATATCTGTGGTGTTTCTAACAACATACAGTAAATGCCAAACACATCATGCACCTTGTGTGAAAACACAAACTCAAGCATGCCCTGACAAAAAATATCCTGGACATGATGTTGGCTTGGAAAAATGCATGCCATAACTGACTTTTATTTTTGTTCAGCCAACTACACTTCGTTGCCCAGAGGCTTGCATTAGTGGGCTTGGATAAAGCTAGTGCATTCTTCTTGTTCCTGCCATTTCTTTACATTGTTCCTGAGTCCAAATATGTTGACTAGTCTGGGACTCAAGTGAGACTCCTGTTTAGCCTCCAACTACAAACCGAGCAGAATGTGTCTAATAGGTCTAATTAAAGTTATCTGCACTCTCCTCCCTTCCTCCTGCTCCATCCCCAGGGTTGACATCAAATAGAAATAAGGCTTGGTGGAAACACTTTGAATAACAATGTATATTCTGTTGGGCAGTTTTGTTGGAGAGGTGATATAATAGTTGCCTATCTAAGTTGGAATGACACCTGGCAGCATACTTTGTTTCAGACAGTTATTATGCAGCATGGCAGTAACCGGATGCTTTTTTTTTTCTTCTGACCATCTGTTGCCTGTTTCTTCTTCACTGTGAATGCAGGAAAGTGAGCTAAACAAAAGTTGAAACTGCTCTTTGGAACATTCTGGTTAAAGCTGGAATAAGCAGATTGGAGCAAATATGATTTAAAAAAAAACTTATTTTTATAAAACGGTCACTATATCCTGACAGAAGTGCATGAGACAGGTAATCTGAAAAAAAATCATGTGCCTCTCTGTCCTCTGGTGCTCCTAATGGCATCTGCAAGATTTCACAGACCGGAGGAAAACAACCAATCAGAGCTGAGCTGGAGTCTGCCGTCAAACTAGGCAGCGCTGATCAAATATGAATCAATATTCTGTTTTGTAATGTCTATTTCTCGAATAAAATGTTTTCAGAAACATCTTGTAGTGTACTGTTTAGCTGTGAAAGCGAGCAAACTTTCTCATTTTACAGCTAAACAGTACACTACAAGATGTTTCTGAAAACATTTTGAACAGCCAATAAGAACGCTCTCTCTCGGAAATGACCTGTGATTGGCCAAAGTCTCCCGTCACGGGCTAGATTTTTTTTAAAGCCCGAAAACAGAGCCATGAGGAGGTGCAAAAGTCGAGTTTTCTCTCAGAACACTTGAATTACAATTTGCTGAAAGGTTATTATGGAATTTTTGCTCAGTGATGCCAAAAATATACTGCCTACTGCCGCCTTAAATCTGGCAAATGAGACATCTAAAGGTCACGTTAATCTCCCTCTCTCTGTCTCACAGTGTCTTGTGAAACTTGTAGAAGTTGAATTTAGCTCTACAGGTGAGCCTCTTGCTATACTGAGCCCTGTTTCTACAGAACCAAAGCACCGGTCGTGATGATGACAGGATGGTATTACATTGTTTTATGCTGCACACTCGAGTCAGAGCACCTGTAAAAGGAAATGAGGTTTGCATCAGTCACCAAAGTGAAAACGCTACACTGTGGCATTTCCAGCTAACAAGCAGCTATTGTCAATTTTTCTGTTACTCGAAAACAAAACCTGACTGCCTGACGTCCCAGAAAATATAGAAAGTGGCCTACTTGTGCGAGAGCTCTGTATTGTACTCAACAGTGTGTGTTGTTTGAGTGTTTCCACTGCCTCCTCCCCCCCCCCTTTCATGCATGGTTGATAGGCAACAGTTATATAGGACGTAATTTTAGAAAGAGCAACTCATGTCTCATGTGGCTATACCACGCCAGTATCCTCTTATAGATAGCCAGGGGTGATATAGTGAGGCCATGCACCTGAATAGTTATTAAAGTAAGATGAGTGTGTTGGTGTACAGCTGAGAACATAAAGGTTTATTAACCTACCATTCAGTGTACATTATGAACCAAACAAATTGATGCTCATATGAAAGTAGTCATGCCCTCAGAACTAAAACATAAAAGAATGTGGTGCCTGTAATAGCGCTCATAAAAAATGCATTATTATGGTCCCCAACAAGGATGTATATCTGAAACCATTGCATGCTGTACTCGCAATCTTGGCGTGTGATCAGTGTAGTGTGGTGAATACATTAGGGCTGCTCAGCTAGAATGACAATTACTTAACGAGATGCTACATGACCTAGAGCAAAAACAAATAGTCAAAAAGACAGAAATGAATCAACTATTTTGTAAAATGTGATTGTCTGGTTTTCTTAGTCTTTTATCATAGTAAACTGAATATCTTTGAGTCTTGAGCTGTTGGTTGGACAAAACGAGAATTTTTAAGATCTCTCCATGGGCTCTGGGAACTTGTGATGAAGCCATTTGCTGATATTATATTGACCCAAAGGATCAATTAAATTAATTTAGAAAGTAATTGTTTGATGAATTGATCACAAAAATAAATGTTTGCAGCCCTACTGTGGTCTTCTGTAGCTTCCCAGTGGTGCTCCTGATGTATTAAAATCGTAACATTCAAATTTTGGTCAAAGTATGTATGTTTTAGTGTCAAAATGCTATTTGACCTGACGTAGGTTTCTGCATGATGACGCTGCTACATGTACAGTATATATTCATCCTTATAGTCAAGTGTATTAACGTTACATACAGTAACTTAGATGGCGGTCGGCACGCTCCCAGTGTGGAGAAGCAGACAGGAGTACCGGCACAGAAGCTATACAATGTACTGCTGTGGACGCCGAGTTAGTTCGGATCCGAAAGTCACACAATAATACAAACAATCTTACTGATAGATGCAGCAGTAGACCAGCAACTCCCCTGTTCTGCGAGGTGAAATTACTGTTTTTGTGAATGGAGTCTGGTTTAGTGGCTTTGAAGACAACGATACAACGGCTTCAGTCCCCCGTTGGAAAAGGCTGTCTGATGGTGAGGTAAAGCGGTGAAAATATTCTAAATATAGCGTACACTTACACTGATATGGATTTTTTTAGTTGGCTAAAATACGTTTTTCTGCTGCTCCCGTCCACACCCGCTTTGCTTCGCCATCAGACAGCCTGTTCCGAACAGTAACCGAAGCCGCCACATCGCTCGCTTCAAAGCCACCAGACTACATTCACAAAAGCCGTAATTTTACCTCCCAGAATGCACCCGTGCTGTTATTTCCAAATTTAATACAGCTAACTTTGACCCAGCTAGCGCTAGCGTTCACGGCGGTTATTCATAACCTTAGCTTCATGATTTGGTAACCTACGTTACTGCTTTATGCTACCGGCTGAGTGGGCGTTTCCATTTGGAAAAAAAAGGAAAAGGCAGATGGACTTGCCCTTTAAACAAAATTACTTTACATCTTATATTTTGAATATCATTGACCAAAAATGGACATTTTAAATGCATGTTTCTTCAATGCCAGTTTTGTTTTGCGTTTTAATTGTAGAAACCAGGGATGACCGACAGTCCAAAAACAAAATATTGTCAATTTACAGTGATATAAAAAACATAAGTGGCAAATCCAAACATTTCATGTCATTTCTGTTAACTTAAATGACAAACTGATTCCCAAAATAGTTGCAGATTGAACTTCTGTTGGTCAACTTATCATTATATCTCTAGTAGGAACTACAGTAACAGTATTTGGAGATTCCTTTACACGATTATCTGTTATAAAATTGAGAAATGTAGGGCAAAGGGCATTAGTCTGCCTCTTACAGCCTGATATCCACGAATGACTGTGATTGGCTGTCGCAGCGAGTGTGACCAAGAGTAACCTCGAGCTACTATGGGTCATTAGCAGAAGATTACTCGGACAGACGTAAGCATACACACACACATGCACACTCAAAAACAGTATTTAGGCTTGCGCAGCAAACACACACAGGGCTTGTCAAGCTACTCACCCTGAACTAATGTATGCAGTAATAAACAAACACCATCCGTCTGCGCGCGTGGTGCTACATTTTGTTTTATGTGCGTATCTTTGCCTCGCTGTTGTTATGTCTTATAACTGCACCAGCACCTCTCCCCGAGCTGGTGATAGCAATGCCTTGTGATTAGGTAAAGGTGGATGGAGGTGTCCTTGTGTTGGCACATAGCTGAGCAAATGTATCATGAGGCCTGTTCGTGTGTATGCCCACAGTAATACTCACAGAGTGATCAGACCTTGAGCTAAAGCCCCTTCCTCCTCCTCCTTCTCCTCCTCCTGTCCTCTCTTTTCATCTTTTCATCCTCCTATTTAAGATGATGTTGTGGTTGAAACCACCTCTGGACTGGAGTAAGAAATCCTTTAAAAATGTAATGAATAAAGAAAAGGTTGCCTGGAGAACACGGCAGTGAAAGGAGGCAAAGATTAGCACGGGAACAAGTAATGTGCTGTTAAATAACAGCTTAGTTCATATAAATTATGTCTGTGTTTCATGAATATTAGCACAGACTGAATGGAGTGTGATTTTTTTTTTTTAATAGCATTTTTAATTGAACTCTGAATGAAAATGTCAATTTCTTGGGTGTTTTTCAGATTGGTAAATGTGAATCTGATGCTTATTAGTCACTTTTCTTCTGGTTTGATTTTATGGTCGGTAGGTAACTGTTTGTTTTCTCACTGAACTGTAGCACCAAGCAGGCTGGTTCAGGTGGTTATTGTGAGAACAGATTGCATCGTGACAGGTGTCTTCTTGACAAGAGGAGGGAAGTGTTTATCAAGCTGCCACTCACCATGTTTCCACTCACCCCACAGGGAGGAAAGGTCAACGTCTGCAGTTTCCACTTATACGTGCCCATGTGGGTGGGTTGTCTATATGAGGGAATAAAATATTTGTGTTTGCGCCCTTTCTTCGAGTCTTAGTCCCTCCTACACAGATAATGTGAAGTTCTGTACAGTTAATAATAAGGACGAACAGTTACTGCTAGTGATTTGTTTATTTTTTTATTTCATTATTGATGTCCTCCCACATGGTAGAACAGAAAGTGAAATATGAGTCTGTGTGTTTTAACCCAACACATTGTTACTTGTGTCAGCATTTATTGATATTCGGCTTGTAAATGCATCATCTAATAATCCAGGATATAATCAGAATAATGTGTCAAAATAATTTAGTAACCTTAAGTCTCAAGATCATCATTGAGATGGAGCTTTCTGAGATCTGCACTGAGGTCTTTGGTATTTCCCATTGTCATGTTTGTGGCTCAATCTAATGTGTGCAGTCAAACAAGCTCTATTTATACATTTTCAGAAACGTTACCAACTGTAGTAAACCACAGACACCAACAGGAAGTTAAGAGGCAGAATAAGAGCATTGGAAGTGTCCTTCATGATGGCAGACAGGAACGATGTGTGGTCCCGCGAGGATCGAGGAGTGATCTAATAAGGGATTTGGGATGTACCAGCCTTTTGTCTATATTTAGATGATATGAAAGTTCATTCATTCAGCCTAAACACCCAGATGAATGCGTAGTCATTGAGAAACCCAGGCTGGTAGGTCTAGGTTGCCAGTCAGCGGTCTTCTGAGCTTTCAGAAAAGGAGTGAGTAAGCAAGTCCACCCGATTCTACTGTTATCAGGCCATTAAATGTGCGTTATCGGTCTCTATAAGCACCTCTATGCCTACTACATTGTGAAAGTGAAAGCGAAATTTAAAAGCAACACGTTCTAACATGTTGTAAAAGTGAATGAAATTTTACGCTTTGATCAAAGGAAACGGCTTCTTTAGATTTAGGTCACAAAACCACTTAGTTTAGGGAAAAACATTGTGTTTTGGGTTAAAGGTTCACTTCACAACAAGTCGTTGCCAGGCACTTACTGTCAATCTCAGCCATTTATCTGTTTTTTACCCAGAGATACCACTTGATAACAACGTCGTTTTACTATTGGCTCACAAGCCTTGTTAGAAGTGAGAACTGAACGTCAGATATCTTCCACAGAGATAAACAAAACAATATTTTCAAAAATGATTAATTTACAATCATAATCATTTTTACAGGAAAAGCCCTACTTTTAATCGGCACCTTTCTAAAAGCTCTGTGGATGTATTATTTTTTTTTTTTTTTAAATATTCATCAACATAAAAATGTTATCAATAGCACCTTTAAAATAACTACGTTTCGAAAGTGAAACTTAACGCTTATGAACACAAAGACCACTACACATTGTTGGTTTCACACGGGATGCGAACCCCGGCCTCCTGGGTGAAAGCCCTGTGTCCGGTCATAATTATACGGTCGCTAGCAGTGGCTTTTTATTTCCTTTTATACCTTCTTTCGGTGATCGGCCATGTGAATAGATGATAAAACCTACCACTGGGTGTAGCAAGACCCTACTGACCCACATCTATGGGGTTTATAACCACCAATAATGCCTATTTAACCAGTCTAATCAGCTGGCAAGTCAGACTTGCGGTAAGTCTAACAACAAGACCGTCCGTCAGTTTATCAGGTACCCAATCTTCACAAAAAAAGCAGACAAGAGTTTATCAGTCAGATGACCATCTCTGTAGTGTGACAGCTAGTCGTCCAGTCAAGCAGATTAAGTAATCTCTGAGGATTACATCAAGAAGAGCGACACTTGATCCCTTCCCAAATGACAAATCACAGCAGTCAAAAATCAAAACACATTATGTGACTTCGTGCTTAACTGCTGGAACGGTTGACGGATCGTTGTGACAATTTGTTGATACGCTGCATTCGGTTAAATCTACTCCACGAGGATGAATGACCTCCTCGTAGAGTAGTACTTCAGCAGAATCTCACTGTTTATTCACACACTCAGCATTTCTCATTCAAAGGAAGGACTTAATGGAGGTGGCGTCTAGAAAGTCAACAGTTTGGGTGCAGTCAGAGTTTAATAGGCCAATAGGACATTAGTGAACTCGTAGCAGTGAGGGGGTCGGTGTTTGCTTGCAGATGCATTTCCAGTAACAGTTTTAGCACCTGTTGTGGTTTAAAAATGGCTCCCATTTCGATGCGAATCATGTTCTATAGCAAATTTGTCCTGTAGTTGGCTTATATTGGCTTAGTTTTGGTGAGCTTTAACGAGGTCATAAATCCTGTCTGTATTTTGTTTCTACCAGGGGGATTAATTTTACTGCAGTATCAGGCTACCGCTCCTGAATGCAGAGGAAACGCTGCAGCAGCTTGACTCCCGTGACTCTGTAAAATGACACAAACAGCCCCCCCGTCCTATCTGTCATCGTTACACCTCGGCCCTCGATACCAAAAACACGAGCATTAAGACTTTCACAACCTCTCACAACCGCCGCCACTGCTCCCGCTATGGAAATGAAATCAATAAATTAGGTCAGCAGATCTGCTGCCGTCGACTCACCAGAGGAGTGAAAGGATGTGGTCGTCATGGCGCTAACAGGGTTTACTGGCTCCATCTTCCTGTGTAGGCCGAAGGGGAGGGCGAAACGCAATCGCTCACAAGGTTAGAGCTTCAATAGCGTTAAAGGTTAGAGGTTGGCACGTGTTATGTCACGTGTTACCTTGGGGGGGAAATTTGCTGAGTGCAAAAAGGGGAAATTAAAATGGACGTAGATGTCTGGCAACTTCAGATTGGGGTGAATAGTTTACAGCGCTCATAGTGCAAGCTTCTGAGATGCGTTCCAAAATGAAACGCCAAAAAGAGGTAGCACCTACTTTGATAAAATAATTGGTGTCATCGCAGTAAAAGTCACAGTTTGTTTTGTTGAAGTCATCCTCTAAAATTAATTATTTTTAGAGGTGCAAATTGCGTTGATACTGAGCAACAAACAACAAAAGATGATAGACGTACTGTAGGGATGGCAATGCCTGTCGGTAGATCGGTCGCTCTATGTATGTGTTTATATGTATTATGTATGTATGTATGTATATATACTGTATATATATATGCATGTGTGTTAGGGATGCAAATTGTAAGCACATCATTGGTAACACTAACGATCAATCATTCGATTAATCGTAATTAAAAAAACATACAAATTGTGCATATACCAAACAATACCAAATGCGTTTCTTTTCCTCAATTAAAGCCTTATTTCCACAGCAACATATTGCATATTCTCTGACAGCATTGCATAGCCTATGATGAAACATATTAAGATAGAGGCCTAGATATATTAAACACATGGAAAACACCTGCTCGGATGGAAGGCATGATTAGTTGCGGGTATGCAGGCTTATACTGTCGTGCCAGCTTTCCCGATCCGGGGAATCTCCCCCCGTTGACTTTCCTCCAGTCTGTCGGGCTTAGTATCCCGTAAAAAGTTCTCAACCTCCGTGTCCACGCTGCCAGCTAGAGCCATGGCGGAAGCCTACTGCATGGCTGCAGCTCCCGACGCTGCTGACTAGGCATCTCTGTCAGGCGCATCACCTTCAGAATGTGGTTCAGCGTGACCACCTCTACTAGTACCCTCTGGTTGCTAATGCGAGTCATTGAAACATACTTTGAAAATACATCATTCTACTGATATATAGAATGTAACTACTTTATTTGATAGTAGGCTTGATTGATTAAATTTCACCTGCTCGATCAAATTCTTAATGACCAATTAATTGAACATCGGTGAATCGTTAACATCCCTAATGTGTGTGTGTGTATGTATGTATGTACAGTATGTGTATGTACATGTATATATATGTATGTGTAGAAGAAGAAGAAGGAATCAGTTTACCACACAGCCATACCAACAACAGGCCCTGTGTTTTGTGTCCCCGCAGGGTTGCCGTCCGCCATGTTAAGGTAAAGCCCAGGTGCGCGGTGTTGACCATGCTAAAGCGCCTGGACAAGATCCGCTTCCGAGGCCCCAGGACGAGAGACGACTTCCCGGATCTTGCCGAGTCGCCGCCCGCCTCCGACAACGAATGTAGTGACGACATGCAGCTGAAGCCCAGAGCCGCACTGCGAGACACGGAGGAGCTCCTGCGAGACCCTGTAAGTGCTCACCATACATTATATACAGTACGTGTGTGTGTGTGTGTGTGTGTGTGTGTGTGTGTGTGTGTGTGTGTGTGTGTGTGGGCTGTACTTTTTGACGCCACGTTTGCAGTTGATCACGTTTCATGGAGGAAGCAGAAAGTGCTTTTTTTTTGTTTCATTTCCTGTTGTAACTTTTGCAACATTTTTTTCATAAATTTTACCTACAGTAGGTTTACGTCCTTCCCCTTTCTCTCTTTCTTTCTGTTTCTCTTGAATTCTGTCACTCTCTCTTTATATCTCTCCATCTCTTTTCATACTGAGTAAATAGTTACCTTGCTTTTGTCTTGTGTATATACACATTTCGCCTTGACTGGCTAGGATGAACACACATGGTAGCCTTTTTTTTTTAATCTACCCATGAATTATTCCGTCTGAAAAGGAGGCTCTGACCTCAGCGTGACTTTGGCATCGGTTCCAGAATAACACATAAAACAGAGAGGAGAGAGATATGCAGCCGCTGTTTCACCTTTCCGATGTTGTTTTAGCATCCTTAGCTAGATTAATACATGCTTAGGGCTAAAAAAAACAACAACACAATGTTGTTTTGTTTATTCCCACTTGCTTTTTGGTTACGCCGAAGAGAATGATGCAGGGAGGGGCCGTCATGATGAAGACAAATGGAGGAGATGACAGCGATACAGATTTTCCAATGGCAGACATGGAATAGAGATGGCTATCAACAGCAGACGAGCAGAAATAGTGAAAGCAGCGGTGAGATGAACAGATATTGGATCGCAGGGAGGGAGTGAAAAATGGAAGGAGAGAAGAGATGAAAGCAGGGAGGGTGATAAAGGAGGCCAGAGAGACAGGAACTGAGCCTCAGAAGATTGGTCTCTGAGATGTCTAGAGGGGAGAAGATGGACGCGATGAAGAGGAAACGGTGAGAGAGGACGAACTCGCCAGCATTGACAGAAAAGAATCCAGATCATGTTTTTTGATATTTCATCCTCCCACGCTTGATACTGTTCATATTTCATGAAATCTGCTGCAGCTCTCTCTCTCGTCCTTGTGAGTCACTAAAAACGGCAGCGTTGTCGTCATCATCATTCACATCCACCGATAGGAAGATGCCCGGATTAAAAACACCGGATTAGTCAATTGATGGTTTCATTTCCTGAATGAAGGCCCCGGGGATCTCTGTCGTTCTTTCACTTTCTCTCTTTGTCTCTCCTCAAATAGACATCTGATACGACTGTTGCATGGGAGTCTTTTGAGCATTTTCTGTGGGTTTTCCTGCATCCCACCGACAGCTTCACAAGGAGCAAAATATTTTTAATCAGTGTCGGGGCCCTTTTAGCATATGCAACATTACAGTATGTCTGTATTTGCATGTACAGTATGCACTTGTGTCTTCTGTAAGATGGTGTTGGCATGTCTGGGAACTGGTGTTTGCCTGCGCGCGTACCATCCCACTGGGACGCCGTCGCCCACATCATGGCACCGATGAGTCACACTCCGTAGCCCCCGAAATAGACTGAGCTAGCTCCCATCCCTGCTGGGACACACACACACACACACACATGAAGCATGTACTCTTCTCTCCCCCAAAGCACGCTGTTGCTTTCAATATCTAAAAAGCTGCCACTGCTTGGTGGCATCCTCCCTGCGTAGCGCCCTTTATAAGATCCCTACTGGCACATCGGAGCCCACCGAGACACGCACGCTCCAGGACTAGATCACATGGCCCGCCTCTAAACCTCACTTTTATTACCTCATATGTTAAAAAGAAGACAGTTTGCCCTTGGGCCACATGTGCGCCGAGGCTTTCTGACAAACCAGCCTGTGTCTTCCATACTAAATAGGCAGGATGTTACCGGGCAGATGGTGCTCAGTCATTGCACAGGCGACCGCATGCAACCTCACTGGCCTCCCTTTACTTCTCCTGCTAGATCAGGTGGCTTCACTCACTGCATACTTTGTGTCATCTTATTCATTATCTGTAGTACATCTAAAGTACATTTTCAAGTCAGGCAGGTAGGATGGTACGATGCAGGTCAAGATGGCGCATGATAATAACATAGCAGCAGGAAACGCTGGAAGTCAGTCAGAGATGGGGGTGCTGAGAGAAAGTCAGTCTATATAATGACGTCATACTAAATACTGCACAACATTCGTTTTTTTTTGTTCTTTAATTTGAATGGCTAAGATCATCAATATCTATATCATAATTTTCAAGTTTCCCCCTGGGTTTTTAGAGGGCTTAGGTGCTGTGCAGCAGTTGGGGTATGGGGATTAGGACTATGCAATTTCACACCATTTTGGACCATTATTAGTACTATAGATAATGCCCTAAAAGCTTAAAGACAAAACTTTCTATAATTGAATAATTATTGTATTATTTACACATATCGCAGCCTTTGTCTGATTTTCGGTAAATCAAAAGAGCCGATTCAGAAAACAGAACATGGTTTTATCAGTGCGTAATATTGCGCATTAGTAAACAACCAGTTCAGCTCCGGCATTCTAACAGCATAGATGATGATAGTAGATGATTCGCTCTCATTGGTGATGAAATGTTATATAACGAACATTGTATTGATAAATTACGGCACCCTCGTTCTCACCCCCCCAACTCGCCTGTGCCGTCCTGTTCGTCGGCTCGTCCGGATGCTCTCCACGTTGTCTCTAATGCAGCGCAAAAATGCGCTGTAATGACCCTGATTTTTAGAAAAGCAAAATTGAACATCAACATACTGTATGTCAAATTAGCCACAGCAACTACACAGTCAACAACATGGAGCTAATGCATGAGACCTGAGGAGAGGAAGAGGGAGTGAGGCAGTGTATGGATGACCCTTAACCAGGTTACTTTAGTTTATAATAATGCAAAACAGTGAGAATACAGCCATTTCATACAGGAGACGAGCGAGGATCTACCGGTATGCATTCACCCCGCGGAGGTTCATATGAGACAGTAAAACATTTTTTTTTAATAATATATATTATTTTTAATTTCGACTGCAGTTAGACAATAGGTCTACAGAAAAAAAAACAGTGGGTGCTGCAGCCCCCTCAGCACCCCCACTTCCCGAGCCGATGCATCGGAATAATCCCTGATAGAAATGTACAACCCTACAACAACAATCATTTAAGCTTTAATTGGCATTATTGCTTAATTAATAATGAGCATTTCCAAGATAAATTTAATTATAGAGAGTTTCACATACCTGTTTTTTTTCTGATGGATATGTTTCCATTTTGATTAGATGCATTTAATTGTTAAATGAAGTCTGTGTGTATTTAAAATTATGATTAGAAGCCACTTATCCAACCATCTGCACTGAACAGCTCTTCACTTTGCCGCTCCATGTAGATGTCAGTAATCTCATGAATGCTTGAGCCTGTAATCATTTCCTGAGGATTTAACATCAAGTCTCTTATATCCTCCAGTTTCATAGTAAGGGCCAAAGATCAATTCTATAATGGCAGAAAAATCCCAAAACAGTTCTGAATAGTAATCTCTCCATTGAAATGTAAGCTAAGTAAATTAAACCGTATGTTGTTCTTTTTATGGTTTTGACTTGTATCCACCCTAGAATACGTAAGATGTGGGTTTTGTCAACTAGCTGTATGAAGAGCTGTGGATTGCACTCGGGGCGTCACAAGAACCGATACTTCGGTACCAGGTCGATGCCAAAATTCTGAAAATGTGACTGTTTTTTACAGTGCAGCAGGTACTGCAGGTACCGTCACGGCTCGAGACTAACGGCGTCCCGGCGTCCCAGGAACGTTAGAAAATGTGTTGGGGACGCTAGTAAATATAATGTAATAATGCTACATTGTGAACAACAAATCTGTGTTGAAATCAGCAGGACGAGAGCTAGTCAACGTTAGCTGTTAGCTTCGTGCAGGACTGCTGCTAACAGCTAACGTTAACTAGCTCTCGTCCTGCCGATTTCAACACGAGAGGTGCCATTGATTTACACGATGATGCGTTCAGGCTCTATTCAGTAAAAGTGAGTATTTGGAGAAGGTAAATTCTAACGTTACCATGACGTGTTCAAATGTAATCTTGTAAAATGTCGTTTTTGGCGAAAAACTTGAATAAATCCAGTTGCTTGAACGAGATGTTTTCACAGCAATAAAAAATAGATAATAGAGAGGGAATTATGATCGGTTTAACTTCCTAACAAAAAACAGTATGCAAACGATAATAAAGGAGTGGATGTTCAGAGGATTTCTTGTTTTACTTTTGTTTTTTACCGTGGTATCGAATTGGTATCGAGAATCGTGGTACTTCACTGATACTGGTATCAACTACTAAATTTCTGGTATGGTGACATGCCTAAATTGCACCCCAGCAGATGATGCTGTGGAGGATTGTGGTTGTCTTTACCAAGAAGAGTGCTGCCTAAACCACTGTGGTAGTTCAGTTTTTTGTTCTGTGGTAGGAGATGCCCGTCTGATCTGAGCATACCTCGGAGCTGAAATGTCTTGTATTTTGTTGAGCTGTTTAATTTTTTTATATAAAGTGACGATATTTCAGTTTGCAAATATTGCAGAATTGCACTCCTGGTCCACTGTCTGCAACAAACTTGAGTTGAGTTCTTCTCAGACAGTTTTTATTAGAAAATCACAGGGTTAACAGGTTGGGAAGGAAGGTATGGTTTCTCAGAAAAAAAACGTGAAAAGAAAAAGTGAAAGTAGGACAGGCAGTTCAGATAATATAACGTCTTCCAAGTAGAGTACAACCACAATATCCTTTACCCTGTCAGCATTCTCTAGCATCAGCAGGGGATTTATTACTATCTCTGCTAGATCAGCTCTTAAACCGTTGTAATGTACTTAAAAAAAACGTACAAATTCCACTGACTTTTTTTTACTTGTGGCCTTATAAAATGTGCTTTTGTAACGCCTATGTGGTCTGTCAGTGTCCATTGTGTAAGAACATTTTCTGTGACAGCCCAGATATCTTTATTAATTGTTAATTATTAGACATGGCTAATTAAAAAAAAAACTAGACTGGACCAACAATCTGCCACACATGGAGAAAGTCTCTTGTGATATGTGTGTGTGTTTCTGAGCAGAACAAGGCCTTGAAATCACACCTTCTGTGTTTCCCTTCCCACTGTGAGACACATTGAGCCTCATGAGAAAGTTGCAGGCTTAAAAAGCTCACGCCTTTTCACACCATAGAAGAAAAGAGTATTTAAAAACTATGTGAGATCCCTGGAGCAGTTCTCGAAGATGAAACAGACATTTCTGTGTCAGAGGGCAACCATACCGTACAACCCATGGACGGTGTGCTTCTAATCTAGAGGCTGAGAGAGGAAGAATGTCTCACTTCACTGTCTCCATACAGAGAGGCCGGGCTCATCAAGCTCATTGGAAAGAAGCAGAAAAGAGACACGATAAAAGCTGTATAATAGAACTACAGCGGGAAATTGCTGACCTGAAGAAGAGAGGTTCAGAGCTGGGTCCACAGGTGGTCTAAGGGTACTTTCACAACTAGCCCGTTTGGTTTGGTTAAAACAAACTCAAGCCCATTTGCCCGGTTAGTACGGTTTGTTTGTTGTGTGAAAGCAAACAAACCAACCACAGGATTTCATTATAGCAGATATGTGATTTTAGCCTGATTTCAAAAGCTAAACTACTAATAAATCCATCTGCTGATCGTGAAATTAGTTCAGGAAGCGATCTTATTGATCCGTATTTAAGGCCATATATATATGCACGTCACCGTGGTCAAAACCGGTTAAAACTAATGTGCTTGTATCCGACCCCGTGTACTTTGTCAGTTCATTAACTCCATTAAAAAGTGTGTGACAGCAATCCCACAGTAAAGGTCTTTGCACACCGAGTCCCTATTTTTGGTATGTGTTTTTTTTAATCCGCCATTCGATAAAAATCGTTACGCACCGAAACCTTGCACACTGAGTCCGATGCATTTTATTATCCTATTCGTTGTGAAAATCCGCAGTACAAGACTAAACTGAATTAATTACGTGGGTGCAATGGCAATAGCACTAGTCCCAAACAGGGCTAATAAATAAATGACATTAGCGAGGGGCTATCGCTTAGCTGCCTAGAGCACAATCACTACGGTCTAATCTTTCGTGCATCCTTTGTTTTGCGACCATCCCCGATTCCAAGCTGTTCTACGATCACCTCACACAATCTTTCTTTAAATTCCGCATCTCTGTGTTCTTTTATCTCTTCATCATAAAGTGCTTTGTGCTGGGAGACGAAGTGAATGTTTATCAGATGCCATTTTGGATGATGACGTTTGCACGGACGGTGGCTCTGAGTGGTCAAACAACCCTCTTTTGGCTTTTTTTTTTTTCGGATGTGAAAAAATGCAGAAACTCGAACCTGTTCCGAAAACTTAAACGACGGACGAAAGTTTTGCAGTCGGTGTGTAAAACATGATTGACACAACGTGAGGTCGTATTTATTTGTAAACGTGCAACAATTTTGGACAAAAAATACAGACTTGGTGTGCGAAGGCCGCGCCTCATGTGCGTGCGTGTGTCCTTGCGCTCCCCGACGTTCGCACCATGCGTTCACACCAGTCATTTTGGAGCGCACGAAGGGGCTTTTGCACCGTCCTGTCTCTACTTTGATTCATCATGATTTGCAGTCTAAAAATACTAACAATGCTTATAATCAGTTAATAATCAATAAAAATAAATATATAAATAAATATACACATCAGAAGCATTAAAGTGTTGCATAAACTTGATTTCCCCATGTGGGTCCTGGTGCAGGATGACAATCGCCAAAACTAGTCTGTATGACTTCATGTTTACTCTTCTTGGTTCGTTTGTAAAAAGTAAGTGTGAACCGGACCAGAACTAAAATGCAACAATGTATCTTTTTTTTTTCCCCCTTGGCCCGGACCAAATGAACCAAACTACAGGTGTGAAAGCACCCTGAATGTGTAAACTGTTTCTTGTCTAGTTGAGCCACAACTCTCGGCAGTAAGTGGAGAGCTGGAAATGCTGTGTGAGGAGGTTTTAGTCTAGACCTGACACAGCACATCCAAAAATGTATCCAATCTTTAGAAGTGACAAAAAGAGTCTATCAGTGAGTATTGGGATGCTTCTGGAAAGTGTTAGAAAGTGTTAGAATAGTTGAGGCTTGTTTGAAAGTGCTTATGTGACTTCATGAATGTAAAAGCAAGACTGAGTACATACAAACTGATCATGGGTGAAACATTTCAGAATAGTGTCATTCACATTGCTGTATGTGTTAATGTAGAGTTTTGTCAAAGTGAAATGGTCCAGTCAAATGTCATGGTCTGTTACACAAAAATATGTATCTTTTTGTTTTATTTGTTTCTTTTGGTGCGGGCGATTGATTGCAGTCCATCTAGTTAGAAATGACAGAAAACCAGAGTTGTAGATTGTCGACTTATTTGCAATTTAGATTCGTATACAATGCAGAAAATGTGTGTTGGCAACATCCGTTCATCTCTGTTCTACACCAGGCAGACAGAGACGTTTGCTCTTACATTTAGAATCAGTTCTGCTTACAGCTAATGATGGAAAGGCTGGAAGTGGGAGTAGAAGCTATGAATATCACAACATTAATGATTAAAACATGGACGAGATAACGGGAGTTTTCCAGCGGGACATGGGTGAGATCCCTACGCTCGCATCAGCCACAGACATGAAAAGAGAGAAAGAGGGGGGGGGACACAATAATTAATCAGCCGATAATCGTCCAGGGTGACGTCAGGGCTTGACCTACTTCTGATAACCAGGAGTTACTGATGGAGAGTTGACGGCAGCATTAAACGACATGGAAGGTGCGCTCGCGTTACGTACCATCTTTGGACCAAACCATTTGCATTTTGAAAAGCCCAAACCAAAGAGCGTTGTAGCCGAGCGCTCGTAACGCTCTCCCGCCGTCTGCCCCTTTCATCTCCTCCGTGTCCTCCACGTCTTTGTCCTTTCTGCCTCTCTCTCTCTCCTTTATCCTCCATTTAAATTCTCTTTCTGTTTCTCTCCTCCAGTCCCTTTTCCCCTCCATGACACACTTCTAGAAGAGGCTTTCATTTGCTTTCTTTTGAAGTGCTTCTTAATTCAGGGGACACTCTCTCCATCTCTGTCTCTATGTCTCCAATCCCGCTTATCTTGTTAGGCTTTGGCTCTCTTCCAAAGCACATTTTTTCAGGTCAGTGTCAGTTTTGTGCTATCTCTCTCTCTCCCTCTCTCCCTCCCTCCCTCCCTCCCTCCCTCCCTCCCTCCCTCTCTCTCTGGCGCTCTGTCTTTGCAGAGAGCACACCAGCTAAAAGACATTGCGGTGTGTCTACGCAGGCACACAAACCATGCCGGTTGCTGTCGGGGAGAAGCTGCTGCAGCGCGCGTGTCTTTTAAAGGACCCTTGCTGTAGTCGAGCAGCGATTCTCAACCTGCAGTGCTCATCATCCGCCAGCGCAGCCATCTCTCCCCTCCTCTCTCGCTCTTTCCTCTCCTCTCCTCTCCTCTCCTCTCCTCTCCCTCCATCACCCTCTTTTCCCCTCACACTCGGTCCCTCATCGTCACCTCTCGATCATCGCCATTCACTCGGTCCACACACATGTTGTGTGTGTCAGGGTTAAAGCCCTTAGTCATAAGGGTGTGTGAGTCATCAGTGTTGCCGTAGTCAGAAGAGGGGGGATTCTCCTCTCTCCTCTCGCCTTCCTCATCCTCATCTCGCTCCAGCTGGACTTTAAACCGGGAGAGGAAACGTTAGCGTGAGTCACGGTGCCATGCTAATCTGTGTGTGTGTGTGTATGTGTGTGTTAGATCATATGGGATACCCCTGCTAGTCTTCTCTTGTATGTATTTTGTTGTCAAGTCATTCTAAACCTCTCTTTCTTTCGTTTTCTTGAATGCAAACGTTTGTGTGTGTGTGTGTGTGCGCATGGTCGCTTGTGATGTATGTACACTTGTGTATGTGCTGTATGCATCAATGTGTGTGTGTGTGTGTGTGTGTGTACGTACACAGGCAGGTTCAGGGTCTCCCATCATGGCCGCGGCCATCCAGGACTTCCAGAGGTCGGAGTCAGACCGACTAAATGAAGTCAAAGGTCACCTGGAAATTGCCTTATTGGAGAAACATTTCCTACGTGAGTATACACACACACAGATTACGGTTTCAGACACTCACTGGTCTTCTTTTAGAGCTACTCACTCAGATCGCACGAATTGCACAGATTCACAAACATATTTAAAGAATTTGTTGCAGAATTTTGAGTGATCACACAAACACAGTCTAAACTAGGGCTGGGATGATACGCTTATCTCCCGATTCGATACTATCACGATACTTGGGTGCCGTTTCAATATGTATTGTTATTTTAAAGTATTACGATTCGATATTACGATTTATCGCGATTTTTGTTAACTTTTTTAACACTAGACCATGGGAAAAAGTTGAATCATATACTTTTACTTTGGGAAATTTCTGAATTGATACAGTAAGAATGTTTGATTTTCAGCATGTATGTAGTCAGAGACGTCCCTGAAGTCGAATATATCAGTCATTGTCAGGAAATATGGAGCATTGTGTTTTTATAGCACCGCAAGCATGCAGAAATGTAGCTATTTCAAGGTACAAATATGGGACTTTTACTTGGGAATATCTCTAAATTGATACAGTAAAAAAAATCTTGATTTTGTGTCTGTATGTAGTCAGAGATGTCCTGAAGTCAAATACAGTGCATCAGTCATTTTCAGGAATTATTTAACTTTTTCCAGAAACCCCTAAATCAGAGAATTAAGACATTTCCCTCACAAATTAGTAGTATTTCATTTTTAAGGACATGTAACATGGATGTAAACGCATATGAAGTTACTCAGACTACATCAATAAAAGCGGCAACTTCTTTCTACCTCTGCATAGACTCAAATGAAGCAATTGTATCGATTCACGCATTACAAAATCTATTTCAAAATCATAAAAAGAAACTGCGATACATAGGTAAATCTTTGTTTTTCCCCACCCCTAGTCTAAACAGGTGTTGTAGTTGGGTATGTAGACCAAACATCTGCTGGCAGTTCATGTTATCCCTGTTAAAGTAAATAGTTCTAATAATTCTCTATGTTTTTCAGTGTTCAAGTAGTAGTGTTTTACTGGTTTTGATTTCCCACAAGCTGCCTTGTCTTCATCTAATTTCAGTTAGAGAATCAGAATCACCTTTATTGGCCAAGTATGTGTACACACATATAAGGAATTTGACTCTGTTTTTTTTTTTGCATTGCTCTGAATGTACTTACACCGAATTAGACATAACAGCTAGGAACAAAGCTGGACAAATAAAGGTAAAGAATAGACAGGACTATTATGTACACATGTATGTGAAACAGGTGCATATATAAATAGAGATTTCCTACATTACCCAGAATCCGACTTGTCAGTTCCCAGAGAAAAGCCCAGTACTTGTGGCATTCAGCTCATGGTTATAGAGTATATATGTGGGTGGTGAGATGGTCTGCAGCATCAGGAGCAACAGATTGAGGAAAAAGTGTGAGTTCAAGGTCTTGCAGTGGTGGCTTTGTGTTGTGGAGATGCTGCCTCTTTTCTACAGTTTCTTATCTACACTGCCTTTCCTACAACTTGCAAACCAAATAGTAACTGTAGCAGGAAGCGTCCTCTATTTGATGAGAGGCTCTGGATGAACTCAAAAGAAAATCTCCTCTCAACACCCCATGCTGGCACTTACTGATGTCTCATCAATTTACCGTAACAATGAACAACACTCAGTTGTTTTTTTTTTTAAAGAGGGAAGCACTTACAGCTTTTAATGACATCTAGCTCTTGTTCCACGGACGTTGAATGCATTTGATGCGGCTCGCTTTGGCTAATGAGTGGGATGTAATGTATCTCTTACAGTAGATCTTAATGTGTGTTTGAACTGTAAGCATCTTGTGATATCAGTCTGTGTGATGCCACCACCCCATGTACAGTAAAGGCAGATGAGATGGTTGGGCACTGGAACACTTTAAAAAGGGATGTTGGAAAAAAAACAGGTTGATAAGCCGGAGTATTGCAAAAAAAGTTTAAAGTTTATTGACAAAAGTTCACTGAAGCAAAAGGCAAAAATGAAACCCGGGAAAATTCAATGATACTTCATTTAAACTAAATCAAAAGAACACCAAACAAAAGAAAAACTGCAGCCTCACAGCAAGCTGTTCACTCTCCTCTTCCCCTTACCCATCTCATCCTGCTCCTTAACAGTGCTCAGTCCCCCCCCCTCTAAGGACATAACGAGGCAAACCTGACTGCACTCTCCCTAATTGAGCTGCTGAGCAGCTGATCCACCCCAACATCTCAGGCAGAACAACAAAATTCCAAGAACCCACAGAACAAATGAATTTAACAGGCTTGTGTCATACATCTTAACTGATAATGTATCAAATAAACTTAACATTGAACTGAAATCAACAATTAAGCAGACACAAAAACACTGTTAACTTTGGGGAACAGGGCCACAGTGAAAAGGAAGATAAGCAGCCTTTTCACAGTCTGTGTTGTGGTTTCACAGTCTGGCAGCCAGGAAGGTTGGTTTTGTGCATTGCTCTCGGTTGCTGTGTGCAGCTTTACTCTTGACAGAGTGGCAGTCCAACATAACCCTGATGTGTTATGATTATTACATGAAGCACTTTTGCTCAACTCAACTTGAAAGCTATAATAATACACAATTGTATCTGTTAGCACCATTTGGTTCCACTGCTTGCTATAATGCTATTAATTTCAACGACATTGCCAAATACAGGAGTTTTACCCCGTCTGTTAAAAACCTTTATAATTTAGGATAGCTCAGCTGTCTGCTCTCTGTAAAAACAAAATTTTCTCCAGTTTCACAGAAGCAACTCTCACATGGCGAGGGGAACTATAAACACACAGTAATCTGATATTTGGAATGGGAAGTGACAACAGCAACATCCTGTTTTTTTCTAACTGTACGTTAGCAACCCTGAAATTACATTGGAAGCATAATGGAAGCAAGCAGCTGCTGAGCTAACGAGCTAACGTTAATCAATTTACCATGCTACACAAGAGAGGCGCAGTGTGAGGTGAAGCTTCCATGAAGCAGCAGTGCATCCTCAATTACCCTACAAACCTTTCTATTTATTTATTTATTTATTTATTCATTTCTTGTTTGTACCATGCATACTACCATGAGTGTCTACTACAAGGATTTAACAAAAGGTGCTATTATAAGTTGCTGGCCACATTATAAAACATTTGATTTACTGAAAAAAATTATCTGAGAAGCCTATATCAGGTCAGTTTTTTTACTCTAAATCATATTAAATCAGCTAAAGTATAATCCAATTTTTATATTAATAGCTGATTGAATGACTTCTTGTATGTAAAAGGGGTCGCACGAAGTGATGAACCCACTGAAAAAATGTCCTAAAACTTGACCTGTACGTTACCCGCTCAACACTAAAACACAGGTAAACAGAATTAGCAACTAGCTGGTGAACGTAGTGGAGCTTTCAGAAGCTAAAGAGCCAGATATCTCTCTCAGCAGTTGGTGGAAATCCAAACGGAGCTAAAAGAAGAGACTTGTGAATGAATACTAATAATAAGTACTTTAACAATATGTTTTTTTAAACCTACACCGACATTTGAACTCAACTCAACTTTATTTATATAGCACCTTTCATATAAACATGCAGGCCAAAGTGCTTAGCATAGCATGATTAAAACAGACAAAAAATAAAAACAAAAACAGACAATAATAGACGCAATTTTGCAAGACTGAAAATTACAACAATAAAACAAAATATTGAAAATAAATAAGTCAATAAAATAAAATAAACACCACGGATAAAAAAAGTAATGTTAAAAAACAATGTTTAAAACTTAAAATCTAAGTTTATAACATTAGATTAATGTTTTAGTTTATGGGTTGTCACTTTTTCAGAAAATCAAGTTCAAACTAACATGTAATTTGTTGGAATTAATTTGAACACAGCCTATCCTAAAATTTATTGTAGATGGGGATTATGCTCCCCATTCATGAAAACACAGAATTCATGAAAATACAGACCAGAATCATGACTCCCTCTCATGGTACAGCGTAACCCTAGTGAACATCTGATGAACCTAAAAATGACCTGCTTCTGTTATTGTTCCAGTGTAGGTATAGGGTGAGATAAAAAATTGCTTTTTATATGTTGACAAGAATCTGGCGATACGATACGTACCACAATACAGGGGTTACAATTTAACATATTGCGATACTGTAATCAAGCCGATAAATTGCATTTTTTTTAAATCTAATTTTACTGTCATAGTATTAAGAACACACCGCCATTTGCATAAAATCTGAGTACATTTTTAAAAACTTTTTTATGCAATCAGAACAGTGGGATTTGCATTTATCGCAGTCCCTGTAACATCCAACATCCTAGCACTACTTCTTGTGCAATCTCAGCCGCTTTCTGCCGCAAATCTTTGCACGTAAACTGTTAATTAATAAAATCGATACGGTGTTTTTGAGAATCGATACAGTATCGCAAAACATAATATCGCGATACTCAAGTGTAGCGATATTTTCTTACACCCCTATAATGTATAGCAGTTTGCAGTTATGGATATACTGTTTATGTGTATACTGTAGGGGGGGGGGGAAGTGAATGGGTGATGGCAGGGAGAAAGAGGGGAGGCAGCCTGATGATGATGATGCTGAGTCCACCCACTCAACTCACACACATTTGCGAGCTTGTCTAACCTGCTATCCGATGAGGGGCACTGGTTGTCCTGTACTGTGTAGCAGCACGTTGACAGTCCCGTGGTATGTAATGGACTGTGAAGTCTCCCCCCCCCCCCCTTGCCTTTCGACTGTGTGTCTACTAGAGAGAGAGAGAGTGAAGGACAGGGAGAGAGAGTGTGTGAAAGAGAATACCTCAGGCTATGTCCTCTCCCACAATGCCTGTGCCTGAGCTAAAAGGGCTGGATTCATTGTCACCCCGTCAGGATGCTAGCTAAAAGAGCTCACCCTTCGTGGACCTTCCTTCCTCCCTGTTTGCCCTTTCATTTCCACCCTCTTTTTTTTCCCTCCCAAACCTCCCTTTCTTTAAAAAAAAAAAAAAAAAAAAATCCTCTAGAGCTCTCTTTGCCTTTTTCTCTCTATCCCGCTGAGCTGCTCTTTCAGATTTTGCCCGCCATTCCCTGCTCTTCTTTTTGTGCTCACTTATCCCCTTCTCTTCTTTTGATTTCCCTTTTTGCTTTTTGCTCTCTCTCAGACGTTATCAGCGTGACTTTCTGAGATTCTCTTGACAAACCCCACATGCTTGCACGTGCAGGTAAAACAGCTGTTAAGGGTTAAGAAGAGAAATGTAATCATTGCTCTACCTAAGATGGCAGCCACTTGGCATTTTGTAAGGGGGAGTTCCGAAGGGGGAGCAACCTTCATACATGCCTTGAGTTGTTGATTGGAAAAAGGGTAGTAGTACCTCTGGGTAATGTTGTTTTTTTTCTTCAAACATTACCCCCAAGTGCTTTGTGTTTGTATTCCCTCTGTTTTCTCGTAGCAGTTTTCCCTTCTGCCTCTCACTCTCTCTGGTTATCCATTTCTCTCGTGCTTCTCAGCCTCTCGTCCTATCTGTGGCCGGTGTAATCGTACTGCGGGGAACACTGAAGCGTGACAATCCATTAGCACCTAATGGAGTCCTGAGCTCTCTGCCCTGTACTCTACAGTTATTGTGTATTCTATTTCTACAATTTTCCTTTGCACTCTACTCTGCTTTCCTGTGCTTTATGTAGTTATCGTACAGCATCGCACAGTTATAGCCCGCTATAGAAAGACCTACACGAGTGTGTGTATTCATCATATTCTCAGTTACATGTACCGTTGGGTACAGACCTGTGTATACAGTTTGTCGTTAGTTAAAGCTGATGAGATTAGTGGGGTGAAACAAAAGAGTCCCTGTAGCAAGACATTATGGGTTTATGTGTTGTGTAATGGCTTTTTTCTGGAGCATAGGAAAATATAACATAACATACTTTGAGAAGACTAGCCATAGTTTGCACATCGAAAGGATTTAGAAATGCAATAATACTAAAGGTTTTTGCCCTGGTTGATTTGGCGACCAGCCCTACCAGTAACCTGTGTTTACTGGTAGGGCCGGGCGATAATTCAATATGATAATTTATCGTCTTTCAATGGAATCATACCATGATGAAATCATATATCGAGATATCGTGATACACAATTACTTTGTCTAATTTGATAATAACAAGCACATACTATCTCAAATTTCTCAGAAAATTGGGTCATTTTGCACTAAAGTTCTTAACTAAATGAGAAGAGCATTTAATTCACACAGGAGTATACAAAAGTAGGCTTTACCATGTGGTTATTTCATATTGACTATTTATTTATTGAATTACCAGAAAACATGCTATATTCACAACAATGATCCGCTAGCTGTACATTATCCTGCTTATTACACGGCTACTTGCATAAGAAATCAATAATTTAACACAAAAACGGTCCTCCAGAGTCCGAGATCAGAACTGTGCCCATAACAACGGTCTGTTGTACATAGCAACGGCCTGCTATAAAGAAATAATAGACCTTAGAATGCCGTGATTGACTCGAGTATTCAACAAAGCCGTGCAATAAGTAAGGGATAATGTACAGCGAGCCGGTCATTGTTGTGAAAGAATCCCCGACAGGGCGATGCTACTTCGCGTCGGGGTCTCTCATCGCCCTGAAGGGGATTCTTTCACAACAATGACCCGCTAGCTGTACATTATCCCGCTTATTACACGGCTACTTACTGAAGAAATCAATATTTTGACGCAAAAACGGTCCGCCAGAGTCCGACATCAGAGCTGCGCCCATGGCAACGGTCTGCTATACATAGCAACGGTCTGTAATACAGAAATAACAGACCGCAGAACGCCGTGATTGACCAATCAGAATCGAGTATTCAACACAGCCGTGTAATAAATAGTGATAACCTTATCAAGATATGAAATGATCTATATTTCGGGATAGAAGATTTTTGCCTTATTGCACAACCCGAGTTACTGGTGTTAACCGCTAGTACGGTTCGATACTCGAAGTCCCAGAATTCTGGGGGCAGCAAACACTCCTTTCTGCTTTGTCAGATATACAACAGAAGAACAACTGTTGTATCTGTTAAAAACACAGCCAAACAAACCCACATTGTTTTGATAAGGAAGTCAGTCAGTAATTGGCCGATTTCTATCACGCCGTGACCAAGTACAATCTGATTTCATGCTGTACACGCCGCGAGTATTTTTCCACACAACGATACAGTAAAGTCTGTTTCCTTACTGAGGAGTTGGAAGTGTGCAGCCTGTTACCTGCAGCTCTTCCTCTGACTTGCTCACTGTGGCTGCTTGCTCTTGTTACATTCAACTGATCAGCTGTCCAAAAATGCTGAAAATGACCATTGTCTTGTTTTGTAGACGTATTTTTGGTGAATGATCATAATCAGAGCTGACCCTGTGACAAATACCTATACATTGTGTTTCCTGTGACTGCCTCTGCTTCACAATGAAAGCCCCCCCCCATTTTTTGCCAGTTGTAAAGCATTTAATGCGAAGCAGCAGCAGTATGAAATGTTGGTTTTGCATCGGCAGTAATACAGCTGTAGGTGAGTAAACGGTTCACAGTTAGGCCGATATCAATGAGAATTGCAAACAGATTTCATGCATGTATCATCTCCTGTGAATCCCTCACGTGTAAGTAGGCAAGTTGAATGCAGCACAGGAATGGCGGACCCCGCCACTAACAGTGAAAGCTACTATACAGAGAAGTATTTACTGAATGTAAATACATTGAATGGCTGTTGCAGAAAAAATGCTGACCATAAAATGAGTGAAAATGTGAAATCAAAATACATTTTGTATTAGAATTAAAAATATTATTAATAAGTATGTTTTCTTTAGTTTATACTCACCTGAACCATACCTGTTGTTGTTTTCATTACCTTAGAATGAGCCGTTTATATCTACATGCGAAGCAGGTCCTCTCCATAGAGTCCGCCATGTTTCAACAGGAGCCCAGAACGGACAAACCAAACACTGGCTCTAGATAGGGCAATTCGCATTTTCATGTTTTCGCGTCGGCCACCGTAGTTCTCCTACATGCTAGGCACACGGGAGAAGCTTCAGTTGGTTGACCGCTAGATGCGGTCAGATCATACACACTGCACTTTTAATATTTTTGAGTTTGGGACCGTCGATCAGACAAAACAAGCCAGAGAATTTGAAACAAAAGGTCACCGTTGTCAACGGCCAGGACAACTTGCTTGTTAATTTTACGTTGCTCTAAATGAGACCATAAGCTCAACACCTAAAATATGAATGAGACACTTTTGCAGCTGTTAGCCTTTTGTCTCCCCAAGGCTAATTTCATTTTACAGTTTCAGTATTAAGTTCACAGCGTTGTTCTTTCTCTGCGAAGACAAGAAAGTGTTTGGCCTCTTATAACGTGCGGTTCCCACGGGCAAATGACTATAATGGCGTGATAGAAAACGGGAGCAAAAGACTCATTCCAAACCTAGAGAGTGTGTGTTGGTTTGTTTTCCTCTATTGGCGCATCAGCATTTAACCCAAGAGCTGATTTGGGCTTCTTGGATCTCTTTCACACTGGGAGTGAACCGAGCGTAGGCGTATCCTCTCTCTTTTTCTCTCTCACGCTGACGTCTTTCCCTCTCTGCTGCTGCCTAAAATAAAGCCGGGGCCCACGCTATATGCTAAAACAAACACACTGCTTCAGTATATTGTCTTCCAGCCTTCACAGGAGGCATGAGTTTCCATTCCAGATGGTGTGTGTGTGTGTTTGGATACAATGGCCCATGCCTTTTCCCTTGGCATTTGTTGTGATTGACCAGTGCTATTCTTAGGGCACTTAATTGGTTAATTTGTAACCATGTTTCCGGACGCGAGATCAGAACATATGCAGCGGAGGTCGCGATGGCCTTCCGCTGCATTACGGTGGTGTTTTCTTCTCCTTTTCCCCCTTCCTTTCTCCCTCCTTTCCAGGTCCTCATTTACTCCCTTTCCGATCATCTATTCTCCTCTTTCATTTCTATCTTCTCCTTATGTTTGTGTGTCCGCACACACACTCCGCATCAGACTAATCAGATTAGTTTAAAGGGCCAGCGGTGTGTTCTCAGTCATTTTAATAAATACATAAATCTGTGAATTCACCTCATTCTACCTTATCAAAAATGAAGTGCTGCAGTAGTCTCTTATTCTGTCTGTGTGTGTGTCAGCTTCAGGAATTCAAGTAAGAGAAGCGATTCACTTAAATCACAAAAAAGATATTTTCCCACATACCCCTACCTAGCTGTGGCGATAGATTTGGTTTAATGGGGTTTCAGATCTCCCCGCTGAGACCTCTCGGGCCACCTCAATACAATTAATGGATTGAAAAATGACATTTGGAGAAACACAACAACAGTGTGTGTTACATTGTTGTGGTTACATGTGCAGGATAATCCACAGACCTAGAAAGAACTGCAGCTCTTGATAAACCGTCTACAGTGAGGTCTGTGGATTATCCGCGGTCACAAGAATTATTCAGTGCTGGCCGGTTTTTATCCACGTTACTATACTAGGCACTATAAGTGTGCGTTGTCATTACAATCAAGCTAAGATACATGCTAATATTACCAAGTTTTTGCTTAAAATTCAAAGATTAAAGCGAGACTGACTCATAGTGCGCGCATTGTGTTACGGCCATTAATGGCTGTCATGTTTTGATGATGGTCTTAAGCCAAGTTCACGCTACATGACTTTCAAAGTCGTCAGATCGCTGTACTGTTCACACTACACAACTTGCTGTCTTGTAATTGGGAGTGGTTTTTTTATACTACACGACTGACCGGAGACAGGGGATGACACACTACAAGATCTATCACCGGGAGGAATCCCCGATGAGTGCGTCTGGTCCCGAAAACGCACGTGAGAAGTGACACGGTAAATGACGTAATACCACGGGCGTAGTCATGCTTGTTGCAGTCTCGGAAACCCAAGGTTAGGCAAGGGGCTATATTTCTGGGGGTTCTGGTGTAGCCAGCGGATATCTGGGCCAAGACTTCCTCTTCCGTGCTCTGCTCATTATTTACAGTCCAATTAGCAACTTGAGAAGCGAGACTAGCGTTTGAGTTGAGAGACGACGTGTAAGACCAGATTGTTTCACAAGTAGCCAGTTTATAAGCTTATTTTAAACTAATAAAAAGCTAAATCACGGTGGGTTCTCGAATTACATTTCGGCCAATGCGTTCCGCCTCTTTTGCTCTCTCACGGACCGTTTACCTGCAGGCAACCAAAGCCTGCTCGAATGTGATTGGTCGATACTACTCGGACTACGAACGGAAACCAGAATGCTTCCGGTGCCACAATCTTGGGCCGTTGCCTACAGATTCTACATGTGAATGCAGAATCTATTTATAGAGATCATGCTTGTCGTTGGCACACATGTTCATAAAAAAATAGCCTGTTTCCGCACGTCTTTACTATTTATCTATTTTCCTTGAGGTGCAAACAACGACTTTGGACCGCGTTGCAAATGCTACACGTATAGCGCGCACACACAGTTACAGGCGACCCCTATCCCAGGTTTCCCTCAACCCGTGTGTTGCGCTCTCATTGGCTGTAGCAGGATAGCCTCCCCGACAGGTCCGGATATTTAGCATGCTAGATATCTGCACTGTCTGCGATGCATCAGCGAGTGGAAAATCAGGGCTAAAGTCGTGTACTCTGAACTAGGCATTACTTGTACAGTATATGCTAATTACATGTCCGCTATGGGTGGGCAATATGACAATATAAATTTGTCAGCTCTCACAGATTTTTCACTACCGTTTATACAATGGTAACTATCCTTTTACTATCTCCTAGTACTGTTAGGGCTGGGCGATATGGCCAAAATCTCCTTTCCTGATATCAGGTCATTTCATATCTAGCTAACGATATATATCACACTATAGCATGTTTTCTGGTAATTCAAAAAAATAAATAGTCAGTCTATATGAAATAACCACATGGTAAAGCCTGTTTTTGTATACTTCTGTGTGAATTAAATACTTGACAAATGAAAAAAATAGTATTTTCTCATGTAATTAAGAACTTTAGTGCAAAATGATTGAGAAATTTTAGTTAGTACGTGCTTACTATCACTTTATGCGCTGTAATAGTGTATCTCGATATATGATTTCAACATGATTCGATTCCATTGAAAGACGATAAATTATGACATTAAATTATCGCCCGGCCCTTAGTGCTGTATTAGCCACTGTGGGCAATGTTGCAAATCAGTAAGCAAGTCTGTTCTATGGCAGTACTGGATTAAAATTATTACATGAATTTGATAAATTATCTGTGAAGTATTTAATTCAATGGATAAGCAAAAATATACATGCCCGTCAGATTATTTTTATCTATACACTGTTTCTTGAGTTTTTAGATAATGTACTATATAATGATCTAGATTGATATTATGATATAAAATGACATATACCTAGTGTTATCCATAACACCCAGCCCAAATGTCAAAATTAAAATGTAATGTTTTAAGAGCTAAAATGCTATACTTTACGTTGCTTTTTTAAGGGGTGTTGCTAAAAGTCCAAAAGCTAAGATAGCCAGTCTCACTGACGGCTAATTAGTTAGTCAATCATTCCTTCATTATGCTCAAACTGGCTGCTTCATCTTCTATCCTGCAGAGCACTGTAATTTTGAAGATTTATGACAGCAATCGCAGAAGACACGAACACAAGGGAGACGTAAAATATGCACATGTTTTGGCATAAAACTGTGCTCCTAGTGTGTCTAGAATGAGCCTCGTTGGAGTACATGGATGTGTGTTTGGTGTATTTCTGTCTGAATTTTTCTGAATCCTCGCATACCGCATGCCGAGATTTACAATAAGCACTCTGAGAGCACGGTTTCCTCGAGTGCTAACCCTGTGGTAGTTTTATGATTATTATAGCAATGGATGTAAAAACGGAGGGATGTATATTATCAACCCGAATATGTCCCATGGGTGACAGAGCTGACACAACCGACCCTCCTACTGGTGATAAAATGGCAGAGGGCAGTGCCAGCGGAAAAATCACCTCATGTAATTATGTGAGCAGGTCTAAATGTGCTAAGCTTTTACTGCTCCCCTTTCTCTGTCTTCTTGCTTTTATTCTGATTCCCTTTTCACTCCTACCTCTAAATGTTCTTTGCCCTTGAGTCTCTCTCTCTGTGCTTTTCTCTTTTGCCTACTTTTTATCCTTGGCTTGTCGATATCTCTAGCTTTTTCTATCGCTGTTTTTTACATCACAAAAGCCCTGATTTTTTTTTTAGTCTGAGCCGGTAGAATAATGTGCAATGTGCTCTGTTGCTGTCCATCCTGGCCCTGGCTGGCTAAAGTGTGTACTTGTTTTGTAGTCTTTCAATATCCTCACATTGCACTGTGCGATAGACAGGTCCTGCTGTCATCGGGTTTATCGGTTTTTACTGGTACCATAGCATTTGAGAGAACACAGATGCGTGCGAGGGTGTGTTTATGTGTGTGTGAGAGAGAGAGAGGCTATCCTGTTTGAGGTCGTGCATTGAAGGTCACTGCGGGGGAACAGGCTTTGTGCACTACAGGGACTTGCTGATCAATACAGTGTCCTAGCTGCTGCCCTACTTCGCACTGGGCAGAGAGGCACACACACTGAAACATGCACAATGCAGCAGCAGTAGCAACTGAAAGCTGATGGAATCAGAGATGAATTGCAGTAGATCTGTAATGCAATGCGTTCTTTACTATACCATCTGGTACTCACCGGTATTGGGGAAACCACCCGGAATAACAAGTACATCCCAGTTGCCTATATCAAACAGACATCAGGAAGTGTCTTATTCCCCTCGGATGGATCTTAAAAGAATAATGGATATTAAAAATCCAGAGATATAGTGTCAGTTTGAAACTCCCATGTGGACTATGGGTGTTTTCACTTAAGCACAGGTTTTTACTAAAAACACTAACCCTAAGAGACTCACATAGACACGTTTTTGTCTTTTTTTAGGGGGGTACAGGGGGTGTTTAGGGGGATATAGCAGGTCAACAGTAGATGTCACATAGAAGTGGTGTACATCATCTGAAAGCTGGGAACCTGAAGGTTAATTTGAGATGCAGCTCAGCACTATGTGACAAGTTGTTCTAGTCATAAATCAGAAATAAACATTGATTCATTAATGAATAAATAATAAAAAATAAATCAAAAATAAATTGTGAAAGTGTATAAGGGCTAAGAACAGTAGGATAGAAGTATATGATGACCATATCCATACTCAGTTATGTCTCATAAGTTGTTGCAGTAATTTTTTGCAGCAGTTTCATGAGGCTGTGATTATCCTAGAGGTCACCACAGGTCATTTTATATAGTGAGGTCAAGTTTAAAAAACAATGGTCTCACTGAAATGAAATGAAATGATATGGCTACTATGGGGACTAACATCCTCACACATGAATACAATTGGGTTCATTGGATCCACAAGAGTCTCAGCTTTATAGTGATACCAAATTTATGCAATTCCAAGACTGTTTAGGGACCCCAGTATGCAGCAAAAGTCAAATACACCATTTTTATAATATACGAAAATAACACATTTATACTGCATGCAAAAAAAAACTGCATGTGTTTGCCCCAAACTGCATGTGATTATCATAAAGTGGGCATGACTGTAAAGGGGAGACTCGTGGGTGCCCATAGAACCCATTTTCATTCACATATCTGGAGGTCAGAGGTCAAGGGACATGCCAGTCTTGCCTTGCCAAAATTCAGCCTAACTTCAGAACATTATTTAGCCTCCTTCCTGGAATGCTAGTATGACATCGTTGGTACCAATTGATACCTTAGGTTTTCCTAGTTTCATGTGAAACCAGTAACTTCACTTGCTCTAAAACTGAGCTTGCTACAGCCTCTGAAAGACAGTAAAGTCGGCCCAGGTCTGCACCGGTGCCCTCGATAGAGTGGAAGAGGTTAAGAACGACACACTAAAAGTTATACGGCTACTATGGCAATAATGTCAGCATTGTGCAATTTAAATATTAACACTCAAAGGCTTTTTTTGTGAAGAAATTGATATCGCTCCTTGTAATGTGTGTTTGCTGAAATTGTAGAAAGAAGGCCTTGCACTTCTATTTTCAACATTTGACACCAAAATCTGATATTTACTTTACTTTACTTTACTTTACCTAATAGCTTCTGCTGTCACACTGAATTGTAGCAGCCCTGGAAATATCTTGTTATAATGCAACATTGTCTGCTGATATTTTTATTTATTTATTTATTTTTTTTCAGTTATCTGCAATAAGACATTTACCAAACCACAAAAAGTGGCCTAGAAATTGCAGGTTACACTGCTAATAGCTGTTCTTTTTGAGTCCTGTAGTCTGTCTTTAAAGATAAAACAGAATAAGCAAACTTGTTAAAAGCTTATTCATTTAGAAGTAAAATACATGAGAAATGGATTTCAGTAGTTGATGGGCATATGGTGTGCCTTTTAGTATCTAGATGGTATACAGCAGAAAAATGGAAGTAATTGAAAAGTCTTCGTTTTGTATTCTTGGAGATAATTATGCGAGTGATTGAGTATTCTGCCAGGCCTCTGCCTCATTACTGGTTTACTTGTACACTGATGATGATTCATTCTCCTTCTAAGACAGCTACAGGACATGCTGCATGATAATGAATGGATCTCGCTCAGTGCCTGCTAAGGAGGCTGTCATACGTGAGCTCTGTACAACAGGAAATTAAGCCTTTGAGGCAGAACGGGTCTAGACAGCTCAGAAGCGGAGGTTTCTGTAATTGGGATGTTTGAGTTTGTGAAATGTTAAATTGGACCTGTAATTCATGTAACCTCTGTGTCTACACACAGCCGGTGCAGATATCTCATTTTCACATGAGATTCCCTCACCGTACTCTAGTCTATGTCCCAGTTCTTACATTTTAATTTTGCCGTGCCCCCGTGAGTTTAGCCGAGTGTGTGAGAATGCAACAGGTGGCCGTGTGTGTAAAGAGAGCAAGTCCTCGGTCTTTTGAGCAGATGTCCTGCTGAAATACTGTGTGTGTTTCACTGGATGAAAGCACTAGCTTAATGACTGACATGATCTATTAACAGAGAATCTAAGGCTTCTAATATCTTCTGGTAAATTTGCAGTGTTGAACCGTCATTTGTTTTCTCGCTGTTTCCCGGAAAGCACTCCCCAGTGCTTAGAGGAGACTGCAGTCTTGACCAGACATCTATGATGTAATGAAGTCTATTATCATATTACTTGTTCTCCAAACAAGCACATGCTATATCCTCCCCGCTGATACAACATTGGATTATGGAACATTGTTTATCTAGATCATGTACTGCATGTTTCTCTCCCGCGTAAATATTTGCACACAAATAACACAAATACACACACAGTGACACGGATTTGCATTCAAACTACTTCCCACACATTTCCACACAAGAAGGAAAGTTGTTTTGATGTTACAGGGAGGACTGTGGAGTTTGAGATTTCGCCATGAAGTCAACATAATGTCGTAGAGGGGAAACAAGTGGGTGAAATCTAGGTCATAGATATCAGGGCCAGAGTGGAAGGAGGCCACAGAGAGGAAAGATCATTGTTAAAATGATGCAAGACAAAATACAGTACGGTACAACCTGAACTGCAGTATAATAAGTATAAAATACAAACTAAAAGGCAAAATTTGAAAGAAAAAATTATAGATTAAGAATATCCAGGCCAAATATTTGCTAATTTGACACTGTTATTCATTTAAAACACTTTTAGAGAACCCCAAAACTGAAAGAACCTGATGTCTCAACGATTAAAAACATGATGTTGTATTATACAGAGAGAATAATATTGCCAATTATATTTGGGCTTTTCTCAAACGCTCTACTTTCCAAGTCTGACTACTGTTTCCTTTGCCCTTTATTCTAGGAGTGTAAGAAAATATTGATACACACGAGTATCGCGATATTATGTGTTGTGATACTGTATCGATTCTCCAAAACGCTGTATCGATTTTTAATTAACCTCTTAAAAATCTGCCTGCGACGGACCCGGCCGCTATTCTGTCTTTCAGAGGTTGTAGATAGCATCATATGGCATCATATGAAGCTACAAAACCGAAAGAATCCATTGGTACCAACTACAGTATGTCATATTTGCATGTCACAAAAGAGGCTAAATAACGCTCCAAAAGTTACGCTAAATTCGGTGAGGAAAAATTGGCATGGCCATTTTCAAAGGGGTCCCTTGACCTCTGACCTCAAGATATGTGAATGAAAATGTTTTCAATATGTGTACCCACTAGTCTTCCCTTTACAGACATGCCCACTTTATGATAATTCCATGCAATTTTGGGCAAAGACTAAGTAGACTTTTGCATGCAGTACAAATGTGTTATTTTCACCTACTCTAAAAATAATATTTGAATATTTCTGCATACTGGGGTCCCTAAACAGTCTTAGAATTGCATAAATTAGGTATGACTGGAAAGCTTGTGGATCCAATGAGCCCAACTGTATTCATGTGTAATGATGTTGTTCCCATAGTAGCCATTTCACATAATGATTTTTTTTACCCAGATTTTATATATACTATGTGTGTCTTTATACTATGACAGTTTTCCTAAAATTAGATTAAAAAAATCGCAATATATCGCCTTGCTTACAGTATCGCGATATATTGAATCGTAAACCCTGTATCATGATACGTATTGCCAGATTCTTGCCAATACACAGTACCCTACTATCTTCCCTTCCACTTTTTTCCTTAGTGTCTTTGAGTGGTGATGTGTTAACATCTGCAGATCGGCTGGAGGCCACAAAGCACAGCCTTCCTTTCTGCTCGAGTCAACCAGTGTTGTGGCAAACACTGTAGAGAATGGGAACAATGAGAGGCCAAAGCGAAGCAGCTGATTCTCCCTCTCTCTCTCTCTCTCTCTCCCTTTCTGTCTCTCTTTCTCTGAACCCCCCCCCCCCCCCCCGTGCCCCCACCTTCCTTCAATGAAAGGAGCCATTGTCACTGGCCTGGATTGAACAACTCACACAGTACTTTTCCTTTGAGGTCTTAAAAACTTTGCCCGCTTAGTTGAAAAAGCGATTCGCTTCGTGTGTGTATTTACAGTACTCGCGCACACTCGCGGATCCCCACACACACAAATATGAACATGTGCAAACCAAACCACCATAACACATGGCCACACGTGTGTACACAGACACTCAAATAAACCCATGCTGACACATGAACATGCATAATGTGTGTGTGTCTGACAGCTCAGGGGGGCTCAGAAATCTCAGATTCCAGGCCCTCTTAGTCCGCTGGCCACCCAGCAAAGCCCCACCTCTCTCTCTCTCTCTACCTCAGCTGCCCTCCTTCTCTTTTTACCAAGCGCCTGACACACTCAGACCAGCTCCGATCACTGACCATCACTCTCACTGTTTTGGAGGCCTTTCACAAAAGTCTCTTGTGCTGCTAGTGACCGATTAGCACTGAGGAACCTGTCTCTGGATGGGACATGTGAACATGGAGCATATACCTAAGTAGGTTTGATGGGTTTTTAAGAGGTTCGGGGGTCATTATTAGGTAGCAGAGGGTGCTAAACAAGTTGGACCGGACCAGGGGGAACCCGTAGCCATGGCTCAATTTCAAGAAAGACCCAAGGCGGCCACCCTGCCGTCCCGCTCCTGCACGAGCGTCCCAGGGTCTGGCCGGGCGGGGAGACGGATGGCTTTGTGCAGGATGGAGGACTTCACCTTTGACAGCTTTGAGCTGCTTTACAGCGGAGCTGTCGATAAGATCAAAAGCCACAAAAGTAACCTCAACCGCAGTAAGTTTGTCAGCTTCAAAATCAGGAGTTCAAGTTCAACCGAACTATATTGTACTGTAAGCTTGAATAAGATGCTGTAACTAAAGCCTCCGTACATTAGCCAGCGTTGCTTGGCAACAACACTGCACCGTATTAGTTCTACGTATTGGCAAGAATCTGGCGATGCAATACGTATCATGATACAGGCGATTTAGTATATTGCGATATATTACGATACTGTAAGCAAGGTGATAGATTGCCATTTTTTTTTAAATAAAATTTGAGCAAAACTCATAGTATAAAGAACACACCATTTTAGGATAGGCAAAAATAACACATTTGTACTGCATGTGTACATGTGATTATCATAAAGTGGGCATGTCTGTAAAGAGGAGACTCGTGGGTACCCATAGAACCCATTTTCATTCACATATCTTGAGGTCAGAGGTCAAGGGACCCTTTGAAAATGGCCATGCCAGTTTTTCCTCGCCAAAATTTAGCGTACCTTTTGAATAGTCCGATTTTTGAGATGTTAATTAAAAATCGATAGTGTTTTGGACGAATCGATGCAGTATCACAAAACATAATATCGCAGTACTCGTGTATCAATATTTTCTTACACCCCTACACTGTATATTACAGAGAGTATACAGAGGCGGTACAGTAAACTTCTGTTTTTCATTTGGTCAACCCCAGGGAGATATGCAAAATCAATACCAAGGCATTTGATAGCCTTGTGTTTATTGTAGTATCAGTCAACATAAATGCATGTCAGCTCATAAACCTCAGAATGTCAGTCACTTTTAGTCCTTATCCTAGATAACCTCTATCCTACTAAATTAATGTTTGTCGACAGAAATATGATCAACCTCAGTACGTTCAACCAAGTCGACCTCAGCAAGTTGTTAACCCAAACTCAACTCTGTCCAACTAAAAGTCCACCACAGTGGTGAATCATGACCATAGAAACGCACTTACTTCCTCTATTTTGTGTCATGGTGTCGATTTTGAAAGTTGTTGTGCCATGTAGGTGTTACAAAGGAAGACTCTTTTTGACACCAAGGATCCACAACATTTGCCCAATTTTTTTTGCCAAAATTTACTCTGAAATTTTTCCCAAAATCTCACTAAATCCATTAAGTTTTGTTATTCCATTCCAATTTTTCAGATATTTTGTCTTAACTACAACTTGACCACCTTCGTCTTCAGACTTTTAACCTTATCTGATGCTGAATGTACTGTATTACAAACCAAACAAGACCACATTAGCTCCCCTTGGCTTCAGTCGCCTCCTCATATCGCAGTTAACCCTCAACATCTAGCATTTTCTGCTGCTTTCCAACCTTTTATTAGCCGATAATAATGTGTATAACGCTTATCAGATTTATGTTTTTTGTGGCATTTTCTTCTCAGAGATTACAGTTGTCATGAAAAAACCTGCATGAGAGAGAGAGAGAGAGAAGGTCAGCCTTATTAAAGTGACACCTCCTGGCATGGCATTTAGCTAATCCTGTGTCTGTGTTACTGATAAATAGCCTATCTGCTAGCCTTCATAATGGCCAAAGAGACCTTGTGATCTGGTAACCCAGGAAGAAGTTTTATATATAGATGATGGCGATCCAATTTTAGAAGCAGAGCGCTGCGTGTTGACAGTATTATTAATATGCTATCTGATGTAGAGGGCCTCTGCGGAACAGGAAAGCGATTCAACTCTGTCCGTGTCTGACACACATGGCATATTGTGTCATGCTGCGCTGTATCATACACATCTAACGCAGCAGTATGGACTGTTGGAATGAGGCACCTTAGGAAGGAAATGGTCCTGTGTGGAAGGAAGGAAACTATGGAGAGGAAAAGGGTGGAGAAAGGGTCAAGGAATGGAGGTAAAGGAAGGGAGTGACTGTGGTGAGGGTAAAAGGTGAACAGGATCAGGGGCTTTAAGGTATTGACAACTGCAAATGAGTGACAGCGGCATATGAGTGTAGTGCATCTAGTATTCGCTCTTTATAGCACCATTTGGATTGGTTGAATATAAAAATAGGGCTGTGTATTGGCAAGAACCTGGCGATATGATACGTATTACGACGCAGGGGTTACAATTCAATATATTGCGATACTGTAAGCAAGGCGATATATTGATTTTTAAAAATTAAAAAATCTGTTCTGTTATTGAGAATCCATACAGTATCACAAAACATAATATCGTGATACTCAAGTATATCAATATTTTTGTGTAAAAAATACAGTAACGCTACTGTAAATCACAAAATGGGACGACAATAGAAAATAATGTTGCATTCCCTTTCATTGAAACCACATTCACATTGAAATTACATAATGCTGTGTATTGTTTACCCACAGCATGTGATATTAATTTACGCTGTTGCTCTTCAATTTCAAGCAATTATCTATTATGCTGCATTTTGGAAGCACCAACATTTAAAATGGAACGACTTTTTTTAGCGTGATTAATCTTTGAAACTGCTATGTGTCTGTCAACCGAAGACTGAAGTAACTTACAAAAAAAAAGAAAGGACAAAATATTAAGTCATTTTTAAGTCTTTTCGTCTGTCAAGTGAGATCGTCAACTGCCACTGCTCACGTTCAGCACAGCGTAAACCACTGGTCTAGTTCTGCCTACGCCACCTAGGTTGCTGTTAGTCATTTGTCTAATAGGTTTACAGTTGGCCGTGGATCTCCTGGCACAGGGCAACCCAGCCAGTGTTAAGCTGCTTAGCAACCTTTGGCCGGCCTCTCGCTTACTCTTACGCTCCCACTCTCTCTGTCTTGTTTACATACATAAATACTGTACCATAAACACATTCCTGTGTTAGCAAATAGGGGAGACAGGGTAACCGAGCCAGTGGTGGGGTGAAAGCGTATGAGAAGAGTCATATTACGTAGATGAAGTAAGAGAGGAAAGACTCAAATTTTTCAAAATGAATACCAAACTGTGCCTTACTGCTCTTATTTAACCAGAAAATGCAAAAGAAGATTGTACTAAGCAAGTACTGCATGTGGGATCTGGAGATCCAGCGTACGTTTTCTCAGTGAGAGCGCACGGTGTTGTTGCCGATGCTTTAGCTGCAGGAGGTGCTGGCTATGAATGTTTTATTAGCGTTAATGGGAAGCGATAAAGGACAGGAGTGAGATATGAGATTAGGTGATGAGAAAGAGAAAGAGAAACTGGCAGCTAAATGCTTGTAATATGAATCCCCTACTGTACTGTGTGTGTGATGAAATGATCTCAGGAAGAAGACGAGGGGAGGCCAGTCGATATACATTTTCTATACACGTCGATGTAAATTTTGTGTGTTTTGAGAAGGATTTAATCTGTGTTTTTGCGTGTTCTCGCCTCATTCTTTTGGCACATAAATGTGTGCAGGTATTCATTCATTTGTGCCTCTGCACGCGCACACACTTTTATTTGCCTCGTCTCCTCCAATATTCATGTGTCCCTTTAGTCATGGACAATAGACTGAGAGGAAACACAGCTGATGTTGCACCCCAGGCTTAGAAAGACCTGATACCTGAAACCACCTAATGCTAGGTGCTGATTGACGATGATGAAGGAGGAAGAGTAGGATGAACGTGAAGGTGAAGGTGAAGGTGATAGATGGAGTAGAGTAGAGGCATTTTTTGTTTAGGTAACACTTTACAATAAGGTCACATTAATTAACATTAGTTAATGCATTAATAAGCCTTAATTAACAGTTAATTAACAGTAACTAAAGTATCTAGTAAGCATTTACTAATAGTGTTCATGTTAACTAAGGTATTCATTTATACATTATTTAATGTTTAAAAAGACATTATTAATCATAAAAATGATCAATAATCACTCAAAAATACCACATTAAGACACCAAGACATTGAGGAACACCATAGAAAAAGCCATGCTGTGATTTGGTATCAAAAACTTTTTGACTTTTTGAGATTTCTGCAAGAATTGCATTTTTCGGCAATTAGATGACGAGCACGGCTGTTGTGTAAAATGCTCAGAAACCCCCTTATTGTCAATCTACCTAGGAAAGCCATCCATCCTCTGAATGCTCTAGGTCTGTAGTTTGTGTTAGTTTGTCTAGTAAGCATTTTTAACTTTAAGTTAATTTCTTAATTCATTTTAATTAATTTACCCTTATTGTAAAGTGTATATAGATTAGATTTTCTGTGGGTAGTGTATCTGAAATGCTGCACGAAATGTTCTACATAAAGTTTGAATTACCGTCTTTCGTACTCATCGGATGCCTTTTTTTCATGACCCCGAATGTGTGTGTGTGTGGAGCTCTTCGGGTTGCACTGTTTTCATATTAAAAATGTGTGATACTGATCTCCAGCTCATCGTGTTGTGTTTTCCAGAGGAGGAGCTGAGGAAGCTGCGGGAAGAGACCAATGTGGACTCTCTGCGGCAGGAGCTGGAACGAGAGCGGAGCAAGAGGATAGACCTGGAGCAGAAGATGAACGAGGTGCTCAAGACCAGGTGAGACAAAGAAGACGGCGAGCGAGAGTCGAGTGCGTGACGCGGGGCGACAGGGAGACGAGCACGGGGGAAGTAACAATAAGGGAACGACAGGAAATGCATGACGCTGCACTTTGTAACATTTCACGTCAGCAGAGTTTATCATCGGTCAAGTCGGATGGTGTGTGTGTGTATGTATGTGTGTCAGTCCCAGTGCTACCCAAGGTTTGGATTATAAATAGAGCAACAGCTTGGTAGGCGGGGAATTCCATAAGGAGGTGTGTGTGTGTGTGTGTGTGTTTTGACTGAGACGGAAAGAGAGAAAAAAACAGAAACGAGTCATGCGCCGGTCCGCGTCGCCAAGTGCATTCTGTGACACGGTAGCTATGCTGGTGTCAGGAAAAGCCTGCGCCCCTTGGCACCGAGCGAGGCACCCTTAAACCCAGGGTGTGTATGTACGGACGGCTCTGCATGTTTGTGTGTGTGTGTGTGATCAGATGATGCTTCTCTGCCTGCCAATGGGAAATTCCACTGGTGCTCTCCAAGTGATTACCAGCACAGATACACGACCTCAAGAATGCCAGACAGTTCAGGATTTTGCAAGAGGTAAACTAATGCACCGTGACCTGAGTTTTCTCCTGGTAATCCAGCTGGAGAGAAGTAGGTGCCTCTCTTTCTGTGGCTACTATCCAAGTGTTGTTGAGCAAGGCAGCAGAGCTTGGTGACCGTAATTAAAACTCTCTGGTTTCACTAGGAAGCTTCCAGGTGCGAATACTCAGTGTTAAGTGTTGTTCTGTAAAATAATCTCTGCACTGTAACTTTTCAGACAAAGACGAGTGAAAATTTTTTGCAACTTTATCTGAATTTTCTGTAGACCAAAGGAGTAATTGAGAAAATAATCTGATTAATTATGACTCGCACTTTTTAATCACACTTTTTTTATTTAAATTGCCACTAAGGCAGGCTATATGAGAAATGGACTTACTTGTGACGCTTTATTTTACAGTTCCAGAAAGTTCTTTTTGGGAAATTTCTTGGAAATTATTATGCAATTTGGTAGTGATTATATGTAAAAATTGAGACAATAGTTGAATAGTTACACTTGCAATTTAATCATCCTCATTGATTGATTTGTAGTGTAGCAAGTTCGTTGCCTGGGTCCAGACCCTTGAATCCGCCCACTCCACCGAGCTGCTCTGTCTGGCATCGTGACGTGAAACCGTGGTTTCTTGTATAAAAAGCAATTAAACCAATGAGCGCCACGGGGGATTGGCCAATTATCAAATCAGCGCCGCAGGCGGGACTAACGCCGTTGTCGAGCTGTGTGCTGTAGACGACATGTCTTCTCAATTAGGGATGTCACTAGAACCGATACTTTGGTACCAAGTCGATGCCAAAATTCTAAAAATGTGTGATGTGTTTTTCCTACAGTACCACAGGTGCCGTATCGCAGCAATATGAAATAGATAATAGAGAGGGAATTATGAGCTGTTTAACTTCCTAACAGAAACCAGTATGCAAACGATAATAAAGGAGTGTATGTTGAAGTACATTGGACTTATTGTTTTACTTTTGTTATTTAATGTGGTATCGAATTGATATCGAGAATCATGGAATGTCACTGGTATTGGTATCCACTACTAAATTTCTGGTATCATGCCATCCCTATTCTCAATATTGTCCGACATCGTAGTTTGTTTTTACCTTGCTCTGCTCCACTCTTAAAACCCTGGCAAAAAAAACAGTTTATCGGCATGGCTACGCAACGATGTCGACTTAAAATTCCCTTAAATTCAGAAGGATACGTTGGTTTCTAGTGATTGGAAATCGGTTAGAATGAAGGCAATGTCAGACTGAAGAGGGAAACGGAGCGTAACGAGTTGACTATTCTGTCTGATATCAGGCAAACGAGTTAACTGAACATGCAAAAAATGTGATATCTGTCCACAGACGAGCATCATTCAACACACTGTATATGAAGATAATGTTATTTCACGGAAACTTCCTAGGAAATTTTTACGAAAATAAGAAACCCTTTAAAATGAAACATTACCAATTTATTTCTCGAAAGCCCTAGCTTTTATGGACAAAGAATTGCTTTGTTTTTCTAGAATATCAACACAGTATTTCTTTTTTTATAGCAGGCATTTATTGGCCATTAACATGACATATGACTACCATTAAACTATAAAGATGAAAGGGCACCAAGCTTTGCCAAAGCCAATAATCTCTCGGTACGCCAGTTCATCTTTTAATTGATTTTTTATTTCTGCATTTCCTCCTATTTATGGCAGTATTTATGGAGCCATTTGCATAGAATTGGCTTGAATTGGTTGGCAAATCCTACAGAAATGTAAAGCTAATGTGTGAGGTTAGTTCCTAGGTTAATAGCGTATGCTTTCTTAGTCTCAGTGTAGGGCTCTTTTTTTCACTCTTTTGTTTTCCAGTGTCCAAAAAAATGTTGTTGCACCTGCTATGAGATTGTACCGGTGAGATTATTGACTTCACAAAGGCAGATGGAGACTGAGATAGTTTCTCCTCATTCTGTCTCCATCCCCACATGTCTCTATCTAATTCACCCGACACTAGATTTATTAGATACAGCAGCTCACCACATTGTTAAATCATAATCTGCCAGAGACATGCCTGCAGTGGGACTGCAGCTCCCACGATAAGAGAAGTGAGACTAAAACACTTGACAAATCTTTCCCCTTCTCTCTCTTTTTTTTTTTCCGCCTCAGGCTGGAGGACTCTCCGCCACAGCCTCCCCGGAAACAGCAGTCGCCCTCTAACAATGGAACAGGTAAGCCCCTGGAGGTAGAGCGTGAGAGAGTGGGAGTCCGGGGGGGGACTGACAGGAAATGAGCTGGGGAAGGAAGATTTTGACGTCTTCAGAGTGTGGGAGTAAATCAACAGGACTGTTTCTGTGTCTAGGCGCATGCGTGCAGAGGAGGGAGGTTGGAGCCGGCGGAGTGCTCGACAGGAACAGAACAGTGTGTCGAGCGTCGGAAGTGTTCGCGGGTTATTGTGGGGCACATAGCAGTGTGTGCGCGGCAGCAGAAACGCATACTGACATGGTGGTTCCTGGATGGTGTGCAATTAGTTGTGTCGAGAACAAGAAAGCAACAACAAACCACATTTAAACAACAAGTATTCTGCTAGAGAGGTTAATTGATGTCAGTGCTACAGATCTGCGCTGCAAAAAGGATGTTTTGCGTGTGTGTGTGTGTTTAAAATATGTCAGTGAGGGAAGAGGGGAGCTCATTAATACAGTAGTAGTCAGATGGTATTTCTGAAATGTGTGTTTGGGCGTGTGTTTTCTCTATTTTTGCATGCGTGTGTGTGCGTGCGTGCGTGCATGGTTTTAGAGAGGGAAAGGGATGGAGGGAGAGAGACAGAGCGGCTAATTTTGGAAAATGGGTTATGATTGTAGATCACTTCATCTAGGGCAGACAGGCCGGTGCTCTATAACTAGTGTCGGAGGTGTGTGTGGGTGTCAGTGTGGATGGATTATGGAGTGTGTGTGTGTGTGTGTGTGTGTTTGGGCTTGTGTGTGTGGATAGCAGGGCAGAGCGAGAGTGAGTATAATCTGTTAGGTAAAGGAGAGAGGATGAACAGAGTAATTTGGGCTGATGGGGACTGATGGGTAACTGTGTAAACTACAAATTAAAGTGGCTTCAAACTGAATGTCATCAGCGCAAAAAATACTCGTGTTCATAATAAATCCGCGGCAGAAAAAAAAAACAGGAGAGCGTTTATTTTGCCGTAATTACATTGTCTTTTTTAAAACGGTGCGTATTTATCCTCTCAGTGACGAAGCATGCTTCACGTTCACACAGTCGCTCTCGGTTTCCTACGGTAGCTGCTCATCACAGCCACAGTCAGTTAGTGTAGCAGTTACATCGGAAAAGCTAAGGGTGGTGTTCCTTGCTCAGGGGCACCTTGGTGTTAGTAATTGACCGTTTGCTAAGCCCCGCCCCCCCTTAGGTGTTGGTTAGTGTTAGTGTTCCCAATGTGGGTCCCAAAACAAGCCATAATAATGAGTTAAGAGATAAAGGTTCATTGATCACCAAAATGTTCATAGATCACCACATAGCCATTTTTTTTTATGTGAACAAACACATTATTGTTGTTGAAGGGAATCAAAACACGTGTGCCTCTGGTGCAACAACACAAGTTGTTGGAAATTGCTCCAATTTGGTGAACTTGCCAAACCTGAATCTTAAGTACTCACCCCTTTTGTTCTGTTTAGCAGATAAACAGCAGAAGGAGGTGTGGAGTTCGCGGCTGCAGAAGTGGCTGCACGAGCGCTTCGGGGTTTACATCGAAGACTTCCGCTTCCAGCCAGAGGAAAGCACCGTGGAGGCCGAGGAACCGCTAAGTGCTAAAAGGTGGGGTGAGAGCTGCTTTGGAATAGAACATGAAGTATCTGTCCTCAGGTATCGATTCTGCGTGTTTTCAAGGAGATGGCATAGTCAGACAGCAGCTGGGGAGTACTAAAGGTGTGCAGCCAAACAGCACATTGTCTTAGAGTTAGTGTCACATTAGTCTGGATTTTTTTTTTTTTTTTACATTTATTGCTTTTTTTTTTTTACCTTGAATGTGCACTTTAGATAGACCTTTGACATGTGCTAACAATGCAACGTAGCTGACTCACTGCTCTTTGAACTTTTCACTTGCAGTGTGTCGGTCGCTAGATGAGATGTTTTCAGATCAGGCTTTATTCTGCAGGGAGAGAGAAAGTTGGAAAACACTTTTCAAATTCATTTTTCTCCGTTCCGTCTTTCTCTCCTGCTTTATAAAGGCAAGTGAGTCATGCTAGACTGATGAAGGCCACATGTGTCACCACCTCCTCCTCCTCTAGCTCATAAAGCAGCTTCTTCTTTGTGTGCACATGTGTGTTTAGAGCATCTGCTTGTTTTGACCTTCACTGTTTGTGTTTCCCATCCAGGTTAACAGAAAATATGAGGCGACTCAGTGAGTACTCAAAACACACACACAAACAAAATAGAACACTATGATTAAAGAAGAACAGTTCAAATACTGACTTTGCTGTCAGTACAACATTCATTTTTGGAGCAGTTGTTTACTCCTCAGTAGCCACTACAAAATGCTGTAATGCTAGGATATTGTACTAGTTCCAGTACCTGTCTTCTGCACATGATTTTTCCATAACACACTTAGACAATACCTTGAATTTGAATGCACTTAAAGTACACTTTGACCACCCATAACTGTTTTTTTTAAGTAAGAAATGTCCATCTAGAAAAACAAAAATACTCACTGTACGATTACAAATTGTTTCATACTTTTTAGTGCCTTGAAATCAGTATTGATAGGCAGAAAATAGACGAAATCAGGCACAGTGCCACTATGTATTTGTCCTAAACCACAATGAATATTTCCCTCTACTCTTACTTTTTAGAGCGAGGAGCCAGACCTGTCACCAACTTCTTAAGGAACCTCTCCGCCTTATCTAATTGGCACTCCGTCTACACCTCAGCTATTGCCTTCATTGTGAGTGTGCAACTTTCTCATTCACGACTGCTATCAAATTACTCTATTATGCTGAACTGTGTGCTGTGTTGAGTCCAAGTAGGGCTGTCAATCGATTAAAGTATTTAATTGCGATTAATCGCATAATTGTCCATAGTTGATCCCGATTAATCGCAAATTATCGCACATTTTTATTCTATTCAAAAAGGACCTTAAAGGGAGATTTGTCAAGTATTTAATACTCTTATCAACATGGGAGTGGGCAAATATGCTGCTTTATGCAAATGTATGTATATATTTATTATTAGAAATCAATTAACAACACAAAACAATGACAAATATTGTCCAGAAACCCTCACAGGTACTGCATTTAGCATAAAAAAATACGCTCAAATCATAACATGGCAAACTGCAGCCCAACAGGCAACAACAGCAGTCAGTGTGTCAGTGTGCTGACTTGACTATGACTTGCCCCAAACTGCATGTGATTATCATAAAGTGGGCATGTCTGTAAAGGGGAGACTCGTGGGTACCCATAGAACCCATTTTCATTCACATATCTTGAGGTCAGCGGTCAAGGGACCCCTTTGAAAATGACCATGCCAGTTTTTCATGCAAGTTTATTTAGCATTTCGCATTATTTAGCCCATGGTTGGTACCAATGGATTCCTTTGTTTTTTTAGTTTCATATGATGCCCGTATAATCACTCTAGCTTAAAAACTGAGCCCGCTACAACCTAAAAACTGCAAGTTGCGTTAATGCTTTATTATCGCGTTAACTTTGACAGCCCTAGTTCTAAGCTTTAATAGACAAGAAAGTGAGATCTATAAATTGACTGATGATCCCCATTTGGTTGTACATGACAGTGAAATGAAATGAATGGTAAAGTCATTTCTGCTCCACGGTGACACATTACTGTGCAGCGGTTCTGCCAAGGACCGCAGAGGTCTAATCAGATCTTCACTAATGTCCACAGTCTGTGATTATGATCCCGCTCTAACGTTGACAGGTGGCTTTAATAGCATCTTCCACCAGCATTATATCGCCCCAAAATTAAACGCTTCAAGTCGGTGGGAGTCTTTATGTCATCAATTTGTCTTTCTCGCTTGCACAAAGCCACACAGAGGTCTGTCGTACAAAGCTTGGTGGTCAAATTCTATCAATTCTAACTGCATTATGGGCTGAAAGAATTCAAATGTTTAAATCAATCTGACCTCAGCCCTGCAAGACATTGAATTGAATACATAATAATGTGAAATGTAGCTCTGTAAACTCGCGATCGCTAAACCAAATAATCCAATGTTGTGCTGTGTTTCCTTTTGCCTGCAGATCTACATGAATGCTGCTTGGCATGGCTGGGCCATTCCCATGTTACTCTTCCTGGCTATCCTGCGCTTGTCCTTAAATTACCTCATCGCCAGGTAAAAAAACATTTCTCTTCACTAGGATAGACAGATATTAGAGAAGCGGCCATTGTGCCAGTTTTTACCATATGGTCACTATTACTGTTGCCATGGCTAGTTAAAGAGGACCTACTATGCTTTTTTTGATGGGCAGGAGCTCAAACAGAGCGTTTCAGACAGAGGGTGAAAAGAGGTGCTGCAGCACAGCCCCGGTATGAGAAAAATGAAGCGTTTTTTTTAACAAAGCATGTAAACATGTTCTAGCAGAAACCCAAAATAATAGCATGCACCTGAAAATAAGCATAATAGGTCCTCTTTAAGATGTTTTCAGCTCTGAGAAATATTTATTGTGTGCTTTGTATGATAAAACCCGATTAAACTTAACTACTGAGGCCACAGCTGTGCTATTGGTGAACAGATGCCCACTGCTGACCTCTTTGTCACTGTGCGAGCCACATACAACCATGAATCTACTGCAGCAAATGTGTGTTGATGATAACGGGCAGATTTTTTAAAACATACACACATGCCTGTGTTTATGATCATCATTATTATTGTTGCTACAGGACACCAGTACGTACATCATGGCAAACAATCCTGTTTGTGCCCACAGCTGCAGACAGCCAAATATAGATTAAGTTATAAAAAATATCAACAAAATAATCAAAAGTGGGGGCATTTTGATGATCACTATGAAACAAGGGCACATTAGTCTTGACTTGGACTATCAAACTGGGACACCTTAAAAGTGATGCAGGTGGTAAAGATGTTGGAGACACGAGCTGTAGAGGTTGAAGAGAAAAAAAACCCCCTCATAAATATGTACATTCTTCTTCTTCCTATCTTCCAGAGGTTGGAGGATCCAGTGGAGCATTGTGCCTGAGGTCTCTGAACCCACGGTAAGACGACTGCCCACTTCCTGTTTTAACTGCTTCCTGTTTCATCAGTGGAGGTTAATTCGTCGTCTTTTTTAACTGTCGTCTTTGTTCTATGCAGGAGCCTCCGAAGGAAGACTTGACTGTATCTGAAAAGTTCCAGCTTGTACTTGACGTTGCACAAAAAGCACAGGTACAACACCGCTCACGCTACTCCTTAACATCAGTTTACGCAGATTAGTGAAACGGTACCGGTTCACACAGTGCTTAAACTCTCCTTACAGAACCTGTTTGGTAAAATGGCGGATGTTTTGGAGAAGATAAAGAAGTAAGTTTAAAAAAAATGTTACTAAATGCTAGGGGTCAATTCAAATAGTATTTAATTAAACTGAATTTTTTTTCTCTTCTTTCTTGTCTTGTGTGTGCATTTACCTGTCAGCCTTTTCATGTGGGTGCAGCCGGAGAGCACCCGGAAACTCTACATCTGCCTGTGGGTGGCTTTCATCACTTCCTGCGTCCTGCCATACAAACTAATGGGCTTCATGATGGGTGAGAGACAAAGCTGCTTTATCCTTCTGACATACTCTGCATACAGCATTGGCCCTTGAAAGAATGCAAATACTTATACTCAATCCAGCGCACACAAACAAACGCATTCATGCGGCACTTGTGTAACTGTTCTCCCTACTCCGTGTGAGGGGCAGCTGCAGGCTATTGGCATGCCTATCTGACAATATTAACAAAGTGTTTCCAAAGTACCGTGGGCTCATGTGTCCTCAGAAGATGCTTAGAGCAAAACTAATTGTTGATGCAATGTTCACAATGTTCATTCAGCCAGCTAAGTACAGTTGTCACTTCTCATGTGAGGCCTAAATACATTTCTTTATACTGTAAATGATGTGACAATAATGTTACGTAACCAAATTTGGCAGGTAGTAGTCACTAACAGTAGTCACGTAACAAATTTGAGAGTGAACTTTGGTCCACTTTGGTCCAGACTGAAATATCTCAGCATCTATCGGGGGGATTGGCATGAAATGTTTTTACAGACATTCTTGTTGCCCAGAGGACGAATCTGTCTGACTTTAGTGATCCCATGATTTTTTTTAGTTCTGAGCGAAATGTCTCAACAACATGGTGTTATATTCTCAATGCACAGTATAATCCTCTCATGACCTACTGTGTAATCATACAACCGTCGTGATGATGCGAACGCTCGCAAGTCGTCAACACGGGTATCTTTTATGGAGGACGGAACCTGCCAAAGACAAAAATGAATAAATAAATGACTCGATGAATGAATAAATATGCCATTAAATGTACCAAAAATAATATTAAATTAAATGTAGGCATTAATTTGTTAAATGTGACATAAATTGATATTTCTGCTTTATTTATTTTCCTTACCTTGTATTAATTACCCTATCTGTCTACTCCTCAATTATATTTTTTTAATTTATTGTAGCCTTTATTTTAAATTTATGTATTTAAATGAATTATATATTTATTTAAATGAATTTATTCATTACGAAATTGTATTTATTTATTTATGTATTTATTTCTACATGATTTTTCCTTTGCATATTTTATCAAAGAATTAATGCCTACATTTATTTCTAATATTATTTTGTATATTTAATGGCATATTAATTTAGTTATCGAGTCATTTATTTATTTATTCATTTATTTTTTATTAACTTTTTCATTTATTCATTTATTTTAGCGTTTATTTCAATTTATTTTTAATTTATTTATTTAAATGTATTATGTTTATTTATATGTATTTATTTATTATTAAATTGTATATATGTATTGCATGTTTTTTCCTTTACATATTTTATCAATTAATTAATGCCTACATTTATTTTTAATATTATATTGGTACATTTTATTCATTTATCGAGTTGTTTATTTATTTATTTATATATTCATTCATTTTTTATTTTGGCAAGTTCCATCCTCAATAATCTTTCCCATCTCTAACATCCATCCCATATGCTGTGAACATATGCCTCACAGGGCCGATAGCATGGCTGTAGACTCTTTTTCTTGTTATTTAAATCTTTAGTAGTAGTACTGTAATTCTAATAATTCTCTATTTGTCGTCTTACTGAATTGGACAACTAGTTTACTAACACATAAAATCAATAAATTGCATATTCATCAACTGGCCCATTGTTTCATCAAAGCTCTGATAGGATCAAAACTATTTAAATAAGTTTGTTGTTTTGGATTCAGTGTTCAGGCATTACTGTAACAAAGCCAAGTCATTGTTGGCGACCACATTCTGCATTTTTGGTGTTTAGTAACTCTCACTGTTGGTCTTGTGTTGTTCTTGGCTAACGCAAGTTAGTTTAGAGAGCTGACTCCGTTTGTCCCCATTTCACCCTGCTCTGCTCTAATATGTCCAACATAATTCGAGGCTTTTTTCTGATAGTAAAGAAAGACAGATGTCAGTCCCGGACACTGTATGAATAGCCATTTAAAAGTTGAGCTCTTTTCAATATGTGTGATTTAAAAAATATTGAAATGTGGATGATATTAAAAGGGAAATCATGGGAAAGAATTTGAATAATGTGAAAGCTACAGAAGTCTGCGCCATGAAAGGAAGTGAGATTTAAAATGATAAAAGGCTTTTTGAACTGAAAAAAGGAAGGCCTTAAAACGTAAGATTATTTGAGGATCAGGTAAGGAGGAAGTGACAGTTTTTCATGACCTTTTTTTTATGATAACCTCTTCTTTTTCATCCTTATTCTGCGTTTGTTTTCTCAACTTCCTCGCTCTCTCCTCTCCAGGCCTGTACGCTGGTATCAAGTTCTTCATCATAGATTTCCTGTTCAAGAGCTGTCCGAAGCTGCGGGACAAGTACGACACGCCCTACATCGTGTGGAACAGCCTTCCCACGGACCCGCAGCTCAAAGAGAGGACCAACGCCACTGTGTCGCGGCGGGTAAGGAGGCAGAAAAACGCATACATATACACATCTGTATCAGCTCTTTGCTGTCCCTCCTCCTTCATTACCTCCTCTCTCAGGTTCTAGCTTTCCGAAACTAAGTCTTAAGTGGCTTGTACGGTACATAAACACACACAGACCGTCCAACACAGCTTAGTCTGAATCCTGTCAGACAAAATATGTTCAAAATACATGAGGATTATTACAGCTACCCTAATTCTTTATTTAAGCTGTCCCTGTTAAAGGGATAGTTTGGGTGTTTTGAAGTGGGGTTGTATGAGGTACTTATCCATAGTCTGTCATAGACTGATATTGATTTGATACTGTAGGTAATACACTGACTATGGATAAGTGCCTCATACAACCCCACTTAAAAACACCTGAACTATCCCTTTAAGCTAAAGTTGACCAAGTATACCTATAGAGGCTTTGAATCGTGTGAATTCAGGTTATTGCCATATAACTAACAAGCTAATTTAGCAAGGAAGCTAATCTTCACAACATATCTTCATGTCCATTCAACGCAAGGTAGAAATGTCAGTTGTGCTACAAATAACGTGATTTCTATAAAGACTGAAGAACATTTTTATATTTGGAGATAGAGACGTCCTTCAACTGTAGGTCAGGTTGAATTTTTCATTTCATCCACCTGCTGAAGCATCAGTCCACCCCCACCCCCACCCCCACCCCCAAACCCTAACCCCCCCGTCGTGGGGCAAAGAGAAAAAAAAGACATCAATAAAGTATCAAAACAACCATCCCTCCTGTCAATAATACATCAGCCGCTCACGTGTTATGCGTCTCTCTCATATGTAGGGACTGAGTGTGTGAGCATGTGTTGGTTGACTTCTGCTGTGGCATCAGTCACAGTTGTACTCTGTCATTTCTCTCTCTCAGCTCTCTGGCACTGAGAAGGTAGGGACTCTGGTGTGTCTCCCTTTTGGTTCCTCCGCTGCGGCCGGGTGTGCCGCAAGCTCACCTCAAAGCGTGTGTGTGTGTGTGCGTGTGGGTGTGGGTGTGTGCGTGCGCGAGATGTGTGACACACCTCAGGACTAGCAATATTTGTGGACAGAATGGATCAAAAGGTCACGATACCTTATAGTCATTTTTTTTTTTTTTTCTTTTATCATTATTTTATATTTTTTAACATTACTTTGAATTATTTCATCCATTTACACGCTTAAAATGTCAAAATAATTCACAGATTGTTGACGTTTTTGATCCATTGACACAGCAGTGTATTTACTGAATAGTTAAAATGCACATAGAGTAGCCCCTTACCACTGTAATTTCATATTAGCTCCTTCCCTTTCTCCATTGCACGTAGTCATTAACCCTAAAGCATAATTGTTTGTTTTTTAAATGTCAGTTGACTGCCTTCAACACTATTACTGTAACTTACTGTATATAGAGCACTGAGCAGTAAAAAAAAGGATCCCTCTGACCTAAACATGTAAATCAAAGTACATTTCTAGTCGAATTATATTTTTTCCACATACATACTAACCAATATAAACTGTTGCTATGTACGCTGAGTGAATGACGGCCTCACTCTCTGCTTTGCACGTCACAACCTGAGCCTGCTGCAAAGAATGCAGAGAAGAAGTTTTGGCCACTTTTCTCACCAGCTCTGGGAAACACTATTGTGTGGAGATAACTTGCTTTTAAAATATTTATCCCTCTCCTTCCTCCTTTCCCTCATCATCACATTCATTCTCCCCTCTCCCATATCTCTTCCCTCCTCTCCCACATGCCCCTTTCGTCTCCTTCATGGCGTTTACTTCCGTCACCCTGTCTGTTTTTCCTCCTCCTCCTCCTCCGTCTCTCTCCATCTCCAGGTTCAGCCGGTGGTTTCTCGGAGCAGCCTCGCCACCATCCCGTGCGGGGTGAGCAGGGAGGAGGAGACGGGTCGCTCCCACAGCACCAAGAAGGGAGCCTTTCATGAGATCTTCAGCCTGTCGGAGTTAGAGCGCCCTCTGGCGGGTGAGGAGACTTACTGCAGCACAAAATAAACCCATCATGTACCTGTTTTCATTTTGAGCGTGCCAAATATCCACAATTCTGCATTGCGTTTTGCACAATTAAGCAAAAATCTCTTCTTCAGGTTGATTTCCTCATAGTTTGTACACATGTTTAGTTTTTACCAGGATATTTTAATCACCGTGTTGTCACTGTTCTCTGCCCTGCTGTGTGTGTGTTCAGTGTGTGAGAACGGCTGGAGGTGTTGCCTAATAAACAGAGACAGGAAGATGCCCACAGACTACATCAGGAACGGAGTGCTCTACGTCACAGAGAAGTAAGTGAGGACATACTCTCTCTCGTCTTTTATCATTAAATCTCTGACTGCATGAGAGAAAATCTCTCTGAAAGGTGAAGCACAGAGGAGGAGCAGGTAACTATTTAGCTACAACAACTCTCCCTCTCCCTGTCTGTCTCTGTGTCAGTCAGTCAACAGTGGATCAAGTAGGACAACCCTCCTCCTGAGAATGTCTCTGATCTTTAAATGTCTTCACCTCCTCTTACGTGTAACTGACAGGAAGTCCATTCAGTTTGTCGTCTGTTTGCTTTGCCTGCTTGTTTTTCCTCAAAACCCTTTTCAGCTCTCTCTCTCTCTCTCTCTCTCTCTCTCTCTCTCTCTCACTTTCTCTCCGTCAGTTACCTGTGCTTTGAGAGCTCCAGCTCCAGATCCAGCTCTTCCAAGAAGAATAAAGTTATCAAGCTGGTGGACATCACTGACATACAAAAGGTGATCACTCAGGAAAACACATTGATGTAGGAATTATGTGCAATTAAAACTAATAATCCTCTTGTTTTTCTGAATTCCTCCTTAGTACAAAGTGCTGTCAGTCCTACCAGGAAGTGGGATGGGCATCTCTATAGCTACTCCTTCCACTCAGAAGGTACAGTACAGTATGGAGAGACTTTTTTTCCCCCCTATTTACATTCATATGGCAATTTTGGATTTGAATAGATTTTGCTTTAATGCCAACTAGAAGAAAGCTCATATTATCAGCATCTCGTCAACACTTTCCTACTGTCCCTTTACCTTAAAGATCCCCTCTAGACATGCTTCAAGACATATAAAAATACTCCGCTTTGAATAATAATGTGTCTGATGTGACTTTATCAATTACCTAGTTAAAGATTCTTCAAACTTCATCTACTCCTTCTCCCTCATTGAAAAAAACAGAATCTATGAATACGTAGTTTGTTTATTATTTACGTATCTTTAAGATAATGCCGACTTGCAATTATTGTTTTGGGTGTTTGGATTCCACATTAGAAACCTCCATAGGTAGAGGCTAGATTGCTAAGTAAAATAGTACACTAGATCATACAGTTCATACTGTATTCTATATCATTTTACATCAGGATTCCAGTAGCTTGAAGTAGGGCTGTCAACAAGTATTCTAAATTTGAATATACTGTATATTCGAAAAGCAAAAAAAAGTTTGAATATGAAAATTTATATTCAGTTGGGAAGAAAAAAATGGTCCGCCAGTCTGACATCAGAACTGCGACCATAGCAACAGTCTGTTATGCATAGCAACGGCCTGCTATAAAGAAATAAAAGACTGTAGAACGCCGTGATCGATCAATCAGAATCGAGTATTCAACAAAGCTGTGTAATAAATTGTAATATTTACTGGAAATGACAATATATATGACAATAATAATACAATATAGTCAACAGCAAGTAGGAAACTTTCAGGCGATCTCCCTCCAGCCAGCAACCACCTTATTTAGGTTTTTGTAGTTAAACGAGGAGGTATCGTATAGATTAGGTTTGGGCGATTGGATGAAATAATCGGCTGTAGGCGAGTAGATGTTCGAATAGTTTGAATAGAACCTATGTGTTTATTTAGAATGAATATTCAAACGTCATTTTCGGCCAATTTTCACAGCCCTAGCTTGAAGCTGGACTTGATTATGTTAGATATTAGCCGCTACAAATGGGAGCATGAGAACACTTGAAACATGCTGAGAACCTCCATAGTTTGACTGTCTGAACACTACTGACCATATGACTTTTGACATTGAACATGTTATGGTGTTTTACTCAGACAAGATCTTCATTACTGTCATAGCTTTTTTGCTTTGTGATGTAGACTTCCTGGTGCTTTATTTCATATCGTATTCCAAGGCAATGCAGCGATAACATGTAAGATATTACTAACCAAGCATTTCTGTTCCCTCCAGCCATTAGTGTTTGGTGCCATGATCCACAGAGACGAGGCTTTCGAGGCCATCTTTACCCAGTACATGAAGATCATGACCACCACCAAACCACCGGCCAGCGCAGAGCTCTAGACAGCCTGCATCCCAGCAACAGACCTCCATACTGGGGCTAAAGTCTCCTGAGTTTCAACTGGACTGGAAGATACTTTAAAAACACACTCCTCCTGTGCTCTGTGTGAGCCTCTTCCTCCTCCTCCTCCTCCTCCTCTTGCGATGGGCATCAGCTTCCTCATCGACGGCCAGCTTCGATCGGTGGATTTTCCTATTTAGGCCACATCGGAGGGGGACTCGTGGGCGTGTCGGCCACACGTAGTTGGGATTTAGTTACATCACACACTTTTTTTGTGGGTGTTGGATAACGAGCAAAATCCGGTAGCCGGTCCTGAGGAGGAGCGAGGATCGGCGTGGTATTTATCAATCAGCAGAAGGCTGGCGAGGGAGGCTGGTTCTCCTCTCCCACCTGACTGACCGACTGGTTTCCTGACTTACTTGTTTCCGTGTTTTGCATGTGTGAGCGGGTGTGTGTGTGGGCAGAAGTGATGGTCTTAAATTGCGTCCAGTGGCTCTATTTTTCTCTTTGTTAGCGAGTCAGTGGAGTGACTCAAGAAGTGGCTGTCAACTAGAAGAGGTTCTTTTAACTGCCAGATCTGTAGGAACAAATGTGTAAAGTTTAGCCTCTTAAATCAGTGCAAAAACAACCACTGATGTTGGATTATTTAGACGTTTAGCTGGCTGATCGGTGCATAGCCCGACAAAATTATATGTGCGAGTGGTCAGTTTATTTTTTTAAACGTGTATTAGCTGTGAAAATGTCAGATCATCGTTTGACTGACACAGAGCCTTTCTGTTAGTTTACATTGCTGCTGTCTAATTTCTCGATTTTTTTTTTCTTTTTTTTTTTTCTTCTTCTCTTCTTTCTAGACGCGTTTCGGCAGCGACGGTATGTTTTTAGTCCAACAGAAAACGTACGCTGCGTCCGGCATCCTGCTTCGGTGTTTGTAAGTGTGCGTATGTGAAACGTGAAGTGAAATGTTTCTTTTTTAAAAAATGCCTTTCTTTTGAAGACTGTCTCTTTGTAACAAACAGCCTTTGGGGATGAGTAAAGCGGCGGGTCCCGGAGCTGCTGCTCGTCCAAGACGAGAGCACAACCGCTGTTAGACGGTTCAAACACTGACTGCCATTTAGAGCTAGGGGAGAACATAGCCGTCTAAGCGTCCTCTTTTCAAGGCACAATCTGTACATATATAGAGAGATCTTCTTTTCTTCCACCAACGGTATTCTCCCTGCACTTTATTAGAACGTTAACTGGACTTCCTGACCTTTACGTGGCGGTGAATAGACGTTTAATACCCACTACTTCAGCTGGAATCCATGGTCAGTGTTTGCAAACAGTCCCCGCTTCTACTGTATGTCCTGTGATATTTCTCAGTGCAGAACAAATGCAGTCTGAGCATTTTGTGTCAATACTAGGGCTGTCAAAGTTAACACGATAATAATGCGTTAACGCAAATTTGTTTTAACGCCACTAATTGTACCATTTGTACCAACCATGTCATACTAGCTTGTCGCGAAGGAGGCTAAATATCACTCCAAATTTACGGTAAATATTGGCGAGAAAAAACTGTCATGGCCATTTTCAAAGGGGTCCCTTGACCTCTGACCTCAAGTACCCAGGCGTCTCAGCTTTACAGACATGCCCACTTTATAATAATCACATGCAGTTTTGGGGCAAGTCATAGTCAAGTCAACACACTGACACACTGACAGCTGTTGTTGCCTGTTGGGCTTGAGTTTGCCATGTTATGATTTGAGCATATTTTTTATGCTAAATGCAGTACCTCTGAGGGTTTCTGGACAATATTTGTCATTGTTTAATGTTGTTAATTGATTTTCAATAATAAATATATACATACATTTGCATAAAGCAAGCATATTTGTCCACTCTCATGTTGTGAGTATTAAATACTTGACAAATCTCCCTTTAAGGTACATTTTTAACAGATAAAAAGTTTGCGATTAATTTGCTATTAATCGCGATTAACTATGGACAATCATGCGATTAATCGTGATTAAATATTTTAATTGATTGACAGCCCTAGTATATACCAAATTGATGTCTGCCACAGCGAGCCAGACAACCTTCAAACTGACCATAGAAGAAGAAGGTGTTTTGACTTGAAAACCGCAGATTACTTTCCACAAAGGCCCCTCGCACATTAAAGTGTTGCAGGTATTTCGGCCAATACCAGTGCAGAAATATCCATTAAACATGTCTCCTTCTGATTGGCTGATCTCACTTGCATTAAATGCAGCTGGTCAGGCTGTTTGAGGTCACATAAGCAGTCATTTAAATTCTGGATTTATTTGTGTAAATCCATTTTTTTTTTAATCTGAAAACCAGGACTATGAGCTATGAAGACATGCCTGATTACTTCCCGTTTTGTTCGCTTATTTTCTCACTTCTTTGTAACGCCACAGCGAGTAGAGATCGACATCTGGGTGCTCTTCCACTCGTTCCAGATCATCTAAATGTAAGCTTTTTTTGTAATATATGAAGTATACGGATAGACTGAACAGAATATTTCAACGTCACTTTATTTTAAAGACGCCGTTCGCAAGAATAAAGCCGGTCTTTTACTCTTGCGGAACGGTTTGATAATGTAGAAATATGATGCCAAACTACATCGGACACTTCGCCGTGTTTTTGTGAGAGGAACGGAGACGGGATACGGGACTGGAGGTCGAGATTTCTTTTCAGATTTTGAGACAGAGTAGCATTTCCACCTCTCCTATTTACTGTATGCCCAGCAGCACAAGCTTTAGTTTCGAACGTGTAAATCTTACAAAACACTGTTAAAAGGGACACCTTGACATATATACTTTACTTTTATTCCGGTCGTTTTTACTCACTTCTTTATAGTTTAACAACCCTAAATCACACTGGTGTCACCGTTCCTCCAGAAATCCAGATTATTTCTGCACTTAAAATGTCAAGGTTTCTCTTAAAAGTCTATACAAGTCCTCTTCTCATCATTAGAATCAACTGAGCTGGATATGAAGTTGCCAGAGAAGCAACGGACCAGTTTAAAGAACCCCTTCATTAGTTTTTTAGTTCAAACTAATTTAAGGATGGAGATTTTTCTTTGACATCTATTTGGCCTGTTATTAATAGGCTGCCTTCCCAGACATGGATTTTTCTATTTTTTTGTTTAGGAATAAATTGGATCCATGAACGGAGGGAAACCTGTAGGATATTAGAGCAGGTGAAATCAGTCATTAACACTGTCTCACTGTGTGATTCGATTGGCTCGTTGTAGTCCTTAAAGCTTTTACCTGAAGCCTTTTTGTAATCTGTTGACTCTGAAAAGCAGCTCTCTGGGGGGGTCTGGGAGGCCCCAACAAGGCTGCACTCAGATAAAGCACAGAATGTATCACGTTCTAAATGTCTAAAAATATATTTTTCTTTTGCCAAATCTTTAATTTTCTGTCTGCCATATTCTGCCTACGCTTATGTTTACAGAAGGTTGTACAAATTACTTTTTTTTCTCAACCCAGTTTGAATTCCTTTTGACTCCGGAGTTATGAAGACTGGACTGCTGTTCTTGAATTAATGTCTAATTGGCTCTGCGCCACTCACATGACTATTTCTGCTCACCTTTAACCAATAGGAAACTCAAATCAATGGCGACGACAAGTGCAGTATTTTTAAACCTCACACATAGAGCATGTAAATGGTCATATCCAACATCCCAGTGCTTGGTTACGGTGTAGTGTAAGTTGCAGTGAAACATCCAGAGCAGAGATGGTCATGGTGGACTGAAATGGCAACATCAGTGTTTTTGACATCTAGTTTGTCCATTTTGACTTGATGCACCTTTTTTGAAGAGTGATGCAGGAATAGAATTTGATTCACATTTTTTTTTTTTTTTTTTAATGAAATCAAATGTGTGCACTCATATTACTGTAAGGCACTTTGGAGAAAAGCATCCAGCGAATTTCAAAGGAATATTGCGACATTTTGGGTACAGCTACAGCACTTGCTATTAGAAATGGAAACCGTCATTATTTTAAATTTAAACAATTACTTTAGGAGCATACAAAATATTCATATATTCCATAATATTCCCAACTTTTTAGCTGTAATCACAACTGTCTAAAACATCTAGACCTTTCTACCTACAGTACATTGTTTAACCTGTTTGTTAAAACCCACTAAAAAGAAATATTCAGGAAGGAACAATATTAGATTGTTCTTTAAAATATTACAGTCCTGATCTAGACATATGGATTGAACCACACAATGTATACTGTTGATTTTTAGCTGTTTGCATTATTACAACGCTGTGATGTTCATCACTGTCTCAGCCTGTCTTTAGTTCAGTAGGGCGTTACTAGAGCAACCTGTTTCATTCAGTTCAGTACAAAATTACGTCTACTGTTTATGCCGAACAGCTCAGCAACCAAACAGAGTTATCACATGATTGTTTCCGTGGCTTTTACAGTTTTTTAGTAAAAATTTTAACCACAAACCATCATCTCAGCTGAACTGACAGCAGTGCTTTCAGTCACCACTGGGGGGAGCTCCACTGCTAGAAGCTGTCAGTCAGTTTCAAGGTTAATTCAGTATAATCAGTTAAGTTAGAAGATTCTGTCTATACTAGGAAGCTAATAAACTATTTTCCCAAATGTTGAAATATTCCTTTAATTTTCTGAACGTTAAGCTGCACATAATGACTGCCATACTGTGTACCTCGCTACAGTTAACAGTTTGAGGATTTAACTGCTGTTATAAGTGACTTGTCAAAAACAGTGGTGTTGTCCTCTCAAGGTTCTCCTGCGTTGAAGCTGGTGTCCTCGCTGTTGTATTAAATATGTAGTTCCTCTAACTGTAATTGTTGTTTTAAGGGTTTTCCAAAAGCATTTCATCCAAGTGATCCACAACGATTGAGACAATTCAATTGTCTCAAGGCTGCAGACAGCCTCGATCTGACATTATGACCGAAGAGAATTTAAAAGGTTAGCTAAATACATAATTAAAGTCCTGTTTTATGGACTGAATCATACAACTTGGTACAGTCAGCTAATTAAAGTGTTACTGGGGCAACACTGCAGTCATTACAACGAGTTATTAATTTGTCACCTGTGACAGTCCTCTCAGACCTTTTTCTCCTTTTTTTGTCAAAGAGGAATTTGTATACAAATGATTGAACTGTACAGTGAAGAAAACAAAAACCACTGAGTTTTTAAAAAGACATGTCTATTGTAAAGGATAATGTGATGTACATTTTTTAATTTAAGTAAATGAATTTAAGGTATTTTGCTCTTGTGTGTGTGTCTTCTTTTGTTCAGATAGTGGGACTTTAAGGTGCTTTTTTGGCTCCAAACTGCAGTGTCCCTTCACGGCCACACGAGGTCACTATAAGACCTTTTATCAAAACCAATCGGCTGGGAGAGTTCTCCTTTTGCTTCCCCTCTCCCACGTCAAGGTCAAAGGTCAGGGATAGCGGCTCAAGGATGTTTAAGTACTTTATTGCCTGCGTAGGAATAAGAAAGTGGGTGATTTGGTAGGTTACCCGATCTAACTCCATTTCTATGGTGACTGGACGGCCAAAGAATCAATAAGGAGGTGGATGAAGATGTTTGCAATCTGTCTTCATCTCTTTTGGTAAGTGACTCAGATGAGAGACGTCACAGAATCTGATATTTTTCGATATATTTTGGGCCACAATCTTGTGTGGAAACCACACAACAACCAGATATTGTTCCTTTGTGTTTTTCTCACTTATATATATATATATAAAGAAAACAACTCTTAAATTCCAAATGCAACCGTCAAAATGCAGTTGAGGACTTCATGTAGACACACGAAATGGTTTTCCCTTTTCATAAAGTTCTACATTCAGCGCAATTTAGCCTCAATAGCACAATTTCAAATGTAATTCCAGGTAACGGCTGACAGGTTCCCGTTGTGCTACAGTGGAAACGGCGTCCGTAAAGTGGACTCAAGCTGTGAACATGTTCCGTCTGTCTGTCTGTGAAGCCCTGATGGCGAGGTGACGTGACGCAGGCCAGTATTTCTGTGCAGGTACAGTAGAGAACACGGCTGCGATACATGGAATAGTGCTAGTATTACTTGTAAGCAGAAATGTTTAAATTTAAGGTTTAGAAAGGCCATTTGAGAGAGACAAGTTAGATTATTGACCCTTTCGTGACCCTATGAAAGTATACTAAAGGCTAAAAATGTGTAATTTATATCAAACTGGATTTTCTTTTGGGAAATTAGACGAAAAGTTTGATACCACTCTTTTATGTATGCTAAAGGTGAAGCTAATGCCAGCAGCCCGTTAGCTTAGCTTAGCTTAGCTTAGCTTAGCTTAGCTAACCTTTGGACAGAGCCAAGCTAGCTAAGTGTTTCCAGTCTTTATGTTGCTGGCTGTAGCTAGATATTTACAGTAGAGGTGGAAATTATTAATAACTTTGCTGATTTGAATCTTTTGTAGTTCAGTTCAAAGATGTATAGTCCCTCTTTAGTTTGTTCACTTTTTAGTCAAGCGTCCAGCAAACGTCACAGGAATAGTGCGACATTTTGGGAAATTAGCTGAGAAGTTTGATACCACTCTCATGTCTGTATGCTAAATATAAAGCTAATGCCAGCAGCCCATTAGCTTAGCTTAGCTTAGCTAACCTTTGGACAGAGCCAAGCTAGCTGTTTCCAGTCTTTAAGCTGCTGGCTGTAGCTAGATATTTACCGTAGAGGTGGAAATTATGAATCTTTTTTTTTTGCTGACGAGTCTTCGTTTGTAGTTCAGTTCATAAGATTTGTAGTCAATCTGTAGTTTGTTCAACTCTTAGCTAAGATAATGAAAGGAGCTGTGTAGCATTTAGGGGGATCTATTTGCAGAAATGTAATATAATAATAAGTATGTTTTCTTTAGTGTATAATCGCCTGAAAATAAGAATTGTGTTTTCCTTAGCTTAGAATGAGACGTTTATATATATATATATCTTCACGGAGTCTGCCATGTTGCACCAGTACACATGTTTCTACAGTAACCCAGAATGGACAAAACCAAACACTGGCTCTAAATAGGGCCATTCATGTTGAGTTTTCGCAGCGGCCAGCAAGAGTCTCCTCCTTTGTACAGACGTGTCATTCTCAACCTGAGAGCTCAGTTGGAGATCAACAACATAAATCGAGACAATATGGTTTAGCTTCAAAAGAACAAAAAATCAATCCTGGCTAATATACAAGAAAAGCAACATTTCATCCTGAACAGAGATCCTGCTGAGGATCTGTCAAAGCTTAAATGCATACTGAACCCAAAGTGTTTCTTTTTCTTTTTTTTCTTCCATTGATACCCCATTCACTGATCTGTGGTTGACTGGTGAATGTGAATCTATTCCCTCTGTAGAACACAGCAGCTCTGACTTCTTCTCTTTGTTCATAAACGCTCTATTTCAAGACAGAGCGAGAGGATGAGTGTCACAAACTTTCACTCCGTTAAAGGCGGTTTGACGAGACACCGCAGAGTCATTCGGAGGCTTCTGTCGAGCCCGCTGCTCCGCTTGATGGATTCGGTGTATTTTTAGTCAACCCAAAGGAGACATCGCCGAACGTGGCACCATTTACCATTTGTTACTAAATGGTGACGCGGTTTGACAGCTCTGTCTCCTTGTCCATGTCGGGGTCACTATCAAAACCTTGGTTGAATAACTTACCGTATCCTTTAAGTCCTTTTCCTATTGGCATTGTATCTGCACACATTGGCTGTAGCATGAAGCAGCACAGTGTTAAATAAGTAATTAAGCTTAAACTGCTTAACTTGACTTAGGACTTGGGCATACAAGCATATACAAATATCCAACTAAAATCTATTAATTTTAATGTATGGTAAATTGCCATTCGCTTGCAAAAGCAAAATACATTTTTGTTCAAGTGTTCAATTTTGGTGAACGTTGATATGTTCAATTTGACAATTGCAAACTGTCTTGACAGCTCTGACCTTAAAGAAAATAATGGTTAGAAACAGGGAGTCCAAAATGGAGGAAGCTATCATATTAGCTGTGACAAACCATCCAAATATATGTAACCCTGCTCTGGAGTGCAAACTGAGCAGGCTGTTCTCATACAATGTTTTTAGCTATACGAAAAGTAATGCACTACAATTCGTATAAACCACATAATCAATTCGCTGCTCTGCTCTGCTCTCATATGGTGGTTACAGATGATAATGCCGTCCTGACCGACGGCGTCGTCGCGGAAGCGTAGCAACCATCCTCCATTTCCCCATATTCATCACCTTTAAGTTTATTAAATACCTTCATCCATCACACAGCAGGATCGATATGTGCCTCTCCAAATTAGGGAGACGCAGCGGTAGGGCTTATGTGTATTTAGGGCTCAGCAGTGATTTGAGCTGAAAGCGAATGCTAGCATGCTAATATGTGAATGTGAAAAGTTTTACCCCTTGTTTGAACTCCACTTAGTTTTTTTCTCATAAATTTACAACTTTATAATCTTGCAAATTTGTAAGTTTGCCACTTCTCACAATCTCTCAGAGAATATCAGAGCTTTTTCTTGTATATTTACGACTTTAATCTAGGAAATTCTGTTTTTTTTTCTCATAAATTCCCCCTCCCCCGGCTGCGTAATTATTATTTTTTTTTTTATCTACAATGGCCCGAATACGTTGTCATAAAGTAGACATCCAAGAACAAGATACATGGTCTTCCGAAGCTCATATTTCCCACCTGGCAGAACATTATTCACCCATGGTCCACCTGCACAGGTGTTTCCACTCATCTGGCCTAATTAGACCTCTTCTCAGGATTGTGAGGGAGCATACGGACTGTACTCTCCTGTTAGATCTGTACTTGATATTTTTAGGGCAGGACAACCTCAAACCTTTGTATTTCTATTATAAAAAGTTTTCTATTTCTCATATAAGAGTTGTACAAGTATGTGGAGTTTGGTGACTTCCCTTAGTTTCCAATTTAGCTGTACCCAGCCTCAATCTGAGCCTCAACCTGAAAGTCTCAAGAAAACTAGTATTAAAATTGTTAACAAAGCTTCCCCTTGACAAATTGCAAGAATTAAAGTGCAAATTTGAGAAAGGTGCCGAATAAAAATATGGCTTTTTCTCAAAAACAATTATTATGACTGTGAATTAATAATTTAAAAAATGTTAGCGGTCCAAAATGAATGTTTTGTTTATTTCTGTGGAAGATATCAGACGTTTGGTTCCCACTTCTACTATAACAAGGCTTGTGAGCCAATAGTAAAACAACGTTCGTATCACGTGGTATCTCGGTGTCATCAGTTAGTGTGGAAAAAACGGATAAATGGCTGAGTTTGACAGTAAGTGCCTGGCAACGACTTGTTGTGAAGTAAATGCAATGGAACGGGGGAGGGAGAATGCGACATCTAGTGGCTGAATGTTATCAATAGCACCTTTAAGTCAGCAACTCAGGGGCTGTGTGTGTGTGTGTGAAGCTCCAGTTTCTAGCTGTGGTGGGTTGAGGTGACCTCTCTGTCTCTGTGTGTGGTATTGTGTGTGTGTGTGTGTGTGTGTGTGTGTGTGTATGTGTGTGTGTGCTGGAGTGGAGAGGACAGGCATTTGGCCGCCCGGCCATCAGTCATTAGTTAAATGTTGAAATGATGCTTCCCCCCTAAAGGATAGCAGGCCATTCTGGCCATAGCTCTCCCCTCTAGCAGCTGTCAGCGCCCAGCATGGCGACTTACACACACACACACACTCGTGCACAGTCTCTCTCTTAAACATGATACATCTGCTTGTCTAACCAAAGCACTCATCATGGATGTTAATGACAATTATAATAGTGTGTACACAAATAAAACCAAGTTCATATAGTGCATGTGTGTAATAAAGATTATTCCAGAGCAACGATAAAGCTATAATATAAAGTTATTTTCATTTGGTCAACAGCATAAATATGCAGCAATATCAGCTGCCTGGCCTTTTCTGTTCCTAATGTAATTTTCATATTTCCCTCTCACACACACGCCACATACGGCTGTTAGATTTGATCTGGATCAGAACACTGATCAACGTTTAGCGAGCAGACACTTCAATAACGCTGACTTAATTGCATTCTCACCCAAAACGGCTCCAAGGAGCGGCAGCAACAGCCCTTTGTCTTCATGGATGATGTGTCTTTTATGCAGATCCGGCGTCAGCTTTACCCTCCCAGTGAACCTTTCGCTTGTTCCACGATGAAGACTACAAAGCTGCGTCGAGAGGTACGCCCACGCTGACGGGAAGCAGCTATTTCTGTCTGCAGGGCCACATTGTCTGGTAATTCACAAAACACACTGCACGCTGTTTTTACTGCAACCAAATGAGGCTTTTCGAGCTGGGGGGGGGCCCTTCAGGAGAGCACGAGAGACAAACACACCCGCCATAGAATATCTATAAAAGCCTCTGGCTGGTGATAATGGCTGATGGAAGCATTGCCCATAACTATAGGTAATTAGAAGTTAGTCAGCCTCTTTTCCTCAGGCACAGGGCCGCAGCCAGACATTTAAAAATACTGAGGTCATGAGTTAAAGTACCCCCCTATCCCCCTTAGTTACTGTTGCTACGCCTGTGAAGTGAAATTCTTAGTAATTTTAAGTAAATAAACGCAGGTTTGTCATTTCTAGCCGACAACCAGGCGGCAACCTCCAGGTATGAAAAGTGAAGCTAATGCTGAAGTGCCTTAATCTTGCATTCTTTCTAATAGCCAGCAGGGGGCGACTCCTCTGGTTGCAAGAAGAAGTCTGATTGTATAGAAGTCTATGAGAAAATGACCCTACTTCTCACTTCAGTAAACATTGTAAACATGAGTTTATGGTCTCAATTGCTAGTTTCAAGTCTTCTTCAATACAGCATGATGTTCATTTAGTAAATGATTGTCCCATTTAGAGTCAAATAGACCATAAAGCAGGGTATGATTTAGGGCGTGGCTACCTTGTGATTGAAAGGTCGCTACCACGGTGTTCTCCGGTCTGGGAGTTGTCCGTGTTTTTAACCCTTTCACAGTGTTTTTTCAGTTCATGGAAGTTAATTGTTAAATTTTGGTCGCCTAAAATTGTCTTATTCAGCGTTCGGTTGTACTTAGCTCCACCCTCTCGTGTCACTTCTGGTGTCAAGGAGGGTGGAAAGAGGAGATGTCACGCGTCATCAATGCGTCATGTCTTTGGGGTAAAACACATGTGCAGTAAAATCTGGTCTGCACTCGCGGAAATTGAGCCAATCGCAACGCTCGGCCGCAGCTCCAGTTGTTCATGTGTCATTCACCCATACGCCAAGACCCGTGTCCCAGCCTCTTTCAATAGGCCTTGTTGTGGTTGCAAAAGACCAAGATGGCGACGGCCAAAAACCAAGATGGCGAAGGGCAAAATGCCGAACTTGAGGCTTCAGAACGGCAGTCCACAAGCCAATGGGTGACGTCACGGTGACTACGTGCAATTCTTATGGTGCCTTCAAATAGGTTCGTGTTTACCGTGTTCATGAGAAGAGTCCATATGAACGCCCCCCTCTTGTGGTATTCACGACCACGTAAGTGGAAATTTCTGAAAGCTCCGAGTTCACGACTTGTGACGTGTTTGTTGACGTTATGAGAAATGGCGGAGCTCATTGAAGTTCATTTTTCGGTGCATAATAAGTTAATATGTTGTAAGTTTAGTCGTATATTGTTTCTCTTCGTAATTTTACAATATGTCTGAGGAAAATATCTGTTGATATTTCCAACGGCCTCATCTTTTTCCTCTGTCATTATGCCTTTGCATTTCCTGCATTATGTTACCCACTTGCTAGCTTGCTAACTTGCTAGCCTCTGTGGCTTCTAGACGCCGACAGTAATGTTGCGTTGCTTAGCAGCAGTGTTCTCACGACTTAACCACTTGAACGCCAAGCACATCGTGTACACGACTTCCAACGTTGTAAACACAAGCTCAAGAAAATTCATTTGAAGGCACCATTATATACAGTCTATGCAGACAACTGTGGATTTTGTCAGCTGTAGCTGGCTTGCGTAAGTTAATGCTAAAGCTAAAACGTTATGATTTTGTTGAAAACTCAGCTAAGTAACGTAACCAGTAACCCCACAAAATATTCTAGTTATCTAATGTCATGCCCCTTGCCTACCGCTAGGTTACTCGGCTACTGTAGGTAGTAAGCTAGTTGAGCCTAACATTTGTTACGTTAGCACACATAAACACAGTTTAATCCATTCTTTACACTTTTGCCTTTCTGTTTTTTTTGTTTTTGGTGAGGTGATTAAGGAAAACACTTTTTTAAAAATCAAGACCCTCCACTAAATAGTTATTTGTACCTTACCCTTGAAACAAACTGAAAAAAACTGCAACACCCTCCCCCCAACGATTCACCATTAATAAATAAAAGAGGTAAAGCAGAAAGAATGAATTAATCTGCTGGGAGGAATTTAAATAAAGTATAAGTCTAGGGTGAGAAAAATAAATTAAAAGAATCTCCCCTGCTGTAAGACTACCCTCATTTCAACAAAAAGAAAAAATATATGATCCTCCCCCTTTTCTGACCCCTCGCTAATAATAGAAACACTAACATTAGTCTGTGAAGATTAACCACAAGTGCAGAATATGTATGATATAAAACATCCTAAAAATTGTAATATGTGACAGTAGAACATGTCATAAGATATTAAAATATGCAATATAAATTAGGAGGAACCATAATAAATGAGAGGCACTTGAGCTGCTTAATGTCCATAAACCATATCTCTGTGATATATTGCACATAAGTAGTTATGCTAATGAGGTCATTAATTAAGATAATTCGCATTCATTAGCAAATAATTTCGATGTCAGCATACTTTTCTCTACATAATGGCCGGTATTAATGGTAGCTCTGCTTCAGTAGGCAGTATATTTTTGGCATCATTGTGCAGAAATTCCATAATAACCTTTCAGCATATTGCAATTCACGTGTTCTGAGAGATAACTAGACTTCTGCGCCTCCTCATGGCTCTGTTTTCAGGCTTTAAAAAATCTAGCCCTTGACGGGAGACTTTGGCCAATCACAGGTCATTTCAGAGAGAAAGCGTTCCTATTGGCTGTGCTCCGGCTGGTTCGGCGGTGCTTGGTATTTCCTCAACTGATCTCGACATGACTTTTTCATTTTACAGCTATTCAGTACACTACAAGATATTTCTGAAAACATTTGAGGCGAGAAATAGGTATTACAGTAACAGAATATTGATTCATATTTGATCAGCGCTGCCTAGTTTGACCGTTTTATTGGAGTTCGCGAGTGATCGACAGCTGCTCAGAGAGGCAAGGCTCCTGCTCAGCTCTGATTGGTTGTCTTCCTCTGGTCTGTGAAATCTTGCAGATGCCATTAGGAGCACCGAAGGACACAGAGGCACATGATTTTTTTGTTGTTTTATAAAAAATAACTTGTTTTTAATCATCTTTGCTGCAATTCTAAGCACTTCAGCTTTAAGTAATTAAGGAATTACAGTATAGTAGTTTGGAGAAAATCGTTTTTCCTCCGCATTATTATCTAAATTCATCCAGCGAGGTGTTTCAAAGTCTAATCAGATCATCGACTCTGTGGAGTACGTAGTGAAGGGATGATGCTTTAAAGTATTGTTCCAGTAGAGTTTGTATAAACATAGACGCATCATGAAGTGGCGGCTTATGATATACCGTATGTTACAATGAGAGAGATAAATATGGCTTCACCTTCACCCGAAAATCATCACTTGATTGGGATTTAGATGTTTGCGACCTCCCGGCAGTCATTTTAGGTTATGAGCCGCAGTATTTTCCTGTACGTCCATTTTAATAAAGTGATTTCCGATCCCTCCAGCACTCCCCTCTCCGTCCTCATTGCCTGCAGCACCGGGATGCTTAAAGTCACTCAGGGGTCGGCAGACTTATTCGCATTCATGCGCCGCTCCGTTTGTTGGGATCGGGAAGTTTTGACGTACCGGGGTGCCAGCTTGGTTCACGGAAACATTTGACATGCCGGTGCCAATTAGGTCCAAAACCTTCCCTCAGGACTCACACACACACACACACCCGCACATAAACACTTACGACCTTCCCCGAGGCCTCCAGCTGTTTGCTGTATAATGAAGACTGAAAGTGGAGAAGGGAAAAGTCTGTGTGCTGCACTGCTACCTGGAGCCCTATGTAGCTTTAAGTATTTGATCTAATAGCGGTACAGCTGTGCTACAAAATCCATTTTATATGCATCAAATATAAGTCAAGCTCATGCTGATGTCTCACACAATCAACCCCTAATATTTGAAAAAGTTATGCAATGGTTTGTTTGCACTTTTGAGTTCTTGCTGCGACGCTTTAATGAGCCACTTTTTGTTTGTTTTTCTCGGCTGTTGTGTTAAGCTGTTGTTTCACATTCACAGGCTGCGGTATCCTCACACATTATGTAACTATACTGCATTTATTTATCTTTTAATGTGTTGGATTTTTCTATTTGTATCTCCGTATTGGCCTTTAGCCACATTATTATTGCATATTTGAAGATTTGCCTTACTTGACCTGGCTACATTTTATTGTTCATTCATTGAATGTGATTTAACTGTTTAACAGATAACAGTTTTACTCTTACAAACGAAAAGTTTAATTCAGAAGCAATAAAATGTACGTCGGCGAGACATTCAGGGAAAAAAAAAAATCTGAGATTTCGAGAATAAAGTCACAATATTATGAGAATAAAGTCATACTATTTCAAGAAAAAAAGTCGTAATATTACGAGAATAAAGTCATAACTTTATGAAAAAAAAGTAGTAATATTACGAGAATAAAGTCATAACTTTACGAGAAAAAAAGTAATTTCCTCCTCCACAAAAGAGGCAATTTCCCCCAGGTCCGTGTGGTTCTTTCTTTGGAATAAACACATATATATATATATATATATATATATATATATAGACATACAATGTCTATAAGCCAGGCTGTTTCTGTAAATTGTACAATAATAATGCAGTAGTAGTGCAATGGTGCAGAGTGCAAATATGCTCTAATAAATATTTAATGATTAATGTCACAGGTTGCATATTCAAAGATTGTCCTCAGTTGACGTGGCAACATTTTATTGTCCATTCATTGAATGTCATTTTTCAAAGAAGATACAAGATTTTTTTTCAATATTCAGTATTATTGTTTATTGGGTATAGGTTTTGTTCGGTGTACAACTGGATTTTATGCTGATGTCGCTGCGTCTGTCTGCTGTGTATGTGTGAGAATATGTGGCCGCCGCATGTTGGTGCCTGTGTACCTCTATCGATACGCTCGAATAATGATGCTGTTGCGTCTCTCAGCTGTGTGTGTGTGAGTGTGACTATGGCCGCAGTGCCAGGCTATGAGATGCTGTTAATGTTTGTCTTGCTGGATCAGTAGCGGTTTTATTGGCCAGCTATGAGGCACCACAAACCAGGAGTTTGAGTGCAAATATGCTGGATTAAATATTGAACGATTAATGTAACAGGTTGCTTTATATAATGTACATAAGGTGGATATGTATAGGCCTACATATCAGGTGCCTGCTACCTCTGATGATGATGTTGATGATGTAATTTTAGGGAATTACTGAGCCTTTTTAAAAAATGAAAGTAAGTATTTCTGACCGTTTTTTAAAGACTTTTAATGGGAATGAATGGGGCAGGTGGCTGAGCGCTGCACACAGGGAGGTTGGAGAGTATCAAAAGGACTAACTCATTGTTGGGTATCATAACCCCATCCTTATTTTTAAATCTCTCTATTCGCAAATTACGCCTTCATCCGAGCCTTTTGGGGGCTTTTTGGAACATCTTCAATCACCGAGCGAACCTTTCCGATGTTGTTATTTCGACATTTGCGTCACTGCTGCGAAGGTTTGAAACCACTGACCTCGACAAACCGCCACTCTCCAGAGCTTCCTCTCCCATTTTAGCTCGCTCTGCTGTTTAAATGAGCTCGACCTGACTCAACCTGCTGCACCCCACTGAGGTGGCCGCTCATGAATATTTTAGCAGAAGTTTGCTCATTGCACAATGAACTGTTTTCCCCCAATCGCTTGAAGCCACATACATGCAGGCGCTCATGCGTGAAGTCGAGTATACACACACATGCACACACACACACATGAACATGTATATTTCTTCTTGCTACACTACAACTGCACTGTAAGTACAGGTATACACACACAGTCATCACCACACTGATACACACATCCACCACACGCACACTGTGATTTGATGACTTTTGATGCTAATGAGCTGTTGTGGTGTTTACCCGACACGCATGGTGGGTGTCGCATGGGGGCAGCCGCCGCCTGCTTTTAATGATGTTTATTTGGCACACGTCTGAGGAGTGAACGGGGGGATGGTGTGTGTGTGTGTGTGTGTGTGTGTGAGTGTGAATGACTGGCAGATGTTTAAGATGAGGGAGGGAACACATCAAGCGGATAACTCCCGCAGATATCTGAAAAGTGTCACGACCGGGCGTATGAAAGAACACGGCCGTCGCCTTGTATCTCCACTGTTTAAGTTTTTAAATGGCATGTTCTAATTGTTATTCTCTTGTCTCACTGACTGTCGAAGCATGTTTGCCTCTTTTGAACAGAGGCAGATTTGTTAGGCCATCAAAGGGCGGGCTTCCACTCGCATTAATGTTTCGGTGAGCTGAGCGCTGAAAAGAAAAACCAACCCTGAAGATAATTAGAAGCCTGGATTTTTTTTTTTTTTTCATACATGAATAAATCTGCTCGATGAATAAGAAAGGAGTTGTTTGAATAGAAGAGGTTGGCAGGTTGTTTGGAGAATGGACTGTCCTGGTGGCTAATAACCAGTCAGTGTGTCCTTGGCAAAGATGATTTTATTTTGAAAAGGTTTCTCCGTTTCATTTTGACAAGAAAAGTACCAGGATTTTTCAGCTGATGTCAACACCTTAAATATCTGCAAATAGAAAGTGAATGTTTGTCTTTGATTGATAATATGTGGAAGTGCTCCATTAACCACCATATTGGCTTGTATATTGTAAATTAGCATACCAGGCTTTCTATCTATTACGTTAATAATCTGATAACTTCACGGTTCAATTTGTTTGCTTTCATTGTTTTAGTCTCTCTACAGGAACAGCGAATGCTTTAGAGAGAACAGCATGTGTCTGTACATTACATCTAAGGTCACGGTTATCTGATGGAGAATCTCTGTGTGTGTGTGTGTGTGTGTGTGTGTGTGTGTGTGTGTGTGTGTGTGTGTATTTGTAATACAGTGTGCCACCGCTTGTCACCAGGAAAACATGGTCGTTGGCACCTTCATTTCTGCTCCTGTCCTCCAGAAGGACGACACAGGATTGTGTGTGTGTGTGTGTGTGTGTGTGTGTGTGTGTTTGTGTGTGTGTGTGTGTGTGTGTGTGTGACATGATATAGATGGCTGGAGTCGACACGTGTCACTCTTCTGGATTTTCTTTTCCTCGATGCAACATAAACGATGACCAGTTTCACCTGGTGATGATGATGATGAAAAAACAGCAGGCTGTTCTCAAACACCGTTCGTAGCTATACCTACGAAAATGAATGCACTGTAATTTGTATATATCTCACGAAATCAGTTCTTGTGAACCAGGAAGTGTAAAGAGTGACAAACGCCGCATAGGGAGGTGGTCGGGGGTTGATGGGTGGGTCAAAAAACACCGGACTTTCGCCCAGGAGACCGATGTTCATACCTTGTGTGAAACCAGAAGTCTACTTTGATTTACTCGTCATATAACATTTGTACTTAAGTTACGCCATTTCCGGAGTTATTTGAACCCCAACCACGATCTTTTCCTAAACCTAACCAAGTTGTTTCTTGTGAAGATGGAAGTATTTTTTAAAAAGACTGTATGCACGTAACGCGCGGATATTGACAGAGGTTACAAGACATTCATAGGAAAACGCACGAAAAATGAGGAAAAACGTTTCATAAGATTTTATACAAACCATTGTATGAGGACACATTGCAAAACACATGCTCTCTTTTGTATACTGCAAAATGCAGCAGGACATCCTGGTATTTTTGGCATACGCATTTGACATACTATGTATTGGGACATACTAAATCTCTGGCGTACTAAATGGGATGCAACACACACATGGTAAATCTTTTCAGAGCAGGAGACACCTGTTTCCTCTCGAGCTAATTCAGCATCTTTGTTTCTGTTGAACTAACGCAGCCAGATGATGGTTATAAAAGAACACCTGTGTGAGGTGCTCTGTTTCTTCTCTCTCTGACTGCTCGGCTGACATTTACTATTGTTTTTATTCTCTTTGCTATTGTTTCCATTTGATTTTACAAAGTTGCCACTTCCGAAGCTTTGAAATCTTTCTCGATATTTTTTCTTGTGATCTGATAAAAGCAAATTACTTCAGACAATTAAATGTCTAGATTTGTTTTTTAGGTCTTTTGTTTGAAGCTGACTGACAAATTGGCTTGTTTTTTTAAGTAAATTATGGATTCTAACATTGTTTGAGTTCTTTTTTCCCCTTTTATGTCCCATTCACATTACGTAAGACATTTGTTTGTGAAAATGCGGGCAGTTTACACACCTAAACAACAAAGCTGCAACAAAGAAGAACATCTCTCTCCAATTAATTGAGTCCTCTCTGACTATTTGCCTTAATTCAGTTCAAATATCGGGTTTGGCCACAGGCAGTAATTCCACTCTGCACAGCAGGTGATGAAACAAATTGAGAGTGAAATACAAAATTTCGGGGGAGTCCACGAAGGCAAAACTAGGACAGATGACACAAATCTCGATGCAAATTAAATCCAGTCCAATCAGGGTGACTCGCCTGTTACAGGGAAAAACTACTTCTGGAAGGACAGAAAGTCACAGAAAAACAACTGTTAAATAGCAGTAGAGGTTTTTTTTTAACATCTGTTTATTGTACAGATGTAGTTGGTATGAGAAAAATACAGCATTTTTTTAACATTAAAGCATGTAAACATGTTCTAGTAGAAATCTTTTCTAGTAGAAAATAGGCATAATGGGTCCCCTTTAAAGATGCACTGCGGCTTTCACCCCAAATGGCCAAAATTAGCAGTGACAAATAACTTCAATTTGGCTTGAAAATCATGTTTATCATCTTTAACAATGACTGGTTATTTTCAAAAACCTCTATTGCTACCTTGACACCATCTCATACAAGGTGAGATTATGTTTTACTTGATTAAAAAATCTAATTTATACTGAAGGGGAATGAAAGAGTCTGTAAGCCTTTTCTTACCTACTATGACAAATAAATCCAAACAACAGACTGGGAGAGTTCATAACCTAACTCAGGTTAGGCACCTCTTTTCACCCTCTGTCTGAAACACTCTTGTTTGAGCTCCTGTCTCCCCTCCTTAAAAGCTCAGTCTGCTCTGATGGTCAGTTGGCCCACTCTGTTGTGATTGGTCTGCCAAACCAAACTCTTCGGACTCCGCTCCAGCTCTGCTCTAACTAGCTTTGTTTGAGGGCATGCCAAACTAGCCACTAGGCAGGTATTATGCAAATGTGTTACTTGGTGACATCACCATGTTACAGAAGAAAAGGTGGGACCTCAAGCAAGGCGTTTCACGCAGTTCAGGAGCAGTGTTTCTGTTGGGGAGAATAACTCCCTTTGGCGTTGACTTTGGGCTTTGTAACTTTGCAGACCTTTCACATGCACAAAAAAAAGCACAAAAGCATAATAGGTTCTCTTTAAGTTTCCATCCCGCACTGTCCATCTTAGTTTTCTCTCTCTTCTTTCACAGTAATCAAACCAGAGGCTCCTCACACCCTGCCTCACTTCATCTTCTCCCATCTTTCTCATTTTCCCTCTTCCGTCCTGACACTCAGTGTTATTTCCCAAGCTTTTTGCTGTCTTGATTTTAATTACACAAAGTCCTTTGGAGTTGGAGAGCTGTGTTGGAGGCTAATCATAATGTGGTTATTCATTCATGTCACATCTAAAAAGAAGTTAGGAAGGTGGAAGTAATTGAGTCCACGGCAGATACACGGCTCCTCTGCTGGGGCCAGAGGGTAATGAGCAGAAGCGCTGAGGTGTGTTTGTGTGGATGTTTATCAGCCTGTCTATCAATATTAGGGGGATATGTACAGCACAGTGTGTTTGGAGTTCACTGAATCTTTGTCAAATTCACTTTTGATAGCTTGGAAAAGACAAGATCCAACAGAACATGTAGTGTGGAACTATTTCTGAGCTCTAGTAGAAGACAGAAATGGTCTTTACTGTCTATTTGCTATATTAAATTGGTATCATTTCTCCTGAGCCTCAGACATGAGACAAATCTCCAATAAGTAGTCCAAAAGGTAGTAATATCATGTCACATTAGACATGTTGATAAAAAAGGTATACAATATGTATTACTCCAGACATCATTTAAGATTTATAAAATACAATTAGCAGTGTGTTTTCAGTGAAGTTTCTCTTGAGTAAATTGGGTTCTAGTTGTGATGTCTCAAAATCCTGCTTGCACTTTTATGTCTTAAACTCAGATGTAAGGTGAGCACAGAGATGCTGAAAAACGCCAAATCTGCACATATGCCCAAGTGAAATAACAATAAGCAAAAAGTATTTTTGAGCGGAGGGGAACTTTTAACCATGATTACAACCCAGTGTGCAGAAAAAATGTTGGCATTGTACGTTTCTGCAAACCATGGGAAACGTTGAATGTCGACCAAAAAAAGTTTCATGAATACGTTTCATATCAGCCTCCTATCACGCTTGCAGAAATGCACAATGCCACGTGGTTAACGTTGTGAAATGATTGGTTAGGTTTAGGCAACAAAACTACTTGGTTATGGTTAGAAAAAAAGATCATGGTTTGTGTTAAAATAATAACGTAACAACAAAACGTAACGTTGCAACATAACGTAACGTAACAGCGTAACGTAGCAGCGTAACGTAACAGCGTAACCTAACAGCGTAACAGCGTAACGTAACAGCGTAACAGCGTAACGTAACAGCGTAACGTAACAGCGTAACGTAACAGTGTAACCTAACAGCGCAACAGCGTAACGCAACAGCGTAACGCAACAGCGTAACGCAACAGCGTAACGCAACAGCGTAACGTAACAGCGTAACGTAACAGCGTAACAAGACAGCGTAGCGTAACAGCGTAACCTAACAGCGTAACCTAACAGCGTAACGTAACAGAGTAACGTAACAGTGTAACGTAACAGTGTAACGTAACAGCGTAACGTAGCAGCGTAACGTAACAGCGTAACGTAACAGCGTAACGTAACAGCGTAAATAACAACGTAACGTAATATTACAGCCATAACAACCATAACAACATAACTACGTAATTAACCGCCCTTAGCTGACTGTCTCATGTAACATTACCTAAAAAAAGCGTAACTAGCAACGTAACGTAACCTAATGCAAAAACGTCCACATTAAACGTATCCGTGGTTTGCAGAAACGTACAATGTCAACATTTTTCACTGGGGACTGGGCTGTTTAAAAATCTCGTAAAATCTTCTTGAATCTTGCTCCTTGTGGTGTTGTGATGCTCTCAAATGCTGATTTTTTGCACTACTTTCTGAAGTGTCCTTTATCTGCTAGAGGTAGCAGGATTACTGTATGTTGTTTAACACAACCTGTGTTCAAGCCTTTCAACAAAAGAGAAATCAGAATTTGTCATTTTACCCTCAAAACCTTGATGACGTTTGTCTTAAAAGCCTCTGTAAGTTTGCTAAAATACCATCCTGGCTTCAGTTTGCCTCTAGAGCCAAATGTAATGTATGACCAAGTGAGTTTCCATGCTTCCTCTGAGTTGCATAATTACATGGCATAACACAAGGACGTGTCATTTTAATGTCTGTGCATGACTGTGCAAGTGATGTGCTAATGAACAGTCCTGAGTGCGTTTCCAGACAGTTCGCCCTGCCCTTAGTCTGTGGCCTGCCTCTAATAACTAACAAGTCTTTTTGGATGCATCCTCAATTTATTATCAACATAATAAACAACTTTTCTAGTCATGCTTTTCCACCTTTAACCAAACTAAGAGACCATTTTATCATCTCCTCAGTGCTTTCTTCACCATTAGTATTAGCATTTATATGCTTGGCCTTGAACTAGCTTGCATTTTATTTCAGATGAGCCTTTTTGAAACTTCAGATCCTCATACAGGGCTGTTATTTTCATTTCGTCCCGATGACAAATTCTTTACCTCACTGCACATTCTGTTTAAATCTCACCTCTGTCAGCCTTTCGCCTCCCTTGATTGTGAAGCTCTTTGAAGCTTTCATTTCAAAAGGGCCTGTAATGTCTCAAATGATAGTGATAATGATTTATTGACGTTAAAACCGCTACACCCAGCACCTTTAAGCGGGTTTTTTTTTTGCTCTTTTGTGTCTCTTACACAGCCTTAGTCAGGAGGAGATTGCACACTGTGGTCAGCTATTTTTTTACATCTCTCGGCAGCCCTGTAATACACACTATACTGATGACGGTGATAAATGATCTAATCCAGAGAAGACCAACATTTCACTACTCCCCCTGGGCTGCAGATGAGACAATCAACTCCTCATATTTATGTCTGTATGATTTAGTGAAGAGCAGGCGGCTCACACTTACTGCTTACCTTTATCATTATGGCTGCGTTTGGTAGTCAGCATTTGTCTGGGCCAATGTAAATATGTATATTAGGAAGTCACTGCTAGCGTTTGAGGTTTAAACTGTTTTTCTTCACTTTCCAGTGCTTTATCGTCTGTTTTTCTTTTGCCTCTGTGCAGAGCTAAAGTACGACTGCGATATGAAAATAATTCTTATTCCAGTATCATTTCATTTTCTTAAATTAATATCTTCTTTGTAATTCAAAAATCAGTGCAGAAATGAGGGAAGCTGCTTCCCCATTACCTCATCATCTCACCACTTGGTGGCAGTCTTAGAACACAGCAGCAGAACTTGGTCAGCCTCAGATACCATTGTGGTACATACCTGCATACATGTAGACTCCTTACAATTGCTTGCAGCGGCAGTGATCTAGGAGATCTGTCGACTGGGTCTGATTTATAGCCTTATCTGAACAAAATTTAGAGTTATATTGAGAGTCTGTTTCTATACTGTCAAAAGGATTCACCTTGGCCTGGCTACCTTCAGAAACTGAAGTTCTAGAAAAGGAAAAATTTTCAAAAGAAAATGTATGTGTGCTTGCGGCTGAAAATTGAAAATATTTGAAATAGTTGAAATGCTGGAAGGAACCGTGTGTCAATTTTAGTGTGAGTGTTGAGCGAAGTTGAAGCAAAAGCGCTGAAAGAAGCTGAAGATTCAGTTGAAGTTCAAGCACTGGAAGGAGTTGAAATGTCACTTTAAGTGTAAGTGACAAATGAGCTGGAAGGGTCAGGTGAAGTGGAAATCCTATAGGATTAGGATAGGATTAATGTCTTTCATAAAAGACATTAATACCACGTCAAGTGTATATATTTAACAACAGGTCAGTTAGAGTGTCGCTGAAGTGTAAGCCCTGGAAGCAGTTGTGACTGAGAAGAGCTGAGGGTTTTTGTTTTGTTGTTCAAAGCTGAAAGAGTCACTGGAAGTGTAAGTACCGAAAGGAGTTGCGGTGTTAGTGGAAATGTAACCTCTGAAAGCAGATCAATTAGGTAAATGTACAAAGAGTAAAAAGTAGTAGAAAAGAATATAAGATGAAAGCACTGAAACTGTTGTGTAAATGCTATAAAGTCTCACAAGCCATACTTTTATGCACATTTTGAAGTGTCACATTAGAAAAGTTGTATGGAAACGGTAGAAACTTCCTCAATTGCACAAAAAGGTTTTTACGATTGCTTGAGGTGGTTTTTGCCTCGTCGAAAAAGAGTTGATGCGCTAAATGGGATATGGAAACGCCTTTGCCGAATAAGTTCTGACGTAGCGAACGTTAAACTTACATGACTGATCAGCTATTTGCGCTTTCGCCGTCTGCACTGATATAGAGTGCAGCAGGAATGAGTCTTGAATCACGGAAATGAGTTCGCCTTTTAGCACTTCAGGTGGGTCTTTTGAATGGGTTTTTAGTTAGATGCCTGAAATAAGGTCTGTGGTTAACACAAGCTGAAGAGATTATAACATTTTGTTCTACGACATAAAATACATCAGTAAATATTCCGCTTGTGAATTTTGAAGCTTTTATACAGTATGTCTTTAAAAAGGCGGTTGCTAACGAGTGGCTAAATGATACTACAAAACGTCCTCATGCCGACACGTCCGACTTTACAACCTCGTTGTGTATACTCACGCTAATGCGACCGTGGTGTAGTTCGTTCATAGCCTAACGTTAGCTTTTTACTTCTGGCGATTGCATTCACACTTCAAAAATCAAAGTGGTGTTCATTCGTGGAGTCTTACAGAGTTTATTTTCTGCAATAATCCAAAATCAAATGGAAAAATCCCATTGGCTTTTTGTCAAGGGAACCAGGGCGATGCTAACTTCCTGGTTGGCCTACAAAAATACATCACCCCTGCAGCACTCTATTGAAACAAATTCCTGAAGACCTGTCTCCATTTTCCTCTCATAGATCGGCCAAGGCGACTTGTTCTGTTTCTACCTCTTCTTCTGTATCCATCTGGATTTCATTTTCTCTCTCTAAATGGGAGTTTCCTTGTGAAGGCAGGACTCTACATAAACACATCATCAGCATGTGTCCATCTCTGCCTTGACCATCAGGTCGCTATTCCCGGCACTTGGCTTCTTACCAGGTTTCAGGTTACCATAGCGACATGACGTGGGCGAAAAGAGCGGGTGAACCGGCAAGTGTTGAAGATGAAGATGAAAGGAGGTAGAAGGCTGTAATCAGATTGTCTCCTTCGGTCACGCCTCGGATCCATCTTCTCCCCTCCGCCGGCCCACGTCCCGCACACCCGAACCCACCACCACATAAATCACAATCGGCCACAAGTCACCTCTCATTGCTGCGCCCAACCACAGATCCAAGGAGGAGGGGAGAGAGAGGGCGGGAGAGAGACCTCACCTTCACTCTTGGCCGTGCCCAGACTCTGGGTTTGTGGGTTGGGGGGGATGCTTAGTGGTCCTAGCCCTCGATCCACCCCATTTCCACAGTCAACTTCGAGAAGCTCCATGGCTTTTTTACTGATATAGTTTCTTACAGCATGGTCAAATGAAGATGGATTGGAGGTTAACGGTGTAATGATTCTGTTTTACAGGCAGCTCGCTGGCACTTTTCTCAGTGGAAAACCCTGCTGGGAAGACTGCAGCTGAGGGACGGCTGTTTCTTTCTGTCTCGCTATCTGCCCACTCTTTGTACTTTTTACATTCTTTCTCATTTCTGAAACTCTCCAGAAGTTTTTTTTTATTCGCCCCTCCCACCACCGTTTTCCTTCATCCTTAGTTTTTGTCACCGATCCTGCAGGCTGTAAAATAAAAAAAAATTAAAATAAAAGTTTCAGTGGTCGACGCAGAACCGCCAAAGTGCTTCATAATTAGAAAACGGCTCATAATTACAGCGCGGTCACAGGCTGTTAGCTCGCTCACTCAGCTGCCCTGCGTGGGACGGCGGCCTCCTGCAATGTGTGTTTGTATGTGTGAGTGTTTTTGTGTGTCAGCTTCCCTTAGAGAGGTCAGGCTGAAGTTGAGAAGGATAGCAGATGCGCTACCCCATACTGACTATACACCAGCTGGGTGCTCTGTCGAAATACTATTAGTCACAATCAAGGAAGCGAGAACATGTGCATTTCATTGCAGAAACACAATGCAGATGATACTCTGAATTCGTATTCTTTTACTGTTATTCTGTTCAGCCTCGTAACAATGAGAAGTCTAGGCCTTTTGTAAGCCATTCCACTGATTAGGATTTTGCCAAAAGCAATATTAACTAAAGGCCATCTTAATGTCTGGAGTTTGTTGCTTGGCAACGTTATTTCATTATCATTATCTTAATAAATATTTTTGAGTTTCTAACAGTCTTCTGGGACTAAAAGAAGACAATTAGTGCTTCTGAGAAAGCCGTTAAAGTATGACCTTCATTTATCGGGTGCAAAAAATAGATTTTCAATAACAAATTGCCTGTTCGCTGCATTTTTGCAGACTGTAAAACATAACCCTGATGCCTTATTTGTTTTCTTGCCGATAGATGGGAAGATTGATACCACTCATATCTGTACTGTAACAATGACAAATGACAAATGTGGTCCAGAAACCCTCACAGGTACTGCATTTAGCATAAAAAAATGCTCAAATCATAACATGGCAAACTGCAGCCCAACAGGCAACAAAAGCTGTCAGTGTGTCAGTGTGCTGACTTGACTATGACTTGCCCTAAACTGCATGTGATTATCATAAAGTGGGCATGTCTGCAAAGGGGTGACTCGTGGGTACCCACAGAACCCATTTTCATTCACATATCTTGAGGTCAGAGGTCAAGGGACTCCTTTGGAAATAGCCATGACAGTTTTTCCTCGCCAAAATTTAGCGCAAGTTTGGAGTGTTGTTTAACCTCCTTTGCGACAAGTATGACATGGTTGGATGGAGAAATGGATTCCTTAGGTTTGCTAGTTTCATATGATGCCAGTATCTTCACACTACCTTTAAAATTGAGCCCGCTGCAACCTAAAAATTGCAAGTTGCTTTAATGCGTTAAATAAATAAGTGGCGTTAAAACAAATTCGCGTAAACATGTTATTATTGCGTTAACTTTGAAGTAATATTTACACCAGTCCCTAATAGAATACCAATAAAAGCCAGATAAATTTAGTTAACTAAACTAAAATAGAAAATTAATATTGCACATGACATTCTGTTATTGTGTTACTTATGGACGGAATTATTAATTTAAAAGTGCTGGTAGGCGGATGTTGCTATCTTTAACAGGCTAGCTGTTTCCACCTGAAGACTTTATGTTAAGCTATTAAAGCTAACTGGCTGTTGGCTGGAAATGTAGAACTATTCCAACACTGAATTTTCCCCAGAGTCCCCTTAAACTGAGAAGATGCAAAGTAGGCATGTAATTGTCACTTAAACATGTTCAGCACGAGCACTGCATAGTCCAAACGAAATGGGATCAGATAATTTCATCAGATCATCCTTGGCATTAAAGCAAGCAATTGACTCCTGTCCTGTTTTGGCCCTTTTCAAATGTTGTGAAATATTTCGGGGGTTGCTGCGGTGCGAGGTGTTTACCTGGATCACTTGCCCGGCGGACGCAGCCGGGCCCCCTCTCTCTCTCGGCCAGACCCAGATACGCTGGTTTCTTGTGTCTGCCATTTGGCCTCCATCCCCTCCCACGATACCGCAGGATGTTAGTGACAATGACCACAGGAGTGGAAAGTGGACATCTGGTGCACCTGTCCAACACCGCACACACTCGTACACACACACTTTCCGACGTTCTCCCTTTTCAGAGAGTGTGTGTTCCGGGTCGTGTGTGTGATGATTTGGCGGTCATGCGTGGTGAAGCTCAGGATCACTGAGACCTGACTACTGGCCCACCAACCAACTGGCCGACCATATGGATGGAAACTACAGCCCTCTGTACTCCTTCTCATCTCCTCACCCCCACCCATCCTCTCCTCTCCTCCCCCCCCACACCCACCCCCCACCTGCCCAAGTATCCCTCCTCGCCATAGCACTCCTGCTGACTTGCTCGTTCTTTTTAATGAATCATTGGGTTCACCTGCACCGGAGTGGAAATTCCACCCTCGTCATCCCCCATGTGTCACACTGGGTTTTATTTCGTGCTCCTGGTGGAGATTCGGAGGGACAGGCGGGCGCATGATGCATGGAAACTATAAGATGAGATGAGATTTTAATCATTCCCTTGCTGAAAAGGGGGCTGTTGCATTAACAAATAGTAATAGGGGGGAAAAGAGTTTAAAACATCTTTAAAAAACTGTCACATACCATGCAAGAGGCTGCATGGAGAGTCCTAGCATCACTACTTCGCTAGCCGCCATTACGTCAGCTTCTCTAACAAAGTGCAACTCTCATTAAGGGTTTCTTTCATCTGTCTTTCTGAAAAAACAAAACTTGTTCCTTGCGTTTACGATCCATATTCTATGAAACCGTTATCTACTATAGTACCTTCTATTAGAATTTGAACCTTTTCATGATTTCAACAAAGTTAAACTGATTGATTTGGTAGCATATAAAAAGCTACAGCTACACTGAAACTTTTTCTGCAGCGGTGTGCACTTGTATCGTACCATTTTTCCCTTATCTATAGCAGTCATTCCTAAAGACTGGGTCGCAGGAGATTTTATTAGGATCACCAAATAAATTTGTCGAATTTCTTCCAGTGTCTTTCATTAAAGATTTATATCTGCAGTATACCTTTGAGCCACATGAGGGAGCCTGAATGTTCGTATTGTTCTGATAATCGTAGCCTATTTATAACATTGAATATAATATGAAAGGCTAGCGTACATTCTGTTTTTACTGATGAGAGGAAAAAAACAGAGCCTGTCAACTCTGCCTAAATGAATTTATTTGGTCTCATTTATTTAAGTATTTAACATGTGCATATATTTTCAGTAACACATGCATAAAACAAAGTTGTGATTTATCAAACGTATATCTCTTTGAAATGGCTGGTTTAATATAAGGTGATGTAGAAATGGCAGTAAAAATGGTCAGGAACGTTCATTTAGGCACAAATTTGCTCTTCTCGCGATTTATAGATAAGGCTTAATGTGAATTGGGTCGCGATTGGTTTGTCATTTTTTAAACAGTGGGTCCCCAGAAAATCCATCCCAACCCACCTTAACTAGCATCAGTCTGTCAAGCTGTTCCCATTTAACCCCTGACGGTGTTGGGCTTGGGGAAATGTGTTCATTAAAATACTAAACTTTTACATTGTTTTTAAAATGGAGTGAACTGCACAACATATTGTTGAGCAAGGTCATATAGTAGATTTTAATATTTAAGCAATTTGTTTGGGCCACTTGGGAACAGCAGAACGTATAAAGTTGGTATACGTGCTAGCAAACAGTTGCCTATTTACACATCAAGCAGATACAGGGTAAGCATAAGCTTTCATTTGGAGTCGTGGTTCTGGCCATCTGATGAATAAAAGTCCAATATTTACTCTGCTTTTAGCTCAATGATTGTTACCACCAACTCTTGAGAGAAATATCTGGCTCTTTAGCTGCTAGGACCAATGTATAACATTTAGGGGATCTATTGGCAGAAATGGAATATAATATTAATAAGTATGTGTTCTATAGTGTATAATCACCTGAAAATAAGAATTGTTGTGTTTCCGTTACCTTAGAATGAGCCGTTTATATCTACATAGGAAGCGGGTTCTCTTCATGTTTCTACAGTAGCCCAGAACTGACAAACCAAACTCCTAGACGCTTGGCACACGGCAGAAGATTCAGAGGGTTGCAATCTGCAACCTCACCACTAGATTCTACCTTACACACTGTATTTTTAATATAAAAATATTGATCAGTACAGCTTTGATTGAATAATTTCCATGATTACAAATTAAATAAATCCGGTTTTTGTACTTTCCGTACTAACATGTGATTGTTAGCATCTATTACTGTCTCCAACACAGGATAAACCTCATCACATTCTTGTCCTTACATCTATAAAAACCCTGGTTTTTATTTCTACACATAAATATCACAAAGTGTTTTTTTAGGGGTTTTAACAGAAAAATCAAACAGTATGAGTAATCGCACCTTTTTTCCTCATCTGCCTGTACCCAAACTCCCCAGACCATTGTACCTGTAAATCCACAACACCTCCGCCAGTGATTCCTCTGCCCCCTTTATGACAAAAAGTAACAATTAGCGTGAGTCCCACAGCAGTGCTGGCTTCACACTTTACCATCCCGTCACCCCGAGCCTATTCCCAGGCTACACACAGGCGGCTTTGGCACACAATGCTATTATCCAGGCCAGCCCATAGGAAATAGACTGAGAAGAGAGCTTATTGATTGTCTCTCCGTGTGAGAGGTGGTTGATTTTCTCGCTCACCTGTATCACCTCTCTCTCTCTCCTCTCCCTCCTCTTCACGTCTGTTGCTTTCTCTTCTCTCGTCTCCCCGCGTTGCATTACAACACAAGGCTGCTTCAACCACAGAATCATACAGAGACACACACTTTTATGTCCATCTTTTCCTCTCCTTGTCCGTATTTCTGCTGCCCCTCCGCACCCAATGTCAAAGCATGAAAAAAACTTGCATGCAAATTCATGTGCACTCAAGTGCATCTTTTCTAGCGCGTGTCAGCAGAGTGTAGCGTTAGAGAGAAGGAATGTGAAATGATGAGATCAAACCAGCACTATAACTCTCCTTGTTATCCTTATTACCCCTTATTGAAAGTGTTTGTTTGTGTGTGTGTGGGAAGGAGGTGAAGAGAGAGAGGAGAAAAATCGAAGCCATTAGGCCTCTCCAACACTTTTCCCGTGTAGTACTCTCCCTGTGTCTTTTCACGTGGCGAGAAGCTTTTTGGCGACGGCTGTGAAAATAGAGTCAATTTATTATCTGCCCTTTCCCACCTAATTCTGTTTCGATGCCCACTAACACACCACTGTTTGATTTACAAGAGGCCATTTAATATTCATGCGTGCCTCGGAGACATCAGCCAAACCCTCCGGAGACAGCCGGAGATTTATTGGCCGTGTGTGCTTTCCCGGTGCGCGTCTATTTGCGATCGAATATAGACTTGTTTCATCTGAAACGGCTCGTCTTTCGCATCTCAATTATCTCACCTTCTCATTGTCTTTCTCTGTTTGCCCGGGCTCCCTTTTTTCCCCGATTCTTGAAGCCTCTTCTGAGTCGCAAATACAGAAACGTATCGCCGACGCCGAGACGGGGGTCCATCCACATCTCCTGCAGGCGTCGCGCCACACACCCTGACTTTTAATGACCCCGCTTGCTCCTTCGGGGGGGAGTTCGGAGGAAGAGATTAGAAACCGAAGAACATCCAATATTTCTGAATGTCATCAACACTAAATAGCAAAGTCCTTTAAGCGCCCCGAAAGGAGTGTGTGTCAACCCCCGACTCGTGCTGCCGTGAATGCATGATGTGAAATGCTCGAAAGGGAGAAATTACATCTCTCCATTTATGTGTGTTTCTCTGTCTGCGTGCGGATATATCACTGTGTGTGTGTGTGTGTGTGTGGAAACAAGCCATATGTGTGTATTTCCCCTTAATACATACGCGTCTCAGAGGTGAAGTGTATTCTAGATTGGCTGGTGGTTTGCGGCCGGATCCTGCGCCTCTTGTTTGCACTGGCATCAGGCGTAACCTTTTCCGTGACGGATCCTTATCCACCCACGCATATGCACACACACACACACACACACACACACACACACGGGACTTAGAGGAGAAGCCAACTGTCAGCAGCAAGAAATCATCAGCACCATCATCTGCACTCTCCCCTGGCCTCCTGTGTGTGTGTGTGTGTGTGTGTATATACGTCTGAATCCGTCTGCATGTGTGTGCGAACATTTGTCTTTGAATCTCGGTGTGTGTGTGAGTGTAAATGCTGTCTGGCTGCGTACAGGGGCTGAGGTGAGTGATTGCCTTGTTTCTGTGGGCGGCAAGCTGTGGCGGTTTGCTCTCACTGTAAATTTAGAAGAATTCTTAATGGAACTCCGGAGCTGTCAGACCTCAAAGTGTTGCGCCTTTTTTTTTCTCTATTTCTTCCCAATGATAAGAGAGACGCCTGAACCCTCCACATACAACTTTATTCTCAGTGTCACGAGAGGGAAAGACAGACAGCGGCGGCTGCATACGTGTTGTGAGACGTACCGCAGTGCTCTTAAATAAAACGTGTCGAAAAGAAGCAATCACTTCTCCGCGATGACACCGTTATAATGAGAAGAAGCATAGCTCTCTGTAGAATAAAAACTGTATCAGTAAAACAACGAGATATCCTTTTACTTCTCACCGATGGGATCATTTTCACACAGAAATATTATCAGAGGTCTGCCTCTTATCTATACACTGCAACACAGTCCCTTTCTGTCTATCATGAGTTCTGATAATCTTATTTTCTTAAAACGACTAAAACAGTCAATAGAAATCAGCTTGTTTTAAGAACTTTCTAGAAATTAAATGAGTGAAGCAAAGAGAAAAAGCAGGTTGCTGAATTAAGCTGGATTTATGCTTGAAGCAATAGGGTTAACTAGAGTTATAGTTCAGCCTTGGATTTAATCTGTGGATAACACTGCAACGCAATACTATAGATCACCTGTGATCAGGCCGTGTGGTGCATTAAAGGGGACAAATGCTCATTTTCAGGTTCATACTTGTATTTAGGGTTTCTTCTAGAACATGTTTACATGCTTTAATGTTCAAAAAACACATTATTTTTCTCATACTTTCTGTCTGAATATACCTGTATTCACCCTCTGTCTGAAACGCTCCATTTTAGCAGCCGATTAGAATGTTGTCAGGCTATTATATAGAGACAATCTCTAATGGCATCAGAAAGTAGTAGACGAAAATACAAGGATGTGAGGAGGTGCACATCAGCCACAGTACAACTACGGCGGAAAAATAAAACGTTGTTGTAGAATTACCCCAAGCATGTTCATTTTCATTGGAAATGGAGGGAAAATATCCTGGCTACACTAGCAGATACATCCCATTGTTTTTAAGAAAATAAGACTATGGCATTTTGATGATGGTGTTGGAGAGTGCTGTCTAACACATCGGTCTAAAATCTCCCATATTATCAGGTCATTAAATTTGCGTTATCAGTCGTTATCAGCATCATAGATGTGGGTCAGTAGGGCCCTGCTACACAGGTTTTGTCATCCATTCACAAGGTCGTTCACCGAAAGAAAGAATAAAAGAAGATGATGGCGACCTCTAGCGACCATAGTAATTATGACAGGAGCAGAAGCGGAAGTCAGGCGCTGTAGTATAGACGGTGTGAAACTCCATATGGGCTGGAGGACGGTGGCGATGGATGGGACACAAAACACAGGGCTTTCAACCAGGAGACCAGGGTTTGCATCCCATGTGAAGCCAACAACTTGTAGTTGTCTTTGTGTTCACAAGCGTTAAGTTTCACTTTCACTTTTGAAACATAGTTATTTTAAGCCAAAACACAATGCTTTTCCCTAAACTTAACTAAGCGGTTTTGTTGCGTAAACCTAAAGAAGTTGTAGTTTTGTTGCATAAACTTAAAGTAATGCTTCATGCAGTTTTACGTGTTAGAACGTGTTGGTTTTAAGTAGTGCTTTCACTTTTACAACATAGCAGGGTTATGTAGCAGTGTATTGCAAGCTCGGTGGCCCACCAGGCCTAAGTTGACTCCCCACCCGGCCTAAGCTTCGGAGAATTTCTTTAGAAAGTATTTTTAAGATGTTTGTTGTTCGGACAATGGTTGGAAGGCTCACCATTGACATCTGTTGGTTAAAGTGTGAACGCACTACAGGAAAGTAGCAGGTCTGAGATCAGTGTTCTTCATCAAAGGATACTTGCCACCGGGCCTAACAACTTTTCTGGGGGAAACCCTGACATAGTAGGCATAGTTGGCCCCTACTGATCCATATCTATGATGCTTATAGCGATAATGCACATTTAATGGCCTGATAACAGTCGAATCTGGTGACTGTGACTCATGCCACATTATTCACATCATTTTCATTAAACCACTCATTGACCCCTCATGCCCTGTATCTGCATTCACTGTTCCTCCATTCATTTATTCAGGTTTTTCCTCTTAATTTGTTGCCCACCACCAGTATATGACAATAGGAGCTGCGGGGTCAAATAATATCCCACTCAAGTTACTCTATATAAGTCAGTTGAATAACCCAAAAATAACCAAAAAGGTGGACGCAGTATTCCCCCACCTCAGCCACAGATCTGACTCGCGTGAGCCAAAACGGTGATACTTTTTGAGCGGGGAGCGAGGGATGATGAAGGAAGGCAGGAACAGGGACATGACAGGCGATAAAAACAGGGCAGCAGATTAGATTTTGATAGTCTGCGTGGAGCAGGAAGGCGACAGCCAAAGATGGATATTTGATTGGCTAATGCGATGAGGCGGGTAGCAACAGAGGGCACCCCGTTCTGGCCCTGCTCTCTTTTCTCTTTTCTCTCTCTCCCTCTCGCTTTCTCTCAGCCTTGACGGAACAAGACCACCCATTGGGGACGTCTCTGATCAATGCAGTCATTATCCTTGCTGCACACACACACACACACACACGGACGTAGGGGACAAATGAGGGAGAGATGTGCTATGACTAGGTCAGAGCGGCAGCAAATGTAAATGTGTCTGGTGAAATATGCTGGCGAATGTCGCACCATTAGCCAGGCTGCAGAGCGAGCCGACTCTCTGGCCTCAGGTACAATAACAAGTGGAGAGTTAGGTTTGTCCCTGCCTTTCTCTTAGTTTGTCATCTTTGCCTTTTTTCCCCTTTACTGCGTCTTCTCTCTCTTTTTTTTTTTTTTATTATTACTTCCCGTCTCGCTGTCATGAACTACAGCTGAGACAAAGCAATAATAATCCTCGCTGACAAACGCTCACTTCCTGTGTGTACCTGCATGCATGCATTGACATGCTTATGTTTTGCATGTGCACCATATGGGATTTCAATCTGTATTTGTCGGGTGTGTATGTGCCCATCTGTGTGGAGTGTGTGGAGGCTCGGTCCCAGTAGAACAGCAGCGTTGTGAGTGGAGCAGTGTAATGATTCCTGTCTGTTAGCTCTGCACCACCTGTACGCACACCAGTGTTTGCAGACCCCACATGTCTGTTTGCCATTTCTTAATGTCTCCCCCCTCCTCCCCAATGACAATACTCCGTGGCTTCCCTGAGTTGCACAACAAAGAGAGAAGAAAAAAGAAAGATGTTGTGGTGGAGACGGAGGAAACAAACGCATAAGATACGAGAGAGATGAAGAGCTGGAGGTGCAGAAAAGATCCTGATGGGGGCACTGGAGGACCTGCTATCGCTTAAGAGCTCAGCTATTGGATGCAGAGGACTCGGGACATGACTCCATCTCACATGCTCAAAAAAGATCCATTTGTGTGAGCACCAAGGAATGAGTTTATGGGAAACACAAATTAAGTCTAATACTTGTTTCCTTACATCCTGCATGGCGGCATGTTTGATGTTGTGAGCCTTATGAACACCTATCTAAGCACTCAGGTGGTGTGAATGCAGCTCAGAGATCTGAAGTGATGCTCGGCGTTGATCGCTCCCTCGAGACGCTTTATTTCGCTGTCAGAAGCAATGACCACTTGTATGAATAGAACGTTCAAGAAGGATGGAGTAAAGCAGCTCAGCAGAGCTGAGACTGAATGCTCAAGTGGGATCTGTTTTTCACAGTGTGGGTGTGATCAGGCACATTTCAGTCAGTGATGAGCAAACTGTATGTATGTACAGCAATGTAGGCAGATGCACACACACAGCTACACAAATATTCCATCTAAGTGATTGAACAAACAGAATTTGCTGTATTTCAAGGCAAGCAGAAGCAGAAGTTGTGTCCAGAACGATCATGTTTTGAGGCCTCATTACAGAAAACTGCTTGTTTATCTTAAGGTTCAGGCATTGCTTCTGTAATAGGAGATTTTAACTCATGGCTGTGTCCCATCCTATCTCAGACCCCCTATCTTATCTAAAGAAATCCTAACTATAACTGTAAATTTGATTCTTCAATCTGCACTTGTCCTGTAATGCCTGTATCTTTGATTAGAATATACCGGTAGGCTACTCGAGATGGACCAGCCATATTATCAATAGCTCTCACTTGCTAGCAAGTGAGAGCTATCATGGACAAAAAAGATGGGTGTTCAGTTTTAGCTACGGTGAGTTCAAAACTAAAAATGAATCAGAATTAATCATCCTAGTAGTCGATATATACTAGGGGCTGTCAGTCAAATTTAAATATTTGATTGCGATTAATCGCATGATTGTCCATAGTTAATTGCAAATTAATCGCACATTTTTATCTGTTTAAAAAAAAAAGAAAATGCTCAAATCATAACATGGCAAACTCAAGCCCAACAGGCAACAACAGCTGTCAGTGTGTCAGTGTGCTGACTTGACTATGACTTGCCCAAAACTGCATGTGATTATCATAAAGTGGGCATGTCTGTAAAGGGGAGACCCTGTGGGTACCCATAGAACCCATTTTCATTCACATATCTTGAGGGCAGAGGCCAAGGCACCCCTTTGAAAAAGGCCATGCCAGTTTTTCTTCGCCAAAATTTAGCGCAAGTATGAGAGCGTTATTTAACCTCTTTCGACAAGCATTGATGGTACCAATGGATTCCTTAGGTTTTCTAGTTTCATATGATCTGGGAAATTTTAAGTGTCATCTACGGCTCTCAATCATTATATTTCGGTGTTCATGGTGTTCCCCATCTTCGTTGTCATACAGTCCTAACAACAGTGCTGCTGCCATTTTTGGCAGTTATTTTGAATTTAGGACATGGTCGATCCTTATCTTGCACGGCAGTGGTTTAGGTGTGTGTAACGCGACGACACGGAGAGGCAACTGTTTGTTCTAAACAACAATGGCGGCTGAAGAGGTTAGTGTAGATGCTGCAATTGCATCAGTTATATCAGAACTGGAGAGAATTTCTTCTCTGAAAGTAGAGCAAGAACGGCACTGAAGGCTCTTCTCGATGGAAAAGATGTTTTCGCTCTCCTCCTGACTGGCCAAGAGTTTGACTGACAGATGGTTCATCCAATCACCTGCCAAGTATTCTGGTACGTCAGGTTAGGTCTATGCTATCCTAATTTAGGATTCCTAACTTGTGAAATCCCTAAATTCTAATGGTTCTGTAATGGCTAAATTCCTATCCTAAGATAAGATAGATTTTCTTTCTAAGTGTGATTAGGAAACATGTTTCTGTAATACCAAAAATCCTAAATATTCCAAACTGAGATAAGATAGGATTTCAGACTTTCTGTAATGAGGCCCCTGGTCATGTTCTGGCTCCATCATTAGAGTTTATAACCTGGCTATTCTTAGCCGGATGGATGGTTGGAGTGACCATCATTGTGACAGGTCACCCTCTAAACCAATATACTGCTGTTAGAGGATGAAGCCTCTGCAAAACTGCAGCCGTGGTTCTAGGAGCACAGCTGGAGACGTGGAACACATCACCCTGTCAGTCCTCTCATGGGACCGAGGACTTAAGTTGTCAGCGTGCTTCAAACAAAGCGCTCGTCGAACCGTCGAAACAAAGCAGGATCTCTCTGTCTCTCGAGCTCTCCTTTTTCATTCTTTCACACAGCACTTTTCGTGTGTACAATCAAGTGCAATGGCTTGAATGCCTTTGAGGAGCAACTGTCCGAAAGTGTGCCCCATTATCCCCATCGTCCCTCTCTCTGACAACGTCCAGAGAGTTTCCACCTCGCTTTTGAGGGTAGCCATTCTCACCAGCTATAAACACTTTTGCCCTGTTTTGCATTGTTAGATGTGATCAAATCATGCAACGCCATTTCACTTCTCAATGTGAACTTGTCAACAATGCTTTTAAGATAGCAAGTAACGTATTTGTCAAGACAGTGTGGGGTTAATGTGACAGTGAGCTTTGAGGGCTAACGTCAAATGAAGAAGTCAAAAACCATAACGATCATTACAACAGTGTATCTGGTCAGATGGCACAGTGTGGTAGATAACTGGTTGGAATATCTGTTTGGAATGCTGGAGTTTGTGGGTTCGATCCTTATGTGACACAGTGAGTTTTGAGGGCTAACTTCTAATGACGAGGTCAAATACAAAAACAAACACTACATCAGTATATCTGGTCAGATAGCTCAGTGGGGTAGATGACTGGCTGGAAAGCTGGAGGTTGTTGGTTCAATCCTTATGTGACACAGTCTGTTTTCATGTCTGACTTCTAATGACGAAGTGAAATATACCAAGAGAACAGACACAAGTGTATCCGGTGGTATAGCTCAGTGTGGCAGATACCTGGTTGGAATGATGAAGGCTGTGGGTTCGATCCTTATGTGGCACAGTCACATATCATACAGGACAATACATATATTTAATAATATAGTTAAAATTTGTTACAATTTCTGCTGCATAATCCCCTAGTTGCATCTCTACAAAGCCCTGGGAGGAGGGAGGAAACGCTAGTCTCACTCCACTGTCGGGCACCGGGCATCGATGTGAGGGTGGGGATCGAACCCCGCTCTGCCGCAGCCAGAACCGGGAACTTAGCAACCAAGCCACCAATGGCACACGCACTTGGAACTGTTCTCTTGCTATATTTGACTTCATCACTTCGTCAGATCTGAAAACTGACTGTGCCACATAAGGATCAAACCCACAGCTTTCATCATTCTAACCAGGTATCTGCCACACTGAGCTATACCACCAGATACACTTGTGACAGTTCTCTTGGTATATTTGACTTGACATGCTATACTATGACTTTTTTTTCACAAATTTCTTGACATTCTATGACTTTTATTTCATAAAATGTTTCGACACAGTGACGCCGTGGGGTCTGACAAAGCGTCGGTATGTGATGAATTGGGATGAGAACGTGTTGGTTATAATCACACCGGTAGGGAAAGTGTGGATTTCTAATGTGCTTCTGACAGCCAAGTTCAAAAAATGAACAGACTTTTAGTGACTTGTTGATTGTGCTGCTTGCAACGCAAACTCTGGGTTAGAAATGCTGGATCCCACAAGTTTTCTTTTGGGAAGGCTTGAACACACACTTTCTATCTGTCCAGCTATGACAGCTATAGGTTTCTCACACTGCCACAAATAAACAGGACATGCTGTAATATGTCTTTCCCTCCTCCATCACTCCCCGTCTCCTCTCTTCCTCCGTGTCTCCCCGAGTTGGACAGCGATGGCTGGTTGCACAGTAAAGTAGGACGCCCTATGGTCCTGTCACTGCGGGTAAATCAGAAGGTCTCGTATCCGTTCTTACCCACGGCGCATCTTTGCACCGACATATTGGCCTGTTTTTCTCCCTGACGCCACTGAGATAAGATGTCTACCCCCAGGGAGAAGGCTGCCAACACACACACACACACACACACACACACACCCTCAGACATTCACACTCATCCTCCAATGTCAGTTGAACCCCTCTTAGAAGGTGACAGTTTTTGTTTGTCCATGTCCTGCTGCGTTCTCCCCCGGAGCAGCGCTGACTCCGGAGCAACACGCCTCAATCATCCACAGTCATAAACAGAAAACAAGTCTGTGACATGAAATGGAGAAGGAAGAAGAAGAGGCAGGGAGGAAGGAGGAGAGGCACAGACACGGCAGAAAATGACTTAAACAAAATATCCCTCAGGGGGTTTGGAGACTTGGGTCGTAAGGGTGATTGGAGACTGGAGAGAGGAGGTATCAGTTAGAATTTTCTGGAGGGCAAACTGCCTTACGGCGGCAGTCATTTCAGTCACACTGGCAGAGGTGCATTAATATTGGATTGTGCTGCACCTCGCCTTGACAGGGACCAAGGCACAGCGGAAAGGAGCACTTCTATCCTGTGCTGCAAGAAGGCAATATATTTGTGACATGTGCTATGTCAGAGGTGAGGTTGAAGGTCATACAGAAGTTGTTAAAGGTGATTTAGCTTCCAGTTTACTTAAAGACTCTGAAAACTTAGTTTCAAATCCTGTGTATACTCTAACACTGAATATTCATGACTAAATAAGCAACAGTCAATGTAAAAGTTATTATTTATTAAGAGTTTAGCAGCTAGTCTGCTTCCTCTGGACTATGTGGGTGGAGTTCGATCGAAATTTGAAGTAGAATCACTACAGAGCTTGTTTTAAACACCTGCTACTCTGGAAAAAAACAGGTGTTTCTTTATTAATTTGACACTTTTCTGAACACTACATGGTTATGTTTTTGCGTGCTAACCATAGGATCGTCGATCGTCTTGTTTTTTTGTGACAAGTGACACGAGAGGCGACCAAAATGTTTCAATTAACTTTCATGAACGGAAAACACACTGAGAAAAGGCAGGGATAGTGACCTGTCAATCACAAGGTAGCCACGCCCTAAAGCATACCCTGCTTTATGGTCTATTTGACTCTAAATGGGACCATAATTTACTGAATGAACATCATGCTGTATTGAAGAAGACTTGAAACTAGCGATTGAGACCATTAATTCATGTTTACAATGTTTACTGAGGTAATAAATCAATTGAGAAGTAGGGTCATTTTCTCATAGACTTCTATACAATCAGCCTGCTTTTTGCAACCAGAGGAATCGCCCCCTGCTGGCTATTAGAAAGAATGCAGGTTTAAGGCACTTCTGCATTGGCTTCACTTTTCAGACCCGGAGGTTGGTCCACTGGAGGCTGTACATAGGCACAGCGGTGCTTTGAGCTAAATGCTAACGTCAGTATGCTAACATGCTCACAGTGACAATGCTTCATTCTGGATGCAGATCGTTGTTCTGTAGCCTATTGTTCAATTACGTTTTTGTCAAAGTCTTTCATATCTTTAAGCTCTCTCTCTCTCACACACACACACACACACACACACACACACACACACACACACACACACACACACACACACACACACACACACACACACTGGCATCTCACAGTGCTTATTACTAATACATTGTTTGTGTGTTTGACCAACTTGTATGCAGTCAGTTAGGCTGCCGGTGAAGCGTGCCTCATATTCCCGCACAAGATGAAGCGACTGCAGATGCATTCTGGCTAATGGAGTCATTTAGGGGAGAATGGTGTCTGTGTATGGTACTTCTGAGCCACCATGCTGAGGCTTGCTGGAGAGGACTAGACAGCGAGTAACATTACAGGGTGTAATTACTTCAAGCACCATTAGGAACACAATAACATCTGTGCTTAGCAGAAAACAAAGTCCAGCATGCTCGCCGAATGTGTTTGTGCACGTGCGACTCGCTTTATGTGCGTCTGCACAAACAGGGAATCTGTTTCCGGAGCAATCTACTCATTACTTGTTAATCACTTGAGGAGGAGGACCTGTTTGCTAACAAAGCGCCAGCTGAGGTAATGACTTGTCACTACAAAGCTCTCTGCAGAAGCCCGCTGGCAGAGGCCAGAGTGTCAGTGTGGATTCAGCAGGTACAACTCCAGCAGCACTTTGGGTCCTAACCCAACTTCACCTCAGGATATTGAGTTGGGTGCTGTGGTCAGTTTTTGGGGAAGTTGCTTTTAAAAGCAAGAAGTAAAACATTTGGAGTAATTTGCGTTACCCATCTTCATAACTTATTGTTGGAACATGTCCTCTTAAAGTGTCAGTTAATCTAAATAATCTGATTTTCCTTGTTACTGTTAGTCATATCAAGCCATGAAGACGAGTTATTCCATGTGCTCAGTCCTCATGTTCCATTCACTCCTCGCTACGAGCCAGCCCGCTCCCTGCCTCCCCTGCCTGCGTTTTTCCTCTCGGTTAGAAAATAAACTTTGTTTCATTTTTATGTAACTTTTTTTCCGTCTCTGCTTTGGGGTCCAAACCAAACCAAAAACCTAACATTTCTGTTGTGAACACACTGCATGGATGAAGGTGGATGGAGTTGCATCTCCACAAGTGACAAGTGGTTGGACACGGGAAGACAGTCCTGAGGACACATTGAAATATTTAAGTCTAATCCGATATGACAGACTTTTTTTATTGATAACTTATCTGCTACAGGGACCCAACCTTCTTGTTTGAGTGACTCTTCTACTCTATACATTGATTATGTTATTATGGCTCACTTGCAGCTTGGTTTTTATTTTGATCATCCATACATAATAGCATATTGACATGTTTTATCATTTGCATGTGATTCTAAAGCAGGCAAATGATTGCTTGTCAGAGTCAGGAGAGAGTTTCCTAATGATTGGAAAAGTAATTAGTCATTAGTTTGTAATTGCCTGGTTTTCATTGTCTATTGATGAAGCACTTTAATGCTAATTATTATGAACCAACATTTTAAATATTAACGTCATTACATTTTAAACAGTAACTAACAGCACATGTTAGTAAATGCCAATTCTTCAAGTTACACATTCAGTCCAACATACAGTATGTCATCATTCGTTGCATGTGGCTACAGGTGAAATACTATGGTAGAAAAATATGTTGGCATTGGTACAAACATATGTAGAACTTCTGTGCAATGGTCTGTTAAGTTTTACATAGAATCTTCTCAGAATCTTTTCAGTCTTGTCAGGAAACAGAGGGAAAAAACGCTGTAATATTATGGTGTTTAATCATGTTGTCACTGGTCCGCCCTCAACACATTGATGTGTGGTCAATTCAGAGACCTCCTGACATCCCTCCAGTGACTGGGAACACTCTTCAATATCATGCCAAGATGACGTGGGCTGACATTATGTCTATTTTACAACACAGTAAAATAAAACTGTGGCAATATGTATCTTTTATTGCATAAATCACGCAACTGTAGCATGAAAACCCAACTCATTCAAAACGATAGCACCACAGGCGGAAAGTTTTCACCCCCAGCGCACATTAGAATAAACTTCCTCTGAGATGAATGCATTGTGGAGTAAATCACATATCCCAGCATTGCTTCCAGACCATTATTAGGATCCGCAAGATTAAGAAGACGCTGGGCGTATAGCTTTGCTAATTGCTGTATTAATGCTGATTCAAGGGCCTCTCCTTTTGAGTGTTGGCTTTTACTCTGAATTACCATAATAAGGAAAAATGGTTCCGGGCTGTTGCTGAAATTGCTAACACAGAATAGTCATGATAAATTGGTGATAAGTGCTTAACTAATACCTGAGCTCAACCCAAACGCAGTGCGTTTCTGATCAGACCTGTTTAATCAGCATGAAGTCTTCCCCTGTTGTTTTTAAGATGCACCTCAGGAAGAATCATCTATTTTTCAAAACCTGCTTCTCTATAACATTTGCATTTAACGCCTTATGAACTATAATGAAATGATACCAAACAGCAAAATAATATTTTTGATTTATGGCTAATACCCAGTTATTTTTTTGTTAATTTTTAACAGAACTGCCCCATGAACTACTCTTTTGCTTCTGTATTTTTTTTTTTTTTTTAAATCATGCTTTTTATTGTTTCCTTACGAAAAAATACTTCAACAACCTAATCCACAACAAATTAAAATAATATGGACATATAACAGATAGTAACTGTAAATTGAAAAACAAAGTATTCAAAATTAAAGTCGGAGAAAAAAACCCCAGTAATAAATAAAAATAAAAAAAAAATGAATAAATAAAAATTATTATACATTAATTTTTTTAATGTATAAATAAATAAATAAATATTTTGCTACTGTATTTTTCTTTACAGAAAAAAATAATTATATAGTTTAGAGAATATTATAAATCCAAGACGAAATTGATTCAGAGAAAAAGTTGCAATTACAAATCCGTCTGGGACTTCAGCACCACGGACAGCGCCATGCATTTATCAATACAATGCACAGTTAGGCTGTTGAGCCATGGTTGGGGCTATAGATTCTAACTTGCACAAACCTCAGTCAGATAAAGGATCAGGCAGTCTAGACTAACATATTCAACCTCTCTGCCCCTGCCCTCTCTCTGCTACCAGGGGATGGAGATGGGGGGTGGAAGGTTAACAAGGGCAATTTGGCAGCAAGGGGGATGGCATCCCTCTCATCCTCCCTCAATACTACTGCTTATAACTGATCTATAAAGCTAATGCTTTACAGATCGTCTGAAACTAAGAAACGTTGCATTTTCGTTATCTGAGAATGAGCCATTTATATCTACTGTACATAGAGAGCGGGTCCTCTTCACGAAGTCCGCCTTGTTTCTACAGTAGCCCAGAACGGACAAACCAAACTCTTAACTTTTCCTGCTTGGGCCGGAGTCAATAACGTTACTCGCTGCTGCCGTCGCCGCCGCTCTCTCGCTTTTACTTCACCACTCACGTCCCACGTACACACACTATCCATTCGTTCCAAATGACCTACAGCTGGCTCTAGAGAGGGCCATTCGCGTTTTCGGGTCGGCCAGCGTAGTTCTTCTACACACTTAGCACATGGGAGAGGCTTCAATTGTTTGCAATCTGCAACTGCACCGCTAGATCGCCAGATCCTACACACTGTAGCTTTAAATGTCAGAAAATAGCTGAAAGTGACATATTCAAATTGCTTATTTTGTCCAACCAACAGTCCAAAACTCAAAGATATAAAGTTTACTATCATATAATCTTATTCTCACATTTGAGAAGCTGGCATTTTGCATGTAAAATTACTCAAACTAATGAATCAACGTTGGTGATTAGCTTACTTAGTAAATTGGTTTTAGCTTCATTTTTTTTTTTACTTATAAAGCCTCTACAAGGAGTGCCTTATTAGAAAATAGTACCAAAAAAGTACATTTTTTTCTGAGTGAGATTGTAAATGCAAGAGGTATGATAACCCGATGACCTGAATATTTCAGTAGGAGAGCATGGAGAGCCCCTCCAACAATATAAAATGCAGTGTTTTCAGTCTTTCACCACACTCCACCATGGATATCAGAATAATATATTGATTAAAAAACATTGCATGGTTCCAGCTTTGAGGTCTGACCTCCAGCCTGTGCGAGTGCATTAGTGAGTCAAGATGTGTGAGTGAAGGTGTGTGTGGGTGAGGGACGGGAGAGTGAGAGATAAGGGGCCGGTAGTGGCTCCTGACTGAGAAGATGGACTGTTATGGCCTCATTGATCTAAATCTCTCACAGGGAGCCCCATTCCAATCAATAAGGAGAGAAGTAGGCAACAGCACTGCTGCTGTTCGGACCACCGCCCCTGCAGTATCGGCTCTCTCTGTCCCTCTCTCTCTCTCTCTTTCTCACTTACATTGTTTTCACACCGCCCACCTAATTCCCCTCCGTCTCTCAAACAAGCAAATATTTCTACTTTTGTTTGGCTCTTGTTAGCCGGCCTGCTGTGGGAAAACAGCAATTTTCCAGATTTGGCTGCTGTAATTATCGGTGTCATAGCTGCCGTCGCGGCACCTTTACCTGACCTCACCTTTTCCCGCTTGCCACCACTGCAGAGCAGTTTGTTTGTCTGGGTGTTTCTGCTGTTTGTGTGCAGAAACAATACAAAGGTTATAGGAAAAAAAAAATGTGGGTAAGGTATATGTCATACTTAGCTCCTGATTGGAGGAACTGGTTGAAAAGGCCAAATCAGGCCAATAATAATGAAAATATTCTTGAAGTAGGGTCAATAACAAACCTCATACAGCCACATAGGTCCCCTGAGAGAATATGTATGAGGGAAGAAAATTAAAAAGGATGAGAGCGTGTGTTTTTCTGTTATATTTTAAGTGTGAAGCTTTATGTGGGAGAGAAAAGAACTGCGTTTTGAAGCAAAGTGTATTATACGTTGAGTGACAGCCCCCTCATTTGCATAATGAGGCAGAAATGCATAAAGAAATATAAAAAGAAATGTGTAAAGAAATGTATAAAGAAAAGAATACAGAAATAAATAAGTTTAAGAAAATTGTGCAAAAATAAATAAATAAATGCATAAGAGAACACATTTAAAAATAAATAAAAAATAAATGAAAAAATAAATAAAAGCATAAATACTTAAATTCAATCATTTAAAAATAAAAAAAAATTGAATACAAAAATAAATAAATAAATAAAAATAAATTCAAAAATACATAAATAAAAAAATAAATGCAAAACATAAATAAATAAATTAAAAAAATAATAAAAATAAATACATAAATAAAATGGAAAATTAAGCAGAAGAGTAAATAAATAAGGGAATCACTAATAGATAAATAAATAAAGAAGCAAAATAAAACAAAAATATCAATTTATGACACATGTTATCAATTAATTAATGGCTACATTTATTTTTAATGTTATTTTTGATGCATTTAATGACATATTTATGTATCGAGTCATTTATGTATTTATTTTTTATTTTGGCAGGTTCTGTCCTCCAAATTCACCTTCCTTTTGGGGACGACTTGGTTTAAGGTTAGAGTAAGGTTAGATTGAGGTTAAGGGTAGGGTTAGGATTAGGCAAGTAGTTATAGTTAGGACTAGATTAAGTCTCCAGGAAATGAATGTAAGTCAATGTAATGTCCTCTAAAGTGAAGGAAACGTGTGTGTGTGTGTGTGTGTGTGTGTGTGTGTGTGTGTGTGTGTGTGTGTGTGTGTGTGTGTGTGTGTGTGTGTGTGTGTGTGTGTGTGTGTGTGTGAGTGTGTGTGTGTGTGTGTGTGTGTGTGAAGGTGAGAGAGGGACATAGAGTCAATGAGAGTGTCGAGGGGACACCACAGCCCCGTCATCTCCTGTTAGGAACACTTTTCTTTGTGTAAAGAGACTGGTGAATTGAGGACAGAAGCCACCTTGTGTGTGTGTGTGTGTGTGTGTGTGTGTGCGTGTGTGTGTGTGTGTGTGTGTGTGCGGTAGAGGGTCTTTGCCACTGTTTCGTCTCACCTTGCGTCTCAGGTGGGATGTGGGAATGAGATAGCGGCTCTCAGGGGCGCTGCAGTGAAGCAGATGGAGAATAAATCAATAAGGAAGTAGCAAAGCAAAGAAAATGAGGGGAGAAAGAGAGAGGGAGAGGGAAAACAATTTGGTTGCCACCGCGGACAAGAGAGACTGTAAAAATCCCTCTTGTCTCTGCGGTCGTACTTGATCTCATAGCAGAGTAATGTACAACCATTTTGAGGACAGTCACACATTACTCGACACCTGCTCAAAGCAGCAGGTCAGCACAATCGTCCACAAGTGGTAGCAGGAGATAACTTTTAAATCCCTATGGATTAAAGGAACACAAGTGAGAAGGATAACCTTTATTTAATTCTTTTCTCCTTTGGAAAGTACGACACACACTCAAAAATTTAAGTACTACACTCTTCAGAAGTTTATTGGACTACACAATAGCTCTTCTGGGCTTTAACATTGTCCTTCTGGCTCTGACTTTCTGCTCTGTACTGACAGGGCTGATACATTTTCTGTAATACTGTAAATTACAGGCCATAAAGTAGTGAAAAAACCCTTCAGACCTTACTATCAGATACATTTGAAAAAGCAGGTCTTTGCTTAGAATTACAAAGATGTTTATCTAGCAATTCCATAATGTCTGGCTGATGAAAACAAATCCCTTCAATTAGATTAAGATACATGTAAAACATTATCATTTCAATGATAAGACTACTAATTTTTAACATTATTTTTGTTCTTATTCAGGAGTTTTAAAGATAACCGTGTTTTTCAGGCTGGGAGGAGCTAACTAAAGACAAATTCAAAGACTTGAATTATGGGAAGTGTAGGATCCAGTGCTTTAAAACTTGACCGATCTGCAACACATTCTCATCCCAACTCATCACTTACTGACGCTTTGTCAGACCCCTTGGCGTCACTTTTCGGTCGCAGTAAACACCTGCTTAACATTGTGAATTAAACACTTGCTTAGGTTAAGGCAACAAAACCACTTGGTTAGGTTTAGGAAAAAAACTTAAAATTCCAACTTTTGGGGCGACTTCTAGGTCGCCTAGGTAGGCTGAGTCCTTGGCCGCGGGTTTGATTCCAACTCGTGGCCCTTTGTTGGGTGTCATCTCCTCTTTCTCCCCCTTCCTATCATTCTCCAGCTGCACTAATAAAGGCAATAAAAGCCCCAAAATCATAACGTGAAGGTGAAATTAAACGCACGGGACACAAACAGCGGCCTCTTGGATGAAAGCCTTATGTTTGTTGGGCCCATCCACCAATCCCCTCCCACCCACCCTATGGGGCCGTACAAATGCAACATTTTTTTGTGCCCTCAAATCCATTGTTGTCAATGCAGGCACGCTCAAACGCGGGAGCGACGCCGTTGCAACACGCAAGCGTTCCCAAGCGCCCATTTTTCAGAGTGCAACAGCTGTGGACTGGACCGATATACTAACTAAAGGGCAGGATGTATCAGCCTCTGCTCCATTAATTTTGATCATTTAAAAAAAAAAATCTATCTCTTGTGAGTCCTCCAACTTTATGGAACTACAATACTAAATTAATGGAGCCCTTTATGCTTTCCGTATAATAATATCATTAACTTGTGGATCATGATTTAATATTACCATTTCTATGTCTTGTTCACTTCTAATTAGGTCGTTAGGCCTGAGGATATGCTGATATATAAATCTGTCTGGGTTCAGATATATAGTTAGATTTAGATATATTGTCTTTAATTGACATTGAATTGTCTCACACGAGTGTTCAATCATCGTAGACCTATTTCAGATGAAGTGTTGGAATTTCATAAGTGTTCCAGTGGCACACAATGTGTGGGGTCAGTGCTGTAAAAGGTAACAAAGGTGGTGTGGGCCCAAGACACATAAGAAATTGCTTTTTCATCACTTGCGAAAGGATAGAACATTTCAATAGGTGTTTGGTTTGACTTTGTGAAGTCATGTGTAGCTAACTAGGACAACCTGCTTTGTCTGCAACTTGAAGATTCGCGGGATTATTTGGCGTCACTGCGGCTAGTCAGTTACCAAATTCAGATTACTTTTCAACACTTTTGGAATTGCCTCGCGGTATCAAAAAGAGAAACAAGAACCACACTGTGTGCAGAATGAGCACAGCGTGAAATACCACCCCATCTCAGCAGAGACCTTTGATGTCTGATGTTCTTTAATGAAACATCTCGCTCACATCAGAGCACCCTATTAAATTCCACTCATACGGGGAGACAGAGAAAGAGCGAACGACTGAGATTGAGAAAAGCCGGAGCAAGGGGAGGGGGCGCTGACCTTTGTGTGCATGCGCGGCAGTGTGTGTGAGAGAGAAAAAGAGGGAATGAAACACCGCTGGTGTCAAGCACACCATGGAGATCAAGCAAAGGACATGAAAGGAAGCACTTTTCAAAAGCATTTTATTAAGCATTTTCATAAAATAAATCATGTATCTACTCACATCACAGTTTATTTATTCGTTTACTCGCACATGGAGAGCAGGAACTCTGCATAAAAACTTAATGTCGAACTGAAATTTAAATTTATTTTTGCGAAGAAGTCAGTAGATCTACAGGTACTCTGTGGGTATTGAAATGGCATAAACAAGAAGTAATCTCTGGGAATCAGTGCAAATGTTAGAAGGCTAAGCTAACTAGCATCAACTTTTAAAGTGGAAGCAATGTGTGGAATCTAGTTTTCCTAGGAAATGGCAAAAATGGCACAGTCACCGAGAAGCAAAATTAACATTCGCCTCCCGTTTACTTCCATTTTATAACTATGAGCGAAGGCGCGAAAAAACATTCACTTCCGGTGGCGAAGCAAATTCGCATCTTTGCATTCGAAGTGCAGGTCAACTTTGGTGTACTTTCAGGTGAATATCGCCTCAGCAGGCGATGGTCACCAATTGTGTGACTGTGCCTTAAACTAGAAGTTTTTCTTTTTTTTTTAGCATGAACAATTAGCAATGTCTGGGAATCAGTGCTAACGTTAGCAAGCTAAGCTAACCAGCGTCAACTTTCCAAGTGGAAGCAATTGGTGTAAGCTTGTTTTCCTAGCTTGCTAGCTTCCAATGGCTGCAATATCATTATAGTTTATGTTTCCTTTGACAAAAGTGAGTGGGATTTCAAATTTCAGTTCGACTTTGGTTGCATTGTCAGTCAAAAATTGCTAAATTCTTTAGCCTTTTCAAATCTGTTTGGTCGTACCTGCAATCCTCACTTCTACAGTTTCTGTGTGTGTGTCTGTCTGTAGCTACATTTCAGTGTGTCTGTGTGCGCAGATGATTTAAAAGCATCTGACTCTTTGAAATAACATCATACTGTAAGCTGACAAAAGTGAGCACTGAAGGTGAAACATTATAGACATTCAGAGTCGGTATTAACAGAGTTGGAGAGGATTCATGGAGAGGAGCAGGCTTTTATGGTGTTAAAAGTTAAGGAGTGTGTGTGTGGGGGGATGCGTATGTGTGTGACAGAGAAATACAATGAATATCAGAAGCAGCCTAATAGAAAGACAGAAAATGTGTGTGTGTGCCTGTCTATAGGTGCTTGTGTTAGCAGTGTGTTGGCTGCAGTGAGAGAGCATCTGCAGAATGGCAGTCATGAGGCTAATTGTGATAGAGCTAACTCATCACATTGGCACCTTCACAAATACATTAACGCACACACACACACCAATGATTGCACATCCCTAAAGGGATTGCGGAAAACACACTTAACCCTACACACACACCACCCGATTTGACTGTTATCAGGCCATTAAATGTGTGTTATTGTGAGCATCATAGATGTGGGTCAGTAGGGACCTACTACGTTGTAAATATCGAAACTTAAAAGCAACACGTTCTAACACGTTGTAAAACTGAATGAAATGTTACATTTTGAGCACAAACAAAAGAAAAAGCTTGTTTAGGTTTAGGCAACAAAACCACTTAGTTAAATTTAGGGAAAAACATTGTGTTTTGGTTTAAAATAACTACGTTTCAAAAGTGAAAGTGAAACTTAACGCTTGTGAACACAAAGAAAACTACACTTTGTTGGTTTCACACCATGTCTATACCTCACTTCTGTTTCTGCTCCAGTCATAATTACTACGGTCACTAGAGGTCGCTGTCGTCTTCTTTTATTCCTTCTTTTGGAGGTCGACCATGTGAATAGATGACAAACCAATAGATATATATACGTTGATGCCGAATTGGCTTTTGGTTCATACGTCAACGTCGCTGCCATATTGGGGAGGTCAGGACTGGCTCATAACACATACAAGTGAACAGGGGAGCTGCCATTTTTCTGGAGAAAAAGCACTATAACGTTTACATTTGTCAACCAATTTCAATGAGTCGTTTTTATATTCAAGCAATTATAATCTACGTGAAGTACTGTAGGTTATAAATGGTATTAAAAAGTCAAACTCTCATAACAAATTTTCCTTTAAGAGTTTTTCACATCATCAACAGTTTAAGTTACATCTTTACAAAACATTTACTTCCGTAGGTCATCAGATAAGAGCTAGCTAGCATTTGTTATTGTTAGCTAATCTTCGACCAAAGCTAATGTTAGCTTATAGATCTTCATGTCTAACATAAAATTATATACGCAAACAATAAAGCTGATGTCATGTCTTGGGTTTTGGAACAGTAACGTTAATGCTCAGCAAAATTAATTATTTTCCAGCACATAAGTAATTCAGTTCATGTAACATCAAGCTTAGCTAACGTTGATACACACTCTTTTGAGTGTCTAGCAGCGATTATAGCCTAGTAACGAGATTTTAAATAACTGCAGACAAAACTTTCTTTTTCTACTCCTCGTAGATCATAAATCCTTGAATATAAAAATGACTAATTGGAATTGGTTGAGAGATGTAAACGTAAATGTAAAGAGCTTTTTATCCAGAAAATCTAAGTATATCTAAATCTAAGTATATCCAGAAAATCTAAGTATACACAGGAAAAAAACTACTATAGGGTGTGGCTGGACCCTGAGCCACATATATGGGGCTTATAACTACTGATAATGCACATTTAATGACCTTATACCACACTAACAACTTACCCTAACGTATTATTATTGGGTATGTGGTTTGATACAGTTTTATCAATGCCGGAGTAGGATCCTCCGATGGTCTGGCTTCACAAAAAAGGAGCTAATGAGGCTAATTTCAGAACCGCACAATAGATTAGATCTTTAATAAAGTTAACAATGTATAATTCTGGCTAATCCCAGGCGATGACTCAACTGTCAGTAGTTTCTGGCCAGGGAGGAGAAGAGCTCAGAGCCACAGGTGCACCGCAGCAGTGCTGAGACACACCAAATCACTTAGCAACCACTTTGCCTTATTACCCAGAAACCACCGGGGTCCTGTTAGTGTATTAGCAGGGTATTCAGCTCTTTTCATTAGTGCCCCTGGCTCATATCTGCTTTCACCTGGGTCACAGATGAAATGCTTTTTCCCTCCCAAAAAGGGAAGATCAGATTGCATATGCGTTTTTCGGGGGGGCATTTTATGTCTTTTCAGTTTATCGGCGCTCTTCACAGGCCTTTCTTCTTCATCCCTCTCACAAAGCACTATCTCCTCGGCTGTCTCTCTTTGCTACACAGGGAGAAATCCTATTTGTGTTGTCCTTCATGGCAGTGTATAAACCTTCCGCCGACTGTCGCGGCTGAGTCCAGCTCAGTCCCGTTCAGCCGTTTCATCTGGTGGCTTGAGCTTCAAAATCTTCCCTTTTTCCAGAAAGTACAGATAAAAAATTGAGGTTTGAATATGGCAGCGCTGGCACCAGCAGCTGTATCATATCATATTTTCGGTTAGTTAAAGCTGCATGAAGCAATTTTGCACATAACAGTCCCAAATGGCAGCAAGGAGATAACTGAATCTCTTCAGTGACAACAAATCATGCTTCTCTTTATAATCCAGTTTTCTTCCCTCTTAATGGCTGCTGATGGGAGCCTTTTCAGCTGTTGTTTCACCTTCTTGTGCATTGGGAGGACTTCCCGCAAGTCTCATTTCAGCAAATACACTAAGGAGGGATGAATCGCCAGCATTTGGGATTTACACTGATATGATGCGTGCATTTCTCCAGGAAAGATCTTGCCAAGTGCAACTCGTTTTTTGTTTTCCAGCAGCTAAATGTCCCATCCAGCTCTCAGTCCACTGACTAGTGTGTGCTTGGCTCCTGGGCCCACAGTGTACAAGGATCTTCTAACACACACTGCTGCTGCTGCTGCTGCTCCTCCTCGATACCGCGGGCAAACAGCCTGATCAACTGGCACTGGACACTGCAGAGGGGAAGAGAGCGTACACACACACACACAGAGACACAAAGAAGCACACAACGCATCATTTAGCCTGAATAACAAACCATCAACTTAATGACTGTGCTCATTTCGACGAGACTTTACTGTCCATGTGGCAGATGTAAAAGCAACGGAACGGCACCCCTGTGTGCAGACTTGACAAGCGAACTCGAGAGTGAGAAAATCTTTGCGGTGTGTTAAGCATAAAGACTTTTAAAGAGACACCTATAACAGATGTTAGAATACAGATGGGGCTGACGCAATATAACGACATATATAACACACCCTGATGCATAGCCTACAACAACAAGTTAAAGTATACGGGCAGAAAAATAAGCTGTGAACAGGCAAGATTGCTATTATGGTACAGTGTGTTACCTCAATTACAGCCTGTGCCTTTGTCTGCTAAAAGACACCTGTATTTTTACTGGAACACCTGTTGTTTACTTTCAGGCTTCACCGATAGTTAATATGATGGAACAGCACAGGAACTTATAATTTTCAACCCAATGCGAGGGGCGTATTTCCACAATGGCATTCACACGTGAAATAAACATAGCAAAAGTTCAGTACATATAATGACTCTGAAATCTACGAAGCACCACGTTTGTGTTATAATTACATGATAGGATCCTATTTTGTTTTAATTGTTGGTTCAATCATCATGGCAACTTTCTTTAAATGTGTATTCTTCACTCCCAAAGCAAAACGCTTCGCTCTTCCTTTCCGTTTCGCCCGGGCTATTACCATTAATTATCCGAGCAGCACTCTGGCTGGCTCACTCCAAGAACGATTAGCGGCGAGGAAGAGGCAATAAAAGGACGGACTTCTGCTTTAATTAAAGGGGAGTAGCCTTTTAACATGGGGAGGGCCGTTAAATTAGCAACATTACAGCGCCATGCATCATTGGCAAAGTACAATGGAGCATGAAATAAATGATGCGTCCAGCGGTGCCACACCGGCTGTATAGAGATTTGATAGTGGGGAACGTTGAAGTGTGGACAGGCCCAGAATAATGAGGGGGGCTAATTCCGCAGAGTTGCCAAGATCGTCCAGCAGGGAACAGTGAAAGATACTCCTGGACACTAGCAGCACTAATGGCACTGCTGCTCTTATTTCTGTCTGGCTTCTTTAACACCAGCTACTGCTAACCATCAAGAGGACTTGCATTTCCTTGATGTTGACTTATAAATTACATATTGTTGGATGTTGGACCATGTTGGAACCCTCTTGTTCAACATTTTGGGAAATATGCTTATTTACTTTATTGCCAAGAGTTATATGAGAAGATCAATAGCACTCTCAAGCTTAGCTTAGCATAAAGACTGGAAACAGGGGGAAACCATGCATGTATAAAGAGAACTGAATACAGTGTTGTAGGCAGGGCCCCGTTCATTCCTATGAAAGTTGCTCAGTGGCGCATGAAACAAAAAAAGCTCGACTTCCGAGTATAAAATTACCCAGATCTTACGGTAATTTTCTGCATCCATTGGGCCCATAGAGCAGGCGCAGTAGGGTTTCCTTTAACTCCGCCTCCCAGCCCTCGCTCCAGCCTCATACTGGGTTTCATTCACATGAACGAAGGAAGGGAAATAACTTTGGATTTGGCTTTTAGTGCATTTTACAACTTAGAGGACGTAATGATTTAAATAAGGGCTATTCAAGTCTTCATACTGGGAAGTTGATTTACATCAAAAAATAAATATCCACCAAGTTACAGACGCCTCTTTCCCAAAGTAAGTTTATGTAATTCCACCATTTGGCCACTATGTCAAATTTGCTTCAAAGCCCGGTGCTCTTCCTGGGGGCTTGGGGGAAACAGCTAGCCTGGCAAGGTAACAAACTCCACCTACCAGCAACTCTAAAGCTAACTAATCAACATCTTGTTTGTTTAATCCGTACAAAAAAAGTGTAAAAACCAAAATTTGCCATCTGTTCCAGATTATTTCTTGGCTACCTTGTGGTTACCCACAAGTTGCAAAACTCTAGTGAGATGGTTAAGGTTAGGCATTGACCTTGAATGGTTAAGTTTTAGGCAGCGAGTCTCGCAAGTGTTTTCGCACGTTTTTGCAACTTGTGGGTTACTTGCTAGACACAACCCGCTGGTTGCCTGGTCAGGCTAGCTGTTCCCCCGTTTTCAGTCTTTATGCTAAGCTAACCAGCTGCTCCAGCAGCTACAGACATTGTCTACATACTGACCTTTATATTGTACAAACTTTACACTATGAAATCTTTTGTATCTTCCTTAATTGTCCTTTACCCGTTTCCAAATAGTGTACCAATATAACATGAGTAAGAGACTACAACTATGCTAGCAGCTCTGTAAGACTGTACTGTGCTAAATGCTAACATCTGCATGCTAACATGTTGACAATGACAATGCTACCAAGGTGATGTTTAGAAGGCCTAATGTTCACCATATTAGCTTAGTTTGTTAACATGCTAACAATTCCTAATTAGCACTAAACACAGACGACAGCTAACGGCCGACCAACCAACATTGCCATCTACGGAGCCATACTGCTAGCGTGGCTAAAAACTGTATGTGTGAATTTTACTCGAGTGCACTGTGAATACAGAGCTGTCAGACATATAGAACATTACCTATTTCTACTTAGGCTTTAAGTCGTGATACCCAGGGACATTTTAGAGAAATTTAAACTGGAGATTATATCTGTAATACCCAGATTATATTGCCGTGAATGCCAGCGCCACGGTGATGCAATAGGCATGAGCCCTGCAAGTATTTCACTGCTTTTCCCATTATACCTCTTCTACAATAGTATATGCACGAAAAGCCATTTGCAAGTCCTCAACTCTGCTGAGAGTGATCTTGCCTGTCTTCATCGCCTCAAAAAGTTAATTTCTCCGTCACAGGCTTCATAAAAACGCAAAATAAGCTGGCACGGTAGAAAAGTGATTGAACCATGCCTGTCTTCAGCAGTCAAAATGATTGCTTCAGTTTTACAGCATTAAAAAGCCATATATACATGGGGCAAAACATCCATTATTACTGGCAAATGACAATTTATTTTATTGCTTTTGCCAACGCTGAGTCGAAATTATTTCAGATTTGTTTGTTTGCACTTCAGTCTGACTTTCTGAAGTTTTGAGTTGTACAACTTCTTTGGAGTTGTAGGCTATTGTACATTCACAGGGGATTCTGTGATTAGTTACCTGACTTGGATGGCAGCGTGAGGCAGGATCTCCCCGTCGCAGGTCCAGCTGCTGTGGGAGGTGCTGTAGTTGCAGGTGGTTTGGCCGGAGCATATGGGACTGAAGCCCGTCTTCTTTGGACTCTCACTCAGGTCCCCTAGTGAAACCGGCTCACGGAGCCGCGGCTGGAAACGAAACTTCCGCACCCGGTGGACCTCCACAAACGAGTGGTCAAACTGGGGAGGGAAGCAGAGATGGGTGAGAAATAGATGAAAGAGGAGGAGGAGGAGAAGGAGAGATGGACGGATGGATGGATGAAGGAACAGATGTGTCCACAGATGGTGCAAATGTTAAGACCGCCACTCTCCAGAAGCACTTGAGAGAGTTTCATTTCAAAATGCAGCAGGCTGAGAGGGAACACAAGAGTCTATCTTAGTTTTGCGCTTCACCAAATTAAGTTTTGTGTAAAAAAATTTTTGGAATAAAGTGCTCTTTAGAGTCAAATGCATTTCGAGTCTATTATTTTCAAGCATATTTTCATGACTACCCTATTCACCACGTTTCCACAAGGGTGAAAGGGTTGGTTTGGATTTTTTGAAGTGGGGGTTGTATATATACTCCTGCGTTTTACGAGGTAAAATTACTGTTTTGTGAATTGAGTCTGGTCTGGTCTTGAACACCGCGATATAACGGCTTCAGGAACGGGCTGTTTGACGGCGAGGTAAAGCGGCTGTGGACGGGAGCAGCAGAAAAACTTATTTTAGCCACCTAAAAAAAACAATATCAGTTTAAGTGTACGCTATATTTACATTATTTTCACCACCAGAGAGCCCTTTCTGATGGGGGACTGAAGCCGTTATATTGCGGTCTTTAAAACCAGACCAGACTCCATTCACAAAAGCAGTTTTTTTTACCTCGAGGAACACGGGAGTTGCTGGTCTACCGCTGCATCGATTGGTTAGTTAGTTTGTGTTATTGTGTGACTTTCGGATCCGAACTAACGTGGCGTCCACACAGCAGTACATTGTTTAGCTTCTATGTTGGTACTCCTGTCTGCTTCTCCAAACTGGGAGGGTGCCGACTGCCATCTATATTGTATGTAACGTTAATAACCATAAGGATGTGTATATACTGTACATGAAGCAGCGTCATCATGCAGAAGCCTACATCAGGTTACGTGGGAAAAAGCTTTTAGAAGAGCTTGGAAGAACAGCATTTTGACGCTAAAACATACATACTTTGATCCAAATTTTAATGTGGGATTTGAATACATAAGGAACACCACTGGGAAGCTACAGAATGATATAAAAACCTAAAATAATGATAATAATAATAATGGACCTGCCCTTTAACAAACATCAATTGCAGACAGAAGTGATGAAGGCACTTATCGTTGCTGAAAATGGAAGCTAACTCATAAGAAAAGGTTATTTTAGTGCCTCAGCATGAAGCTCCACTATTTGATGGATTAAGGTCAAACTAAAAATATTATATATAATCAATTGTCATCATTTGTCTTTGGTGGATCGACTGGGGTTCACTCAAAACTCAGGCTCATGAACTTTTGAACATTTAAATGTCTCAAGGTGAGCATAAACTACTCAATCTTGTACACGAAATAGCACTGAAAATGGGCACATTTCTCTGAAATATGACGATCATATCGGGGCGGTTAAATGATTCTTGGCATGCGATTCTTCTTTAGTTTACAGGCTCCTACTTGGTGAGGTAAAAAGTTAATTTCTCCTCCATTGTCTTTCTATGGCCTCCTGCTGATTTTATAATGAAAACTAAAACGACACATAGGTTTCTTCTTCTTCTTCTTCTTCTTCTTCTTCCTCCCCATTTACGACGAAAGAAAACGGCCAACAGGAGATCAAATGCAAAAGGGAGGGAGGGAGAGAAAAGGTCAGATAAAATGGAAGTCCACAAAAACTATGTAAACGGCAGGAGCGAGGAGAAGAAGAAAGAGAGAGATGAAAAGAAATAATTTTGTCAAAGACCTCTTTCATCTCACTCAGTGTCGCAGAAAGGTTCAGCTCTGTCCGGAGCACTTTCTTCTACTTCACGGGGTGCCACTTTCTCTCTATCCCCATATCTTTTTCTTCCCCTCTTTACCCCTTTTCCCCCCCTCTCTCCTCCTTCCTTCTCTCCCTTTCTCGCCCTCTCTCATCCAGAAAAGCGGAGTGACAGCCATTTATTTCACATCAGACCCACTTTATGACTGCAGCCGCTTTGCATTCATGCTGGACTGTCTGCCTAAAAGGCTTTCTGACAAGGCCATGAATACACTTAGTGGCTTCTCACTCCTTGTTTCTCTCCGCTTGGCTGGACGGTGATGCTGATATTAAGTGAACTCTGATGCAAAGTCCCGCTCACCGTACTCATACGACTACCTGTCTACCTTTCTGTGTTGCAAGTGAAGCAGCGAAGACGGCCTCAAGCTAGAGACGCGCCACGTCAAGAACTTTTCACTGCCAATACCACACTGTGGGCGCACGGAGATCTGCGGTCATTAGACGGTTAATGATAGTATCATTTGGTTTTCTCCATTAGAGAGATCTGACATCTGAACGACGGAAGGCAAAACACGCTAAAGTTTTCACTGAAGGCGGCGCAACGCTATGTTCGCCCCCGTTCATTTTATATCGGACACAAGCTAATCTCTTCAAAAGGCATTATGGGATTCCAGGCTTAATTTGCATAAAGTTGCACATATTTTAGTTTATACAAATGAGTACTAAATTCACCTGGAAACTTGCAAGATACAAACAGAAGCGAACTGCTGCTTGGAAAAACATCACGTAAATTACGGTTTGAGTTTGAGCTAAATGCTAATGTCAACATGCTACATAACATGCTCAGATTGTCAAAGCTAACACGCTGATGTTTAGCAGGTATAATGTTGTCATCTTGGTTTAGCGGGTTAGCGTGCTAATGTTCAGCACGATGGGACTGTCATTAGTTTCGCCGGTATGACGTCATAAACTTAGCCTGACATAGCCAGAGCAAATCAAAAATGCAAATTGGTCTGTGATCTCTCAATTCATTTTCGATTTCCAAAGGGCGTTATCGATGGGTTATCAACATGTGACGTGGCGCTGAGCGACCACTGACCAGGTCCGCCTTAAACTTATGCCAAATCCTGTCGGAAGTACGGCAAACACATCATTCTTCTCAAGAAAAGCTTTAAGCGCTGGTGATTGTTGTTCTTTAGCGAAAATATCCCTTCCAGTTCGTTCAATACCGATGAGATAGCGGCTTCAACAGAAAGTTTCACATCAGCTGCAGCCATCTTGGTTGTTTTTGAAAGTGCCTCAACGGCGCTCCTCTTTACGGTCTTCGTCTCAAGTTAGCCCCATATTAGATAAACGGTTGTGATTGACCCGGAATGTCTCAGGCAGGGTCGTGTCTAGAAGGTAACCCACAAATTGCAAAAACTCTAACCTAAAGCATCTCACGAGAGTTTCGCAATTTGTGGGTTATGAAAATCTTCACCATCTTAATTTAGCGTGTTAGCATGCTAACATTTGCTAAACGTAGGTTGTTGGTCATGAATCAAAGTGTTGGCAAAATGCAAATTCTGACCTGATGATGGTTCATTCTGAGGGCGACATTATTGTCTTTATCAAATTTCATGGCAATCCTTCCAATAGTTGAGATATAATTAAGTCCGGACCAAAGTGATGAACCGACCAACTTTGTCATCCCTAAAATTCAAATTGTGTCTTATAGTAGATGGATACAGTAACATCTTGCTTGTGAATCTCACTATTGGATGTTAATATACAATATACTCTATTGGGGAAATTCTCTGTCATAAAATCCTTTTTAGGTCTCTCTGCATTAGCATCACAAGGAAAAGTTGTTAAATTGATTTTGCCCACACACATTGGTAATTTCATTCAGTCATGTGGATATAACATAGTTTATCGGGACTGTGGTATTCCAGGGACATGCTTCATATCACACAGAGTAGCAAAACCTTTTGGCTAAATGTCACTGTAATAGCAGCAGATTTTCAACCCTTTTCTATCGTTTTCTTTATTTTTCTTGGTATTAAACGGTTTGCCTTTTCTACCGTTGAATCCACGATTTTAAAGCTGTGAATGCATTCTAATCAAATCTTATTCCAAGAGTGATATCCGTCCTTGTAATCCAAAATCTTGACCTCAGAGTATAAGCTCACCTCAGGATGTCAGTGTTAGCTCAAAACACAGTTTGCAATTGAACACTTTCTCCAAGGCAGCTGCTGTAGATGAGATTACTTACAAGTTCCTTCTAAATGCGATAAACTTCCCGAGGTCCTTCCTGAGGTAATAATTACTAATCACCAGACTTCCCCTGGCAATACTTGTGCTCTCCTGAAAGGGCATTAGTCTGGTATCAGCCTGTTCTCCTATACAGCATATCCCTGATGCAGCGATTACCGGTGCCTCTCTGGACCAGGGTGGAGGTTATTTATGATACGTGGGAAGGCACTAGGGCGAAGGCATTTGAACTAAAGTGAACCATAGTTGGGAGATTGAGCCGAGTCAGCAAATGGAGGTGCTAGCACAGCAAGTGGGCAAACTCCTGCCTTCTGCTCGCTCGTTTACAGACTGAACACACTCTCAATTCATCTGTGCACGAGCCGAGCAACTCCCGGTGATGAGAGCTGAATTCTGCAGCAAAGTGATTGACGGGGGGCTTTTTGCGAAGGATGAAATGTCTTAAAAGTTTCGCTTTATTTGGGTGATTCCTTCACTCTTTGTAGGATGTATTTTTCTTATCCCCGCTGGATACAAATCATACATTTTTTCAGCTCATCCACAGCATGACTCATACTGTTTTTGTACACTTATTTTGTATGTATGAAACCATAAATTTAATAGTATTCCCATTGGGTAACACCTTAGAAAGTGCTCTTGCAGTCAAATCATACACCAACTCCTTCCCTCCTACCTGGTCGTCTTTGTTGGTGTGTCGAAGGAGGTGTTTGAGGAAGTCCAGACGGGAGCACTTCCTGACGAGGATGAGGTCCGTGGTGCCGTCGGCGAGGTGGGCGGAGGGCGACAGTCCTTCTGGACTGCGGGGACACGCGCAGCTCATACTGGCCGCATTAATGGCGATAAACTTTCCTCGGATCACACTCCAACCACCGCTGCCATCTGAAAGAGGAGTCAAGAGTTGGAGTATGACCACAAATACAGTTTACTAAGCCGAGCTTCCTTCTGTTTGACTCACTAAAGTAAAAAAAACAAACGTATTTTCGATCAATATAATAGATAAAATGCTGATGATAAGTGATGCACCTGAAGATGGTATCTTGACATTTGTAACCGGTCATTCAACACACTTTTAAGACTACTAAAAAGGAGTCAAAAGCTTAATAAGCAGGTTAATCCTGTTCCTGTCATTGGCGTTAATGCTGTTACCCCAACATACAACAGCATGAAACCAGGCGGCAACCTCCGTGTCTGAAAAGTGAAGCCATTGGGAATGTGCCTTAAGCTTGCATTCTTTCTAATAGCCAGCAGGGGGCGACTCCTCTGGTTGCAAAAGGAAGTCTGACTGTATAGAAGTCTATGAGAAAATGAGCCTACTTCTCATTTGATTTATTACCTCAGTAAACATTGTAAACATGAGTTTATGGTCTCAGTCGCTAGTTTCAAGTGTTCTTCAATACAGCATGATTTTCATTTAGTAAATTACGGTCCCATTTAGAGTCAAATAGACCATAAAGCAGGGTATGCTTTAGTGCGTGGCTACCTTGTGATGGACAGGTCGCTACCACAGCATTGTCCGGTCTGGGAGTTGTCCGTGTTTTCGTCTAACAACTTTAACCCTTTCACAGTGTGTTTTCAGTTCATGAAAGTTAAAGTGGCAGAAGGCAACAATTTTTTGGCATAGTTTGGCAAAAATTCCATAATAACCTTTCAGCATATTGTAATTCAAGTGGTCTGAGAGAAAACTAGACTTCTGCCCCTCATCATGGCTCTTTTTTCAGGCTTTAGAAAAATCTAGCCCGTGACGGCAGATTTTGACCAATCACAGGTCAATTTCAGAGAGAGAGAGAGCGTTCCTATTGGCTGTGCTCCGGTCATGTGACCAGAACTTGGCTTCCTTCAACAGATTTTACAATGGCGGCCGCGTCACAAACTTTCTCATTTTACAGCTAAACAGTACACTACAAGATGATTCCGAAAACATTTGAGGAGAGAAATAGGCATTACAGTAACAGAATATTGATTCATATTTGATCAGCGCTGCCTAGTTTTTGTCCGTTTGGTCGGAGTTCGCGAGTGATTAACAGCCGGCTCTCATAAACAGCAGCTGGACAGCAGACTTCAGATCAGCTCTGACTTGTTGTTTTCTCTGGTCTATAAAATCTTGCAGATGCCGTTAGGAGCACCGGAGGACACCAGAGGACACCGGAGGACACCGGAGGACACAGAGGCTCATGATTTTTTTCAGGTCACCCGTTTCATGTACTACTGTCAGGATGGTTGGAGTTCGCGAGTGATTGACAGCCGGCTCTCATAGACGGCAGCTGGACAGCGGACCTTGTTTTCCTCCGGTAAGTAAATCCTTCAGATGCCGTTAGGAGCACCGGAGGACACAGTAGGACACAGAGGAACATGATTTTTTTTTCAGGTTACCTGTTTCATGTACTACTGTCACGCTATAGCGGCCGTTTTCTAAAAATAACTTTTTTAAATCATATTTGCGCCAATCTCGCATACTGCAGCTTTAATTGTAATATTTTGGACGTCGAAAAATGTCTTATTCAGCGTTCGGTTGTACTTAGCTCCACCGCCTCGTGTCACTGCTGGTTCCAAAAAAACAAGATGGCGACGGCCAAAATGCTGAACTTGAGGTTTCAAAACCACTTCAAAACAGTATTCCACAAACCAGTGGGTGACATCACAGTGACTACGTCCACTTCGTATATACAGTCTATGCATAAAACAAGGCATTGTCCAAGAAACAAGAAAAATTAAAACCTTTCTACTAACCTCAAGGGACTTAAGCCTCCTGTGAAAGAAAATACGTGGAGTGTGCCTTTTCTAAAAACAGCATTAATATTTTCTGCCCAGTTCAGTTTCGTATCAGTGTGAACCGCAAGATATTTGTGTGAGGAAACGGATAACTGTTTTATGCGCTGTACACAAAACCTCACCAGAGCTTGTCATTTAAGGTCACATGGATCTGTATGTGAGTGATACTGTTTCCCCCTCACCAAACTTCACCATCAATATAGGTATTTTATTTGGCAGCCGTAGTGGCACCCACAACTAAATGTGTTTTATTCTATTTTAATAAAGATGACCTATAATGCTCATTTTCAGGTGTGTACTTGTATTTTGGGTTTCTATTAGAACATGTTTACATGCTTCAATTTTCAAAAACGCTTTATTTTCCTCAGATCGGCTCCACTTTTCACCCTCTGCCTGAAACGCTCTGTTTGAGCTGCTTTTTTTACACCTTTTTGTACCGTTTCTGGTTTACTTAACTCTTCTCTTTTTACCGCAGCGTTAAATCTCCTCCATCTGACATTGAGACTTTTAAACGAACAGACCTTGAGCTGCGGTGAATACACTGTACTGTAATTTATTTACAATGCAAAGCAGCTCCGCAGCACTTGCAAACACGCCACATTAGATTTAGTTCGGAGCTGACTCCTGTCAGCCCCCAGTTTGGATTTTCCAGAAGTGCTGATGTTCGGCTGAAACAAACAATCTGTGTAAATTTGGTTTTGAAATTACACTGTGTGTTTTGCGAGTGCTTTAGGAGTCCTTAAGGTTAAGCTCCCAGCTTGTTACACATCAGCAGTGATGCTGATGAGGGTCCATTAGGATCCAGATGTCTTGGCTGGAATTCTCAGAGCAGCTTTACCCTGATGATTGAGCCAAGATGGAAACTTTGATGCTGAAAGTAATGCGCGTTGCCCTTGTGGGAGAGCGGAATGTTTTAAAACGCAATCAAGTTTGGCCAAGGAGGGGGTTCACAATATCTAAAAGAGGATGTCGTATAGATAGAAGACTGATTGGATTAACCTCGAGTTTGCATTGTTATGATTAAACGCACACGCGGCCTCCGAATCTCAAACGACAGACGCCGCGGTCGCACTTCACAAATCACCGCTCTGTTCCTCGGAGATTAGCGACTGTTTGCAGTGATGGCGTATCAAAAGACACAGCGTAACCCACGGGGGCTGCCAGTGCCTGTCAACGGGGTGATAGTCACTGGAGTAAGCTGCAAAAATAAAAGTGATCACAGGCGTCCAAACCCTCAGAGGGAAAATTATGTGATCTCGGAAAGCAAAACGATTCATTACCTCTCCCCCTCATTTCGCAAAACAAACTTACAGAGGTGATAACGCGAGCCGATGATAACAAGCCCGCCGAGGCTACATAAAAACAACAATATTCTAATTGGGAAGCAGTGATTAAAGCTGAATAATAATAAAAAAAACATCAACAAATCCAACTGTGGACTGTAGGCTTTGCATTAGACGAATGTTTCCAAATGAGTGTTTGCTTTCGGAGGAGAGGCTGACTCATTTGCAGAGAGAGAGTGTGTCGTGCCTCATTGATTTAGCAGTTGTCTTGAGATTTCCCTCGCCAGGAAGGAGAAAAAAATAAACAACCAAAATCGCAAAACAAACGGCAGCACTGGCGTGAGACAAACCCCCTGTCGGAGCTGGCAAAGCCAAATTTCTTCCTGATTAGCGGGAGTCTGTCGCACATCACACACAAGCAGGTTGCTTTCATATTTACACAGGAAACACACACACACACCATAGGAAGTCCCAGATAGCCAGGCCAAGACAGGAAATGTTGATTTTAATATCATGACACTAATTAGAGAAGAAAAAAAAAAACACACAGCTCAAATTACACATACAAACACGCACCAGCGCACACAAAGAGGAGTCAGTATAGAGAGGCGAAGTCCCGCACCTTCCGGTGGACCACATGGGACCTTATTTTGGAAAAAAAGTGAACGGTAGTCAGAGGCGAGGGACAAATATTTTTTTGATCCCGTTTGAATTGCACCATGAATCTCACATATGGTGTTTGTCATGTTAAAAGATCACATGCAGTTTGGGGCAAGTCATAGTCAAGTCAGCACACTGACACACTCAAGCCCAACAGGCAACAACAGCTGACACACTGACAGCTGTTGTTGCCTGTTGGGCTTGAGTTTACCATGTAATAATTTTAGCATATTTTTTATGCTAAATGCAGTACCTGTGAGGTTTTCTGGACAATATTTGTCATTGTTTTGTGTTGGTTATTGATTTCCAATAATAAATATATACATACATTTGCATATAGCAGCATATTTGCCCACTCCCATGTTGATAAGAGTATTAAATACTTGACAAATCTCCCTTTAAGGTACATTTTGAACAGATAAAAAATGTGACTAATTTGCGATTAAATCTCGATTAACTATGGACAATCATGCAATTAATGGCGATAAAATATTTGAATCGATTGACAGCCCTAGTGTGTTGTCTTTCGAATTACGTATTTTCACAGTCTGACGGTACGTGTCCACAGCCTTCGTCCTTTCCCCGCTTCCCATTCATTGTCTATGTAATCAGCCGTGCAATGCATTCTGGTAGCGTGGTGGCGTGATTCGATAGACGGGGAATCACGTTGGCCGCTCCTCATTTGCATAGAGTTGAGGTCTAGGCTACTTTATGCAAATCAGGGGCGTCCGACGCGACCCGCCGCCACTGGAAACTCCCGAGAAACTTTTAAAACTAACCCCTTGTCGATCTAAAATAAAGACAGATTCGGCAACTGCATGGCTTAGTTCTCGCATAAAATGTTTTCAGAAACACATTTCTATTTTCGCGATATAAGAGAAGAAAGATTCCAAACGAGCCGCCATGTTGGTTCCGGTTTGAAAGCTGGGAGCAGCAGCCCTCGAGGGAAAGCGTTCGTCCAATCAGGTGCCGAGTGCCTTGAGCTTAGTGGCAGCCCATCAACCGTCCAATGCTGGGAAGCGAGGTGATCCCTAGCGATAATGTACGACATGTACCATTATACATCAACAGTTTTACAACAAACTGTGACTTTCTTGACTTGAAAAATTATGTTTTAAATTGACAAACCTCATTTGTGTGATTCATGGCACTATTCAAACGGGATCAAAAAATTATTTGTCTCTCGCCATTAACTACCGTACTGTCCAAAAAAAGGTCCACCGGAAGGAGCGGGACTTCACCTCTCTTTTTCATCTGCCTCCAGAGGTTTGCGCCGCTGTGTCAGTCGTTTGAGAGAATCGTAGAACATAAAAGCGGTCAGAGGGACACGCGAGGGAACGGGAGGTGACGTCGTCCTCCTCGAGGCTCGAGTGGACGGACCCCGGCCTCGTCGGGGGAACATGTAATCTCATCAAGAAGACGCAGGGATGGATGCTGGAGATTTGGAAATCGATAGGCGAAAAAAGGCCCCGGCGGGGGGGGGCGCGGCGGGGAGTCGTGCAGTGTCACTAAAATCAGTTTATATTTTCTCGTCAATAACTCATCAAGAACCTCATTTTGCTGTGCCGCGGGAGAAAAACAACCCCCACACAGAAAATGAGTGAGATATGATGATGTTATTTACATTCGGTCCACCTCAGGTACAGCAGAATGTAAATCTCCCCTGATTTGTGTGGCTTCGTGGGAGCCAGTGTTGGATCGTTTCATCTCCTTTTTTGTCTTTTCTCTCTAATGACACCTTTAGAAATACTTACTATCATACACCTCAGAAGTCTGCGGTTTCAAAAATAGACAAACAAGCAGATAACGAGGCGGAGAGATGAGATTTTCGGTGCGATTAATTTGACATATTTCGAGTAATAACCCCAAACTAGTACCTTTATCGGCTTGTTCCTTCTCCTCTGACATCTCCCAGTGCGTGTCTCTTGATGAGGGCTTGTGCTGGCAGACGCGGCACCTGAAACATCAGCGTAACCTTGTTTTACAATCATCAAACCATCAGCTGTTGCAGGTTTTAACAAGCTTAGATAATTCATTAGGAGGGAATACATCCTGTCCAACTTAAAATGACTTGTACTGTGTTAAGCTACTTAAATATTAGTAGTTAGAAATGCTCAAAGAACAGCCAGAGATGCCTTTGTTAAGGTCAAATAAGTTGTCAGTAAACATAATAATGGGTCTCGGCTCCTTTCAGTCCCCATAACAAATGCAAACAATGGCTGCGCCCCAGCATCTCAAAAACCAAAGCACTTTTGGAAACGACTGAATGGGGCTCTCAGTCCACAATAAATCAGATAGGCTTCCTGACAACGTAAACGATACCATTAAAGCTCTGGCAGGTGCACTGCTACTATTGAAGTGCATCAGATAAGTTGTAAAAAGCTGTAGAAATGGATATCTCCCATGCTTTATTTACCCGGATCGACACTGCAGCTTGTCCCTGGGGTCCCCCACGTTGTTCTCGGCGGGGAGGAAAGAGACGGTGCCTTCATAGTAGTTGTGACTCAGGAAGGTTTTTAGCCCTGGAACAAAAACACAGTGTGGGCCACTGTCAATATGTTTTATTTGTTGTGTTTATTTTAACTCTAATTATACCTGAAATTATAAAAGCAACACATCCGAATACCTAATTGGACCACTATTCTTCTCTTTCTATTGTAATTCCTCTATATTCCACAGCAGTGGCTCTCAACCAGGTGTCCGTGAGGGAGTTCCAGGGGGTCCGCAGAAAATTGGGGAATAGTTTATTTGCACTATTTAATAAGTTCTTTCACTAAAGAAGTGTATGTGAATAAGTCATAAGAGTGACTATTCTGATCATAGGTTTCACTTAAAGTGGCAGTAGGCAGTATATTTTTGGCATCATTGGGCAAAAATTCCATAATAACCTTTCAGCATATTGTAATTCAAGTGTTCTGAGAGATAACTAGACTTCTGCTCCTCCTCATGGCTCTGTTTTCAGGCTTTAAAAAATGTAGCCTGTGACGGAGGTTGACCAATCACAGGTCATTTCATTGAGGGAGCATTCCTATTTCCTATTGGCTGTGCTCCGGTCATGTGACCAGAAGTTGGCTTCCTTCAACAGATTTCACAATGGGGGCGGCGTCACAAACTTTCTCATTTTACAGCTAAACAGTACACTGCAAGATGATTCTGAAAACATTTGAGGCGAGAAATAGGCATTACAGTAACAGAATATTGATTCATATTTGATCAGCGCTGCCTAGTTTGACCGTTTGGTCGGAGTTCGCGAGTGATTGACAGCCGGCTCTCATAGACGGCAGCTGGACAGCAGACCTCAGATCAGCTCTGACTGGTTGTTTTCCTCCGGTCTGTAAAATCTTGCAGATGCCGTTAGGAGCACCGGAGGACACAGAGGCACATGATTTTTTTTTCAGGTTACCTGTTTCATGTACTACTGTCACGATACAGTGACCGTTTTATAAAAATGACTTTTTTTAATCATATTTGCTCCAATCTCGCCTACTTCAGCTTAAATGCCACCGACCATATGACCGGAACTTTTTTGCATTTGTAGTCTCTGATTCTTCTTTGAAGAAGTTATGATTGCAAATTATAATTGCAAATTCTAATGCATATTGTCTGTACTGATACTATACATCTAGGTATCAGACTATACTGTATCTGACTGTACTACTTTAACTGAATGTTTTATGTCATGTATTATATGTATCTCCATTCTTGTCTTCTTGTCTTTTCTAAAAATTAGCGGTCGCCAAGGCGTCAGCTAATGGGGATCCAGTTAATAAAAAAAAACTTCCTCCACGGTTATCTCCTCAACTGTTGTTGACAACTATAGAATTCTGGTCTTAATCATATCTAACAACCAAAATCTTTTCAGATGGAGGTCCCTGAAGCGAAATCTTACCTGTCTACCTGCGCGCATTGTGCGTCACCGGAGTCTACCGCAAGCTGCTCGCTTGACAGCCGTGAGTACCAACAATAGCCATGTTCATTGTTTATGTTCATAATGATAATTTTGGGGGAGTGACTTTGGAGTAAGGCTTCAAGGGACGGACCGTCAGTGTTGCCAACTTGGCGACTTACTCGCTAGATTTAGCAGCTTTTGGAGCTAGTGTTGCTAGCTACTTTCACTGGAAAAGTGGCAACACTGGGCTCGTTTTTTTTGCTGCTTTCAAAATCTAACATACTCTTGCTGGTTTCTCCAATGTTGCCGGCTAATAATTATTCTCATCCGTGCAGTTGGCCCCAGTTTAATTTAGCTCAGTTTCATAACTTAGATCACAAGGTTGATGCCTTTGTTTAAAGCACCTTACAGTACAATGTGTGCTAGTATTTTGCCCCAGTTGGAAGAGAAATCTTGGTGGTGTTAGTGAGCCTTTTGGTGTTAGTGAGTCCCACCACTGAGCTACACAAACCCTTGCACTGAATCCACAAGCCCAAGGCTGTGTGTTAGATTTATATCTTAATCCTCCAAAGTCTGGACCCGGAGCAGGACCAGCAAGCTAAAGGATAAACTCCAGGTTACCTCGCATTAAAATAAGCCGGTGTGAGGTCAGTAAGCTCAGAGGTCAGTGAGCCAAGGGTTAAAAAAAAGGTCAAATGTGTAGGTAGGCTTAGCCTCAAGAATCACTCTAGTTTAGAAAATGATGGCCCTCATACCTGACAGGTCATATCTAGCAGGACCCAGCCATCTCTTCCTCTCGCTGTCTGTCAGTACATCACCATAGAAACCGTAGCCGAGCAACGAGACAGAGTATTTGAGAAAGATGTCATTGTGGTGAACTGAAGACACGTCCATCGGCTGGGAATCACCTGTAAAGAAACCCCCAGTAGAGTCATAAAAAGCCACTCCCTGCTTTGTGACCACAACATGCACATGAAACTAAAACAAGTTGCTGTAATAATCACTCAAAGGTTGTTTCCACACACTGATAACATCTCAGAAAAACTGAAACAGCATACCACCCTGACACGTAGCGTGCTGAACGTCCTCTATGAATCTTTCCATTACTCACTCACCCACAATGATGTGTAAAGCGGAAGTAACTGGATCGTTGGTTCCCACTGTGGCAAAGCAGATACAATCAGTGGACCCTGTTGGAGAAGAGACACACAGGTCGATGGTCAGCCATTATAGCCCCAGTATAGGCATTATTAAAGACACTGTGACGTGAAAAATTACTTTTTACGAAAAAATTCAGTCGCACATAAAATATTTTCACCAAAAAATAAATACACACAATTCATCGCAAATTAATTGCACATTTTTTAATTATTAAAAATTACCTTAAAGGGAGATTTGTCAAGTATTTAATACTCTTATCAACATGGGAGTGGGCAAATATGCTTGCTTTATGCAAATGTATGTCTATATTTATTATTGGAAATCAATTACCAACACAAAACAATGACAAATATTGTCCAGAAACCCTCACAGGTACTACATTTAGTATAAAAAATATGCTAAAATCATTACATGGTAAACTGCAGCCCAACAGGCAACAACAGCTGTCAGTGTGTCAGTGTGCTGACTTGACTATGACTTGCCCAAAACTGCATGTGATTATCATAAAGTGGGCATGTCTGTAAAGAGGAGACTCGTGGGTACCTAGAGAACCCATTTTCATTCACATATGTTGAGGTCAGAGGTCAAGGGAGCTCTTTAAAAATGGCCGTGACAGTTTTTTCTCGACAAAATTTAGCGTATGTTTGGAGCATAATTTCGTTTTCTAGTCTCATATGATGCCAGTTACTTCACTTGAGCTTTAAAACTGAGTCTGCTACAACCTCCGAAAATCGGCGGCTCGTCGGATTTTTAAAAATCTCAAGTTGCGTTAATGCGTTAAAGAAATTAGTGGCGTTAAAACGAATTTGCGTTAACGCGTTATTATCGTGCTAACTTTGACAGCCCTATACTAAGCTAAGGAATTGGACAAATGAAATATGTGGCCTGTTGATTATCAGGTCAATAGTTTCGAGACATTTAGCCACAAACCACAAATGCTAGCATCTTGGTGGGGCTAGAGGTATAGTCAGGGGATCACTAAAGTAATCATGATACAATGCATGGGAAACATAAATGTCTGTACAAAATTTTGTAAGGAGTGTAGTTTCCTTATTTTCTTATTTTCATGCATCAGCGCTGGTTTGGCTGGTCGACCCAGTTTGTTGTCGCAGGGATGTGTCAACCGTCATGCCCGTTTTAAAAAAATACCGTTTCTTCCTCCAGTGCTGCAGACAGGAAGTGAATCAGATGCTTGATTTCATCTCTCGTCTTTGTGAAGTTACTGACTTTGTAAATCTATAAATTACACAGTGGAGTTTGGTTAGACCAACTTGTGAAATTTGTACAGATACAATATAAAATTGATATTAATATGATTTTTTGGGAGTTACTTTTCATTCAGGGACTCTACAGAACAGTCAACGCATGGTGTCATTAATATAAGTACAATGGGCAGTTTGTCTTCAACGTTGTATGTGTTGCTATCTACATTAATTAGAACAGACTATACAGGCATGTTGTGAGACTCTATTGGCAGGTAAAGCTGCAAGGATATAAATCGCACGTGTACATCGCTTATTCATAGCTGAAATCAGTCATAAAAAATGTCTTTCAAAGCTGCGACCAAGTACGACGAATTCAGTGGAATGATTTTATAAGCCGGAACTAAGGAGTCGTTTCAGTCACGAAGTGAACTAACAGGATCGCTCCGGGCCCTGAGCTATCATCAGCTCTCTTCAGCCAACAAATGAAGGATAAGAGGCATCCCCTGCCTTGAGAAAAATGTTGGGTTTGATATTAAATCTTTCAACTTGAGAGGTAATAAGGCCCCATCTCTCTTCCTGCGCCACATGGCGGAATTTCAGACCTATCTGCCTCACTTTGATCATCTTCAAGTGGTGAAATGGACCTACTACTGCCGCTGATAAAAGACAGAGAGAGTGAGGGAGAGAGTGAACTCTAAACTAGCGGTGTTTTGAGCTGGCTCGCAGGAGCGTGACAGCGGAGATCAGCTCTGTCATTCGGCAGTGGACACTCAGATGAGTATGAAGATGAGCCTCCCTCTGACTTTTTCCTGCGCTTTCTTATGAATATCACTTATCTGGCCTTTGCCTCTTCCCCTCCGAGCTTCACACACCCGGTGGCGCTGCTCTGCTTGCGACCCGGGCTCGCGGTCTGTTGCATCTGTTTTGTTTGTTTGTTTGTTTGCTTGTTTTCATAGTGTCCGATTACGTCCTTGAGTGTTTCTTGTTGAAACGTGCTGTATTCACATGGCGATCACTCGATCCGTCTGCCTGGCACTGATAATAATGGGGACTTTGTACACTCTGCCAAACATCACCTGCGGGCACGGAGGCTCAGCTCCCCCATCTACCTATAGCCGAGACGCACTGCTTGCGCTTCGCTCTACCGAATCGATTCCCACGGACCTGCCCGAAAGTGTGAGGCTTGCAACCTGAACGCAACGGGCGGTCGCGGAAAAGAGGTAGGCGGAGTACGGCAGCGTTGAATGCCAATTTGTCGGCTAAATCGTTACAAAAATTCATTCATTCCGTCGTCCATCAAAATATTAAACAGCAACAAGTAGGTCTAGTATTATATGATTTTATTGAGAAACAATATATTGTAAATTGATTATTTATTATCTGGTATGATTATAACTGGTTTTAGTATTTAAAACTATTGTCTTTTATTACCTTTTATTATTTTAAAGAACTACTGTCTCACACTCAACATGTACGATCATGCACGATAGTATGTATGATCCATGTTTTACGTGCGTATGTACATTGTGACTTTGGTATGTTGTGTGATGTAATGGCCTGGAGCCCAAGACAAATTTCCCTATGGGGCAAAATAAAGTATATCTTATAATCACACCCGAACACTTACCAATTGCTCCTGACAGCGCTGCGCTGCCTGCTATTTTGCTCTCTTTAGAGCGTAAAAACAAACGGTGACATATGCTATTTGACTCTTCTAAAGCTACCCAGTAAAAGCCAACTGACTTTGAATGGATTTAAGTGGCGCGCACAGATGTTCAATGATGTTCAGTCCTCAGATGTTCAATGTTTTATTCTCCTTAAGTTACTGAACCGCAGTAGCCTGTTGGCATATTCAGAGGAGAGAGCGTAAACTGTCACAGGGCATATCCTCAGCGGAGACGCTCCAGTTTTTATCTGCGTTTCCCCCAAAACTGTCTCGCCAGTAAGATCATCTCGGTAGTGAAATAATCTTTATCTCTGGGACAACAATGGAGTTGAGATGTTTTTTAGCGCTGCCCCAAAAAGGATATTTTTGCTGTTTGAATCCTCAGTACATGAATGTATTTATATAGCTGCACTTGTGACCGTGTCATATCACGACAGCTTTGAACCCTTTCAAACTTGACAAGTGGACTTTTGAACAACATATCATTCTTGTTTTTTCATCAAAATGAGCTACTTTCAATGCGTCAGGATTAACTGGCATTCCTTTTCAGACCATAATAGCTAAAACCAGTTGTACAGGAACATGTCGTGAGAAAACATCTGACGGAAAGAGCATTTGTGGAAATTACAGCTCGGTGACAGCAAGGCCATAAATGAGTTCATGACTCTTAATTTGAACTTTGGCATAGAGGACTTTGATACCTTACTGACACATTACCATAACTTTGACAACGATATTGATTGTTTATATTGATAAAAATCCTGAATCGCACCCAGGTGGCAAACAAAGCACAGGTCTACAAAGCATGAAAGTGTATGGTTGCATAGCAGACCATGACTTTTGTAGCAAAAGCTCAATTCCTGCAATTTTTTTCTCCTATAGCAAAAGTACATGTGCCAAGATGTTACAGACACTTTACATTATCGCCATTATTTGAGACTTTACTGGCACTTTTAAATAGAAAGTTACAAATTGTTTCACAATCAAGGGAGATGAATGACTGACAAAGGTGAGATTTTTTTTCTTAAGTAAATTTGGGGGATTTTATGCATTTATTAGAGAGTCTCAGTCGACAGTAGAAAAATGAAAGAAAAGGGAGAGAGGGATGGGAAATGACAGCCGGCCTCAGACTTAAACTGGGGACGTTGTGGTTCAGGCTGTTCTCAAACATTGTTCATAGCTATACCTACAAAAAGTAATGCACTGTAATTCGTATATATCCCACAAAATCAATTGGTATGTAATCCACGTAATCGTGAACCAGGACTTTTGTCCAGGAGACCGCTGTTCGTAGCCTGTGTGAAACCAGAATTCAACGTTGATTTGTCACGTAAATTCGGTACTTAAGTTACGCCACTTCCATATTTATTTTTACCAAAACCATGATCTTTTCCAAAACCTAACCACATAGTTTTGTTGCCTAAACCTAAGTACTTTTGTTGACTAAATCTAACTACGTAGTTTTTCTTGCCTAAACCTAACTAAGTACTTTTGTTGCCTAAATCTAACCAAGTGGTTTCCTGTGAAGACGGAAGTTTATCTTGAAATGACATTTGTAAGAAAACATATGAAAAATGAGGAATGACTTTTCATAAGATATCATACAAACCATTGTATGAGGATACGTGTGGTTTATGGTCAGTACCTCAGTACTTTCCGACTTTTTTTTTCCTACCATGTCATTAGCTCTCATCTGCCAGCCAATCCATTCCTACTGAAAACGTAAATCTTTGAAAACTGGTTGCAAGTATATACTTTAGTTTATTTAAAACAAATGCTCAATAACTCCCTAAAAAAGCTGGGCACTGTAGTTTTTCGCAAACGTTCCTCAAACGGGAGTAAACGGTGCATTTGTTGGGCACTACTTTTAGCTGCGGATTAATACACATGTGATTCTTTAGTATTTTTGTCAGCAGGACAGTATATAGGGGATTGATTTAAAACAAACTACAGTGCCCACGTTCAACAGTGTGGCTCACTGATTGTCTTTTAATTGATTTTGGAGAACAATCAAGCTCTATGCCACGTAGAAATAAGATATATCAGGCTATGACTACACAGACAATACTTGTTAGTACTGCAGTTTATGGATTGTTGTTGTTGTTGCTGCTGCTTCTTTTATTCTCACGAAGATCAAAGATCTCCTTTCTGATTGTCAGTAGTTATTTCTGTCAGTGACTGACTAGAAAAGAAACACTGAAGGTGACTTTTTTAATTAAGCTGTGCTGCTCATCAACACGCCTGTGCTCATACAATGCTCTTGAAGGGATGGCAAACGCTTGCGTTGAGTTTAAAAGCACCGTGGAGAGGTTGGCCTTGGTCATTTGAGGGTTTGTTTACCTCTTGACGGAAGCAAACCAAAGCGCCTTTGATTTTACAATCAGCCGCTAAAGTCATTGCATTAAATGGCATAGGAATGCCATTTAAATACCTCTTTGGAACAAATATTGTATATCTGCAGCACTTGAGAGCTTTCATCCCTGCGGCCCTGAGTTTTCAGCAACAGCTTAACGTATCTGAGCTGAAGTGTGACAAGACCTTTCTACAGTCGTATGAAAAGATTAGACATTACACACCTAACATTTCAATTCATCCATGATTGCGAAAAGGCAAAAACAACTCATCCAACACATCCAAATCATGGTTGTAATCGGCCTTAAAAATCATTTACTGTGTCCCCGGTTGACTTTTAAACCCCTCTGCTATTGACATCAAGCTCTGCAGCCTCATACTGGTCTCCATGCACTGTGTTTCTATCCTCATGAAGATTACAGTGATTTCAAAATGTCGCACAGCATGTCTCCATTTATGGCAATTGGAATGATTGACCCTCCGCAGGCCCCTGGTGGGACCCCCTGCCCTGTTGCCATAGAGATTCTTATGCAACTCAGTAACCCCGCATCAGCAGGCCTGAAGTTCTTCAATATTGGAATCGATAACAGTTCTGTTAAGTGTTTTTCTTTTTTTTTAGACTCTACCACCTCTTCAATTTAGGAAATAACTCAGCATTCATCATGTACCACTTATCTTGACAAAACACATAAACACGATTAAAGTTTCTGAAGGTATTGCCAGAGGGCTGCATTCAATATACATGTACAATTTGTGACTGCAAGATATATTTGAGGTGTAATTAACTCTATGAATGGAGAGTTATTTCCTATATTTCCCACTTTCGACAACTGTGAGCGACCTGGTGTGAACTCTGGGCTTTCAACTCTGGATCATACCACATGTGTAGGTGGAGAGAGGAGAGTGACAGCGATGGCGAAAGTGGAGCAAGAGTTTTTCTTCCATTTGAGAAAAAGAACAAGTTGTTTCCTTTAGGCAGATTATAATGTGTCAAGCTAGCATTACATTATGTTCGAGGCTGCTTTTTTTTTTAACGCGTGGCTTTATGTAAAGGCAAAACATTGAGCTTAAAGGGGACATATTATGCTCATTACCAGGTTCATACTTGTATTTTGGGCTTCTGCTAGAACATGTTTACATGATTTAATGTTCAAAAAACACATTATTTTTCTCATACTGTCTGTCTGAATATACCTGTATTCACCCTCTGTCTGAAACGCTCCGTTTTACCGCCTGTCTCTTTAAGCCCCCCTCCCGAAATAGCCCAGTCTGCTCTGATTGGCTAGAGAGAAAAATATGGTGCGCCTTTGCAAAGGTAGGCTGCGTTCCAAATCGCATACTTTTTCTTTTAACTTTTAGTACGTACTGCAGTTGCCCTTACAAAATCGGTACTGTTGCATGTGGTGTGCAAACAATTGGGACATGCTACTTCGTCATAAGATTGCATGTTGAACTTTGACCCTCTTGCTCATATATCCGCTGTGCAGAGGATTGTGGGTCAGAATAGCCAGAAAAGCATGCTGGCTCGCATACCAAAATGGGACCGGATGTAGTAGGACATACTAGTATTTTTGGCATACTGTATTTGACATACTATGTATTAAGACATACTAAATCATTTTTTGACATACTAAATAGTATGTGTATTGAAACGCACAGGTAGTTCTCAAGCTGTGGATGATATATTCTAATGAGCCTGCATGTGACATAAGAAGGGGAGCCAAATTTGAATGGCTTGTTGAATCACATGTTTTCTGATCTAGGCAGCCTACAAAAAACTGACTGGGTCGTCTTATTTCACAGTTTGTGGGTTGGTAGGCACTCCAGATACCCAAATGTATGTGCACAAGCACTGAAAAAGTGAGTTTTTCATGATATGTCCCCTTTAAAAGAAGACTTTCTTCACATAAGGAATCGGCCCAGAAATGCGAGCAATTTTAGGCTGGAATTTTACTTTAATTTGTTTGACTGATTTGCTAAAGTGCTCATGTTAACAATTCTAGTTTTGTCATTATTTAACATTTACTGTGATGCAATTTAACTTTGGTGTTATACCGATTTCATAAAAAGCTTGAAAAATAGTTTGACATTTTGGAAAATACGCTTATTTGCTTGAAAAGATTGATACCACTCTCATATGGAGTGGAGCTTCTATGGGGTTTTTTTTCATTTCATTCATACTCACACATTTCTACGCTTGTAATTTGGAACGTTGGTGTGGTATCGATCTTCTCATCTAACATTTGGCAAAAGAGCGATTAAGAATATTTTCCAAAGACTATTCCTTTAAAGCTTTTAACAAAACTAAAAAAACACCAAAGTTAAATTCCTTTAGTTTGACATTCAGATATCATCATCACCAAAGCCATTCCTTAACCTGGATATGTTTTTATGTGATGTAATGACCAAAGCTCACCTGCAGGAATGATCCCTATGTGTAGTGAACACGGCACCAACTCGGCATCTGCTTGGTTCTGGTCCACGCCGTTGTCTGTTTGGGTCCTGGCGACCAGCCCGTGCAGGATCTCACTGAACATCCCATCTCCACCCACACACACCACCCTGGACAGACAAATGATGTCAATTTACAATTTACACGAGTTTGACACAAGTTGTGTGATACATTTGAACATTGTCGAGGGTGGATGCCACATGAGGAGTTCAATTACATGTGCAGATTTGAGAAAACTGCTTATATAGCCGGAAAACCTTGAAAAAAATAAGCTACCAGTGGGCAGCAGGTGTAACAGTGAAAACGTTAACTAAATAAGAATATCACACTGTGCCACCCAGCATCACACCTTTTTTTTAAGTCTATATCAAAACCTTACAGAAATGGACCTATAAATTATATAAACTGCAGAGTAAAAGCATAATGGACTCTAACCCTGCTCTGCTGGACTGAATATCTGATGAATAGAAGCTGGAGTCGGCAGGGCACTCGGCAGGAAACAACTTTCATGTTATTGATGACCTTTTACGTGAGGGATAATGTACAGCGAGCCGGTCATTGGGGGCGATGAGAGACGCAGCATCGCCCTGTCGGGGATTCTTTCACAACAATGACCCGCTAGCTGTACATTATCCCGCTTATTACACGGCTACTTACTTAAGAAATCAATATTTTGACACAAAAACGGTCCGCCAGAGTCCGACATCAGAGCTGCGCCCATAGCAACGGTCTGTTATACATAGCGACGGTCTGTTATAGAGAAATTACAGACCGCAGAACGCCGTGATTGACCAATCAGAATCGAGTATTCAACGCAGCCGTGTAACAAGTTAAGCTATCAGCTGCATTTTACCCTCCCATGCTCCCTTTACTCGCATTTGTGAGCTGCAGCTTGTACAACTGTTGAAAACATCAATTTATGTGATGTATGTGAGTGATTTGTAGATTTAGATTTACTGTGCAGTTATTGTGAGTGATTCTAGAGAACAGAATCAGCTGCATGCCGAAAATTATCATAAAGTGTGGAAATTCGAATACATGTTCCTACTGACATCTGTTTTATTGCCTTTAGATCTGATCTGCTGCTTTTGCTACAGTTGACCACTTGATATTAAGTGAATGTCTGAAGCATTGAGTAGCATACTGGGGAAAAAGATTGATTTTATTCACATCTCTCTGAGAGGACCTTTTGTGTTGCTATAGGGACTGTAAATCCTCCAATACCCATTCCACTCGTGGAGTACCACATGGATCTGTCCTGGGTCCTTTACTATTCTCTGTCTACAAGCTACCTTTAAGTCAAATATTTCAAAAGCATCATATTAGTTTCCATTTTTATGCCTATGGCTCTCAGATCTACTTCTCCATTGATTGAAATCATATCTTGCACCTGAACACACTATAAGTCTGTCTTATAGAAGTAAAACAGCTATCTCAGAAGTCCGATAAATCTGAAGTTATTATTATTTTAGGTTCAGACTCTATGGGCGGCTGTGTCTCAGAGATAGAGCGGGTTGTCCACCAATCGGAAGGTTGGCGGTTTAATCCCTGGCTCCTCCAGTCCACATGTCGAAGTGTCCTTGGGCAAGATACTTAACCCCAAATTGCTCCCGAAGGCTGTGCCATCGGTGTGTGAATGAGTATTTAGATTAGATCCCGATGAGCAGGTTGGTATCAGCATCTGCCATCAGTTAATGACTAGAGAAGACTAGGAAGGCGCTATACATTCACATTTACCATTTATATCGAGTATCACCAAACGGCGGACCACTGTCCAGACCGGGACCGAGTGACAGCTCTATCCGGACCCGTGACCAATTTCAGATAAATGAATGAGAATAAATAATAATCTTTAAGGAGTGTTGTTTATTTTCCAACGGTCTTGCCGACCGCAGGCGCAGCTAATCCAGTTAAAGGCACGGTCACACATGCGCGAAATTACCATTTGCCTCCTGTTCACTTCCATTCAATGCAAGCTAAGGGGCAGAAATACATTTGCTTCCGGTGGCGAAGCAAATTCGCGTGGAGTTCAACTTTTGGTGATCTTTCAGGCTAATATCGCCTGAAAGATCAAGCGATATATGTCAAGTATGAGAAACACAGGGCTTTGGCTCAGTGATTACAATCTGACACAACACAGATTACAGCACAACAGGGCTTCATAACAAACTCCTTATAGGTGATAATTGATACACAGCTCATGGGAGAGTCTCTCGAAGGCTTTATTACAATATCAACAGACAAGAGTCAACTCCTATCGCAGTGAAGAACCTGTGTTGAGAGCCTGAAAGCAGCAGCTACCTAGCTCAAGTACTCACCCGTCATATTTATCTAGATTGGCCTCTGTTTTCAAGTGGTCCCTGGCATGATTGGCTCGCTCTGTAACTATGGAAACAAATCAAATGGCAAGTTTTAGTACAACTTCAATGAGAGGGACAAAAATAACTAGACCCTTTGTGGCCTGACTAGCACTACTGGCATTTTTGAAAGGCAAGACAAGGAAAAGTACTGCACTTTTGAAAAATTCTCTGGAACCTGTTGTGCAGATTAATGCTCAGAAAAGAGCAAAAGGCACAGTGGAACAAAACAACCTAATTCAGCTATTGTATATTAGCCCGCAAAATGAGCCCTGGGCCACCAAAAACAATATTTCAACAGTAAATCTGCTTTCCAGTTATATAATATCCACACAAATACAATCCTGCAACTCACAGCAGCTGTAGGAAGCCCAGAGTGAATAGTCTTCACTCTGATGGACCATCAATACTGCAGACTATGTGTAGCTGTAGCAAACACTTATTGAATAATAGATGGGTTTTGGATACCCAAGCTTATCAACTATCACAGCTTCCATTAAGGTGGTGGCATGATTAATGGCACTATAAGCCAAATCATATCCTCGCAAGCCACTTCGGCCCCTCCGAGAGGCCACGGTGGCAGTGGAGATCTATATGGCGGCCACCGAGACTCATTTTTTATTTAAATGTTAAGGAACGCCACTGATGGGGACCCACCAATCACGTCGGCTGAGATGCAGGCGCGGCGAAACAGTGGAGCCACCTTCTGCTCGTAAATGCGCTTCCCGCGCCGCTTCCCCCCGTAGGGATTGATGTACACCAGAAGGCTCTTCGGTCGGTTGGCTGCAAAGTGAGGGAGGGGTGTGAGATAGTCATTAAAAAGGCTCAGCGTTTACCTTTACAAATGTGTAACTGACAAGCAGCTTGATGAAGTTTTCATTAACCAGAGACCTTTCTCAAAATGCTCAGTCAAACTGACTGGTCCCCCAAAATGCGGCGCTCAAGAAATAAATGGTGTGTCTACCGACTATGGGAGGTGTGTGAAGCAATTCAGAGGTGCTGCATCATTCGGTGATAAACCTACGAAGCTGCCGTGATGGAGAATACTAAATGGCTTGTTTATGGCTGTTGTGGAAGACTGCGTTTAGGACAACAAACTGAGATACAGCAGCTGCTCCAATTGAAAACGAATGGATTGGGATCAAGAGTTAAATGAGCACAAAGAAATATAGGCCGCAATATTGTTTGGCAATAAGACAAAAGTTCCATTAGATTACATAAATGGGTTGCCAACGGGTGATGTAAAGGTGTGCTGTGGAGGAGGCTAACACTATTGAACACACTAAGGCTTCATCCTCACAATGAACGCAGTTAATTTTCTTGAATTGATTCGTCCTGCCAGGCAAAATGGGGCCAAGTAGACCATTTCAAATGGGCTAAAGCCATCTTATACTCTAATTTCCACATGCTAGTTACACGCTAAATCCTGAAGAATGCAATCGTGTAACCACTTTGCAATCACATTATGAATGTAAAGCACTGTATTTTGCACTCAACTAGGTCAAAAATGTAATAAAGCTCAATATGTAGTGACAGGTCATGTAATACGTTAATTCATCATTGGAAAACATATAAAATTCCTCGCATCTTCAGGGTGAGGTAAAGATTTTGATGGATGATGTGCTGTTATGCATATTTTCAGTCCAGAGTTTTATAGTTTGTGATTAAAAAGCATGTTAACATGTAGGAGTAGGAGATTCCTTGGAGCACAGCATCTGGACAGTAAGCTGGACAGACATCCGCTTCATGCTTTGTGTCCAAGCCAGCCAAAGATATTTTTAGTACACTCTTATAATGTTTGTAAAACCACCATTTATATGTTTTTATCAGACTGCCGTTGCTGGCTCCATTCTTTATGTCTGTGCCTGTGAGGTACTGTCTAGAAGAGAAATGGAGGGAGGAGGGCAACCTCCTGTTGTCGGTTTGCCTCTGGGCTCTCCTGAGGGCATTGATACTACTAGAAAGAATGAAATGTTTTTTTTATGGACAGTAATGCACACTTTCTTTACAGTCTGGTTAAGGAGTAGAAGATCTACCATTTGGTCTGAAACAGATATATGAACTGAATACGCACTGTTACCTAATCTTTATTATTACAGTTTCTTGGTTTTGTGATATTAATCTGTAAACTGATTGCTATCAGTTTCCATTTATCTGCCTCAAACACTATTGATATAGCTCACAATAAAAGCATCCCTTGGAGAATTTCAGAGGTTTCAGAGGTTCTCCTTGGGCGCTACAGTAACTTGTTACGTACTGTATGGTGGTGTCCCAATGAACTAGTCCATAAACCACTCGGAAAAAAGATTGTATTGCATGTCCCTCGTGCACATTGCTGACAGCTGTTGAAATTGCTTGAGAGATAAATGCCTCACCCTCACAGAACACACCTTCCCTCCATGCAGAATATACTGTACAGCACATCTTACAGTCCAATCTTAAAGCCGTTTCACACCAAGCACGGATTTTCGTCGGAAAAATTTGACCGGAAATTTATAAAAAACGATTTTGTGGGTTCTTATGAATGCTTGTGAACCACTGCGGAACATTCGTGCGGAGGAAAAAAATATTTGGACGGACCTCAATTTCATATGTTTGACCAATGAAGTCCTTTGTTCCAAGTGATGTCATACCTCCAGGCAGGGTCTGAAATTAGCACCTGCCACCTGCCAAATGCGGGTAAACTGTTGGCAGTGTCGTGTGAAATCATCAGGACATCCGCCACTTTGGCAGGCAGGGAAAACGCTAGTGATGGGAATAGAGAACTGTAGCTGTCCGCTTTCTTGGCATCTCATGTCTCTGTGACAGGCGATTCCTCTGTATTGATGCTTTCCCACAGTTACGTGTGCACAATGACGTATACGCACGCTGTATCATGTTTCAGTTTGTTTTTGACCGGAGCCACGGAGGAGAGAAAAAAAGCGCACAACAGCGTGGCGCTTCTAAACCTGACAGGATGCACCCTACTTTTCCCTGATAATGCTGCATTCTGAACAACACATCTGTGCTGAAATCAACAGGAGGAGAGTTAGTAACGTTAGCTGTTAGCAGCCGGTGGGCAGTTCAGTTATTATTATGAGACGTTCATGTTCTGCTCAGCAAAATGACAATTGGGTGAAGGTAAATTACAACGTTATCATGATGTGTTCAAATGTAATCTCGTAAAATTGAGTTTTTGGCGAGAAACTTGAATAAATCCATTTGTTTGATGGAGATGTTTTCACATCAATATAAAATAGATAATAGAGAGAGAATTATGACCTGTTTAACTTCCTAATAACTTACCAAGATTTTTTTTAATCAAAGCAAATATTGAAATAATCATAATCACATTACAGTACTACCCCCACTACAAGAAGCAATTTATAAACCAATTAAATCCATGAAGTCTAAATATTAGGCATAGACTACACATTTTCTAAAATCAATTAGCTTTACCAAAACTGCTGCTTTCACGTAACCAACGTGCTACTAAAGACACTTTTCCTACAGTTACATTTGCCCTTTGGCTCTGTGTAGTACAGCTCAATGACGCATGTAACCTAGTAGTACTCACTAAGCCAGATTCCTAATACGTGGCACTTTTATGGCGCCAACTCAATAAACTGATCGTGATTAAGTTAAGAAGCTCCGATACAAGTTCAAAGTACATCACCGCATCTGTTAGAGGACATCATTAAACAGTACATACTGAGTAACGACAGTTGCTCATTGATAACTCGGATCCACTGCTCGCAGAGTCCCTCATTGGCAGAGTGGAAAGTGACATCACTACACCGCCACTGGTGCTGCCTCGTTCTTCTAATGTAGGAAACTGTAGAGGAACAAAAACAGAAGGAAGGAACAGAGTGTGAGAAATACACCTTGCCATAAGATGATTGTTTATATTTGTCATAGTGGTAATGGCTAACATTTTACATTCCACAAAGACATTTTAGGTCTAGTCTGCTTAGCAACCAACACCTCATTGTTCTAAGACTGAGAATGGAAAAAGAGTACAACAGAAGAAAGATGCTATCACCAAAACAAGAGAATACCTGATCTGATTCAGGAGATATGTGCTAAATAAAGCCTTTCCTTCCCAGATATTAATCACTGTGAAACACCGATCATAGTTTGTGACATATAATTTGGGGAGTATTTCTGGGCACTAGGGCAGGTCTTTTTAAACGTCAGCAGAGAGCTATAATACTTTCTCCAGTTGGTCATTTTGCACCGACTATATTTCGTACTACTTAGCCTGAGAACGAACCCTGGCTTTATCCTTACCAGCCGGGTCAATCATATCGGATATGAACGAGTAAGAAATGAGTGCATATGATAGTTATGTAAAACAGAGCTCTGCTGATAGTCAGACAAAAAGTAGAGTCACATAATATCCCACTACTGTAGGAACATTACTGAAATATTTACATTAAGGAGCAAAAAAAAAAAAATCACTCGCTAAGCACTTTGACGGCAGATTCACTCTCTAAGCACTTCAAAGTCAAATTATCACACTAAGCATTCTTTTCATCAGATAGAAAAGTTAACTTCTAAGGCGAGTTCTTCAGTCCAAATCACTTACAGTACCTCGCACTTGCAGCGGGGCAGGCACGGAGACGTTTAGAGTGGGTGTAAAATCATCCTTTAATAAGTTACATTATCAGGATGTAAGTGATGGGACGTGTCTTTGAAGCCAAGTTGCACACAGATCGTGGGAATGCAGTCGTGTCAGGCTTGACACACTCTAATGCCAGTAAAAGTTCACATTAGCGAGGTAATTTTTAACATTTGGCTGAGATAAATAATGTAAATCCGATCTTGTTTGGATATAATCTAATGGCTCAAAATTAAGCATTAGCCCACAAGTCACTGGCATGCTGCCATCTTAGACCCAGTCAGCTAAGCTGTGAGGGACTCTCTTGTTAATGCATTACTTTCAGACTGTGGAGCTGTGTGCAGGCTTATTTCCAGTGTCAGATTGCTTGTGATTGGTGGAGCTGAACTCTCGCTTTTGGCACACTTACTTGAAAAGTAACTGATGATGTGGCATTAATCTACTATAGTAAAATGAAAGTGACAGTGATCATAACTAGCTTCAGGCAATTTTGTGGGAAGGAACAGAAGACACTGTATCTTTTTCTTAAAGGAGCACCCGAGCTATTAAGTATTGCTTTTCCATAAAGATGGAGGACTTGTGAGGGACAGATTAAGAGATATCCTGTCTCTTAGTCCCTTATATGGGTCAACCATAGACTGTATATAATGATGGACGACATGACAGCTCCCCAAAAGTGAAGCCAAAACATCTCGATCGCCCCCTGGTGGCTGGCTATTGTATAGATCGCAAATCCCGCCCCCTCCATGTTTGCGGATGGGACATGGGCCAAACTAAAAAGTCAAAGTACACGTCAAATATATTTTTCCCAAAGTTCTTATGACACTGATGTATGTTCAAGTCTTCATTTTTTTGATAAGTTTGGTTTTAATCAGTTATTTGATGGTATAAAAGAGACATCATGATTGACAACTGTGATTGACAGCTGCTCTGAGTGAAGTAGTCGCGGAGTCGGAGGCTCGGTAATTGTACGAGAGAGGAGATGAAACTTTAACTTTCCATAACCGTCACAAGTCTGTTTAATAGAACATGTTTCAATTTGATCATAAATGTAGTTATAGAGATATTATGGTTAGTTGTTGTGTCTTTCTAGCCAAACAGCTACCGTGGTGCTAACGCAGCAGCTAGGTGGCTCACGCTAGCAAGCTGCGGCGGTGCTCGGCTCGTAATTGGCTCAGGTGGGTGTGTGGGCGGGACGTCAATACCGCGGCTCCACCCCTACTGCGCAGACTCTGGCTGCAAATGACGACAAAATCTCAAGATGGCAGCACCCGTATCCGGAATATTTTGGCTTCACTTTTGTACAATGGGAGGAAGTGGAGACGCGTCGTCCATCTATATATACAGTCTATGGGGTCAACCCACAAGCACGCTGGATCCTACACTTCCCATAATGCAACTTTGTCATTTACTCAGACTTGACAAAACTCCGCCAGAGCCACAGAAGAAATTATACAACTGTTTTCAGAGGCTGAGTAGTACTCCCTGTGACGAGCAAATTGACTTTGACGTGTAAAATCAGTGGAATGTCCCCCTAAGTGTGTATATCAGTGTAGGTGTTATACCTGTAAATGCATGGGGATACAGCTGGGAGGGCTGCTGTGCTTTTTTCTGACTCCTCCTGGTGTCTGTGTTGTCTTGGTCATCATCTTTGGTCTTTCGGACAGCCACTATTTCACACACCTGAACAGCATGGCTGTGTGCTGGAGAGACATAAATACATTTATATTTTACTCCGCTGCATTTCACAATAACCAATGCATGTTGCTGTATAATACATTCTCACATGTACATAGACACACATCGATAAACCAACGCAATTGTGGAACTGACTATCAGATGTATTGCCAAATATCATTCATCATTTTTGTTAAGGTCATTAAAGCTGCAATAATCAATATTTTTATATTAACAATGAATCACATGTCCATGCAGAATGTAAAAGGGGTCGCTCATGGGGACAAACTCAAGTAAACTCAACTAAGTATTACCACCCAACTCTGCAGTTCCCCTCAGCTCTACGGAGCTTGTTTCAGATCATTGTTTCGGTTTTATGGCCCACAACTTTTACTGTTCATTGTCTTTGGTCCGTCTCACCGCACTCATCAGCCTCATTTCCAGATGTAGCAGGCAGCTATTTAAGTGAAACCGCTCCGATAAACCCACGCTTCCTGCCCAGCACCAAATGGCACATAGACAAAGTTCGCAAACTAGCTGATAAAGTTGAACATTTAGCAGCAAAAGAGCCAGATATTTCCCTTAAGAGTTGGTGAAAACCAAAAACAGAGCAAAAAGTAAAGTGAATATTGGACTAACATTCATCAAACAAATGCTAATATTGCTCTGTATCTGCTGGATGTGTAAACAGGCAACCGTTTGCTAACCTGTTACGAAATTAAGGTTTAAAGGGGACCTATTATGCTTATTTTCAGATGCATACTTGTATTTGGGGTTTCTACTGGAACATATTTACATGCATTAATGTTCAAAAAAAGCTTTATTTTTCTCATACCGGCTGTGCTGTAGCACCTCTTTTCACCCTCTGTCTGAAACGCTTTGTTTTTGCTTTTCTCCCGAAAAGCACAATCTGCTCTGATTGGTTAGCTGGCCCACTATTGTGATTGGTCAACTGAACCAAACTCTTCAGACTCCCCTACAGCTACTCTCTAACTAGCTTTGTTCGAGGGACTGCCAAACTAGCCGCTAGGCAGGTATTATGCAAATGTGTTACTTGGTGACATCACCACGTTACGGAAGAAAAGGCGGGACTTCAGGTGAGGTGTTTCAGGCAGTTCAGGAGCAGTGTTTCCTTTTACATGCACAAAAGCCTATATATAACACACTAAAGTAAAGGGGAAAAAGCACAAAAGCATAATAGGTCTTCTTTAAGGAAGTTTAGTTTTCCCCTTTAAAATGACGTCAGCTTCCTCCATTCAGTTACAAAGGTATCTTGTGCTTACCGTTCATTTCACAAACAGTAAAATGAATGGGAGGAATAACAGAGCCATATCCCAAGAGAGCTGGTGGGTGTTTGGGAACAAACTGCAACTGCTTGTTGTTTTTTCCCCACGGGAACGGGATTCAGGCTGCTGGTTTAAAATGAGTTTGGGATTAAAGACTTTGGCAGTGTTTGAATAGTTTGTTCATCAACAGAATTTGTAGAGTATGATGTGATCTGATACCTCCTGACAGTGAAGAGATGGGGTGGGTCAGTTGCCTTAAAGAGCTGCTAAGTGACATCAAAGGATTTAATAGGTGTTAATTTACTGTGTTTGAAAGGCAGAGATTGGGAAAATAAAGGGAATTGTTGGGAAATGGTTTCTTTTCACTGGTAAGTGGGGACAAACTAGTCGGAGTATGAAACAGAGTGGCCAGGGGAAATCCAGATGAAAGCAATGAAATCATCAAAGAAGAGCTTAAAAACCCAGGATAATGACTGTAAAAAGGTGCAACTCAGTGCTAGGAAGGTGTTGCCTAAATATTCTACATTACATCTCACAATATAGCTCTCCCATGGGAACGTTTCTATGTTTAAATCCAGAAATTTTGAGCATTCAAGCACAATAGATGGCTACGCTACTAACAGAACAAATTCAAAAGTGCACTTTTGCACTAGGAAAGGGCGATATTACTTGCAATGAGTTTAACTGACCTCTTCAACTGCATCACATACAGGCATTCCAGTCTCTCCTACAAATTTATTCAGCTGATATGGTGAAATGGATGGGAGGGAGGCATGACATATTATTTCTCTCCTGGGAGTCTGAGGGAATAGGATTTCATTTCTTTCTCAAATAAAGATGATGCGCCGTGCAGGCATGAATAACTTTATGGCCATCGATATTCACACTTTGACAAATAGGAAGAGTTATGGCCATGTGGGTAATAGCTTTATTTCAGAAAAAAAAAATCAGAATGAGCAGTTTCATTCCAACTATTTGAAAAATGGCACCTAGTGCTCTGCCAAAGTGATTGTTGGTGTTGAATTATAATGTGTAATGGATTACTGAAAGTTACTGACTTACACATGCCATCCATTTTCTTAACTGCTTATCCCGTACAGGGTCAACGGGGCCCTACACTATCCTATCATTGGTCGGGTCGCCTATGTATCAGTACATACATATTTTGAGTTTTCAATTCATCTGACCTGCATGTCTGACTGAGGGAAGAAACCCGAAAATCCAGAGGAAACCTACATAAACACTGACAGCACATGTGAGCAGATTCAAACCTTAACACTGCGGTGACAGTGCTAACTACAGAGCACCAGTTACATATTTAAATATAGTAATAAATAATTCTGAATCAGCAACTGTAACTTTGACATTCTGGGTAACTAGCTCCGTCAAAGGTGCCTTTAAACAACCCGCTCTCAATCCCAACTCGTCAAATACTGCCGGTTGGGCACCCAAATGGCTAGCAGCGGCCCTGTGTAGAGGAGTAATGTCTACCTGAGTAGAGAATGAAGTCACTCTCCCTCTGTGTGTTGTAGCCTAATCCGAGCTTGGTGCTTTGTTGACATTGCCGGCCGGCCGCGCAAGCCTTTTGGCGCATGTGAGCGTGCCCCACTGGCTAGATCATGGCTGTCGTCGCGTGGCTATCGCCATGTTGAGAGCCGTGTGGAGGCAATTAATAGTATGCTCTAAATATTGAATGTAGTACCTTTAAAGCTTTTCCTCGGGTACTATTTTTTCAAAGCAGACATTTTCACTTGTCATATAAAGAAAAGCAAAGGAGTTACTGCTAACATTAACTATGGCTCTGTTCTTTTCAAGTGTCCCAGTAAGCCATGACAATGTGACAGTGAGCCAGCATGCACAATACCAGGACCTTGAAGCAGCTAAATGGAAATCAACCATCATTAATTTTATTATTTACACCTGTGCTTCTCCTACTGTGACAAAATGTCAAAATGTCTGCTGTGAAAAAGGCCTATAATGGCTCATTATTGACAATGAGATTTAGGTTAATAGTTCACTCTGGCACCCGTGGATGTTTTACAATGAGTGTTAAAGGAGTATCCTACACAAACGGATCATTGAGGAAGATTCTTTTTTGAGATGTTGATTTAAGCCGACCTTCTCAACACATGCACGAGAAAGTAATCCCAGCCGGGAGATAGCTGAGACTAAATCTACTTTTGCTTTTGTTCTGCAATATGTTAAACTGAGTTGAGCTGACAAAATAGACACGGCGTATTGAGGATGATGTTCTAACGTCAAAAATAATTTCATGCCACTTGCATGAAATTAGTTTTGACGCAGATAAGCAAAAGCAGATTATCTTTGGTAAAATGTTGTATGTCGATAGTGACAACTACCGTACAGTAGGAATGAACCCAAGATTACAACAAACTGTGTTAGATTTGAGATTAATTCAACATGAAATCTTGCATTTGCTGTTTGTTTCATATCCGAGCACTAAACTTGTACCCGATTTGTGCCAAAACATTCAGCGGAATATATTAGAATATCTTATTTTGCACATTTACATGTTTGTTATCTGCAGCTCCCTGGCTTATGCGGTGAAATCCGAAAAATGAAAAATGTATGAAATCTTTTCTCTGTTAGCCTGGTGTGCAAATCAACTTCTGTCAAAGACAAAAAGCTAACATTAATCATTGAGTCAGTGCAGGCGGTAAAGTCAGGCTGGCCTTTTGAACAACTTGGTCAAATTAACCCCAGAAACAAGCACAAAGCCAACAATTCCAGTGAACTGTGTAGGGAAGGAACTGGAAACAATAGCTGACATTCCCACACTCTAACACTGCTCCAATAACCCTGCCACACACACTCACAGAGGCGTAAACACGCACACGCTCAAGTACACAATAATCCCATCACCACACTCACACACACAGAAGACATACCCACACACAAATTCCCTACTTTTTTAGCCCAGTGCAGTCCCTAAGCTACATGCTAAGCCCTCGGCCATACAAGGCAGATCCTCTCTGCTCTGCTCTGACATACTTTTCTTTGTGCTTGAAAAGAATCTTAGCACTGGCAGCCAGCCAGTGTGTGCTGCCTATTCATACCACAGGGGCTCAGTGTGTTACTGTGAGCCGGAGGGGTCTGCTACCTGCAAAAAGTCAGCTTTTCAGGGACTGAAGGGGTGAGCTGGGTTTATTTTCTAATGTTTGGAACTTGCTCTGCACTTAGCATTCAAATCTTTGTTTTGTTGCTGCAAAGCTAATTTGATACCTAACAACAAATGTTGTGGCAACCAAGCCAATACTGCTTCAGCTATCAGTTACACCAAATAAAAGACTTGGATGTGACAATTAAGTGCAAGAGGAGGAGCCCTAACATCACCATGAGACAACAAATAATCACAGGGCAACCGAGATATATAGCTCAAAATTTAAAACAAACATTTATAATGTCACTTCAACTATATTCAAAGCATAAGTGATTAAATTAGTGTGACCTGGAGCGTGACGCATTGTGTTTGTGTTACTGACTCATGATTCCCGGCAGAGCCCACAGTAAACACTTGAGGCTGCCAGGTGATATTGATATCAATGTTCACATATAAAGCCACAGAGTTTTAACCATGTGAGTCATGGAAAAAATAATATCTTCATCTACTGACGTGCAAAAAGTATTGTTTATAAAGAAGTAGGCTGTACATAATTGACAAGATTTATGGGTATGATTCCAACTGACGTGATATCTAAACCCCTGAGGCATGGCCCAAACAAAGTAATAAGTAAGTAAACAATAATTATTAAAGAGGACCTATTATAATAATTTTCAGGTGCATACTTGTATTTTTAATTTCTACAAGAACATGTTTACAATGTTCAAAAAACGCTTTATTTCTCTCATACCAGCTGTGCTGCAGCACCTCTTTTCACCCCCTTGGTGACATCAATACGTTACGGAAGAAAAGGCGGGACTTCAAACAAGGCGTTTCAGGCAGTTCAGGAGCAGTGTTTCTGTGGGGGAGATTAACTCCCTTCGACTTGGACTTTGGGCTTTGTAACTTTGCAGACCTTTTACATGCACAAAAACAACTATATATAGTAACAAAGTGGTTCTCAAACTTTTTACACGACGTACCACCTCAGAAAATATTTGACTCTCCAAGTACCACCATTATGACCAGGGGTGGGCAATTATTTTTCCTGGGGGACCACATGAGAAACCCAGATTGTTGCCGGGGGCCAAACAAATTCTGTCAGACGTAGCCTCTAATTTATCACTACATTTTTTTATAGAAAACATACGGCTCACTTATTTTTCAGCATTTATTATACTGAAAATCACTCCAAACAGCATATTATGGAGAAAATTACATTACTTACACCCGGCCAAGAAGTGGTCCTGCACATAAAACCACACTTCAGATTTTACACAGATTAGACAAACAACATTTTAAGTGTTAATTATTGAGCTTTAGAGATGCTGGTAGGCTAATTTTGTTTTGGAAAGAACCAGGCTGGCAGTTTCCCCGTTTTCAAAAAGCGAATAAGCCTATTTCCCAAAATGTCAACAACAACAACAACGAAAACCTCAAACAACCTGTGAAGTTTCAGTTCGGGCTTCAGGTTCCCCACATGAGAGGTTCAAGTTGACTGCCATGGTAATAAGGCCAAGTTCAAAGAGACAATCGCATGGGATCCGATGAGAACAAGGAGCAGCACTGAGAATAACCCTGGCATGTGCAACTATCAATGTGCAAGACGGGGAATGGACCTCAAATTCTGGCGATGGCGGTGCGTTGCTTTGCCCAGAGTGTGAATGTGTAATCCCTAACTCTGGCATTGTTAGTGCCTTTCTCTACTGAGCCAGAAACATCCAAGTCCTCAGGGCCCAGGGTGCTACTGGTTTCCATTCTAGCCACATGAGATGGATTAACACCTGCGGTGCACTGTTGTAATCTGTTAAAGGGCCAGGACCAGTTTGCAGATTTTGACACAATCTGTGAATTTGTATTTCAAGTGATCGTATGCATCAGTGGCTCCGCAACCTTTTTGGCTTGTTACTCTTTCAAATGATGCTTGTCACGGGTAGCATATGTCTACAGACTGTGACCAATTTAACCAAGAAATGATTATTCCCTCTCAGAGGCCTATAGGTAAAGTTATACAGTAATTCAAAAGAAGAAATAATACTCTGTTCTGTCATTCCAACTAAATGCTATACGAGATAATGCAAGCCTATAGTCTGTTCAGCCCATGACCGTATCATCCAGGTGCATGATTTAGGAGAGCATGCCTATGATAGAGAGCACTGTAGTGGTTTGTTTAAGTATGTCATATTAAGACAATAACATAAGCATATAGTTTAAAATCAGTGAAGTGGCCCTTTATCTAGAAGGCTAAAAGTCCAGCACTACTTGACGAGGTTTGAGAGCCACTGGTCTTGGCAATAATTGTATCCTATAATGATGGAACAAAGAGGATCTTTCAGTTAATGGAGCTCAAGAGGTCGGCTAAATGCAGCTCTTTGATTACAGCAATTCCACTGAAATAACTTTTGCCCTTTTAAATGCTGGTGCGACCAGGCCTTTATGGGTTCAAGCCGGAAGCACTGCTGCTGGGTGTTGACCCTCAGTCTCTGTGGTGGTGGGTTAGTATCTTTCCCCTGTGACAATTAAAGAGTGACCTTTACTTTAGTAGCAGTACCTTAAAGGGGACATATCATGAAAATCTCACTTTTTCAGTGTTTCTACTCATACATTTGTGTATCTGGAGTGCCTACCAACCCACAAACTGTGAAATAAGTTTTTTTTTTGTGGGCTGCCTGGATCAGAAAACATGTGTTTCAACAAGTTAGCAACCTCTGGGTCTGAAAAGTGAAGCCAATGTGGAAGTGCCTTAAACTTACATTCTTTCTAATAGCCAGCAGGGGGCGACTCCTCTGGTTGCAAAAGGGTGCAAGAGGGTGACTACAGGTATATTCAGGCAGACAGTGTGAGAAAAATAATGTTTTTTTTTTTAACATTAAAGCATGTAAACATGTTCTAGTAGAAACCCAAAATACAAGTATGAATCTGGAAATTAGCTTGATGTGTCCCCTTTGAGTTCAGACTAAAACATAATAGACTACTTTGTACCTTTATGGTGAATCAACAAGTACCTGTGCCTGGTACATCTGTGAAAAATATTGTGACTGGATTCATGATCCCGCTTCCCTAAAACCGGGAAGCATCCCATCTGACAGGATTCCAATGAAATGGGTGTTGACGTGTCCCCAGCCATTCTCTTATCTGTCCAAAATGAGGAAGTGTATGATATATTGGGGGATGATCTTACAGGATCTGATCTTAACTCAGTATATCCTATATGCATTCATGTATGTGTGCACAAGAGATTTTGTGTCTGATTGTGTATATGATATCGGTGACAGCAAAGAGCCTGGACTCACCTTCTTTTAGTCCTCTGACAACAACAAGCTGTCATCATATTCATATTCTGCTGTTGTTCTCTGCACCCCTCCCTTTACACACTGGATCAGTATGTAATCCCTTTATTGTTACTGAGGTTTCGGCACTGACAATGTGGCAGCGCAAGCTTAAAGAAATGCTTGCGTTCGTTGGTGTCCCCGCACTATTTATGTAGTTTTTATGTCATTCCTGTTTTGCTTGTACATGTTGAATTCCAAGTGGCATGCAACACGGGTGCAAGAGAGGGACAACGATTTAACTGTGGGTGTGAAACTGATAAAACTGTTTTGTTGTTGGGTGATGCAACCCAATATTTAAGCATTTTTGGCCCCACATGTGTCCGTATATGCAAGTGTACTGCAATATATCCAAAAATATGACTTATTATCAAACAAGGTGGATGTCCTGCCATAGTCAGTCAACACACCAACATATAGGTCAATGATTCATTGTGTAATTAGCTTTGGAGGTCCTACTCTTTACTCCTATTGACCCAAGCTACAGGTAAATAAATACAATCAATGTAATGAAAGGGCCTCTATTGCTGCCAGTAATGCAGTATAAACCACAGTTTACCCGTTCTCCAGCTGTTGTTTTCTGGCTGTGTTTGTTTCTCTGTATCTCTCTCCATCCCTCTGCAGCTGTCTCTCAATGCACAGACAGGACTGTGCATTGAGCGCCCGCTTTAGATTACAAAGCGCAGATCTGCCTGAGTACACACGGCAGTGAGCTGTCAAACAAGACATGTGGATTTCTCCCAGGCACAATGGGTTTGTTAAGCCAAGGTTTAGGCAAACAGATGGATAAAAAAAGGACAGCAAAGGTGGAAGGTATTACAGGAGAACAGTCACTAGGGCTGCAGTGGTAGTGCTATATAACTACATGTGCCAAACGTATTAGTCAATACAAGTCATTTCTGTAACAAACATAAAATACTCTGGATCCCTATTTACACCAGCAACATGGCTCTACGGATGGGAATGTCACCACTTTGGTTCAGACCGAAATATCTCAGCAAATATTCAATAAATTGCCATACAGTTTTGTATCACCGAAGTCATTAGGCTTCATCCTCTGTTCCCCAGAGGATGAAGCCTAATGACTTCGGTGATGCCCTGACTTTTCCTCCGGTGTCACCGTGAGGTTGGCGTTTCTGTTTTTTGTCAAATGTCTGAGGAGCTGTTGGCTGGATTGCCATGAAATTTGGTACAGATATTCGAGGTCCCCAGAGGATGAAGCCGAATGACTTCGGCAATGCCCAGACCTTTCCTCCAGTGCCACCAAAAGGTCAAAATGTTGTCTTATCCGTTTGAATACCTCTAGATCTACTGGATGGATTGGCCAAACATTTTGTAGAGACATTCATGGCCCCCAGGCGATGAATCTAGAGCTTCAATGATTAATCGATTAGTTGTCAACTATTATATTAATCGCCAACTATTCTGATAATCGTCTAATCGCTATATAGTATTTTTTTAAGAAAAAAAGTCTAAATTCTTAAATGTGAATATTTTCTGGTTTCTTTACTCCTCTATGATAGTAAACTGAATGTCTTTGAGTTGTGGACAAAACAAGACATTTGAGGATGTTATCTTGGGCTTTGGGAAACACTGATCGACATTTTTCACCATTTTCTGACATTTTATAGACCAAACAACTAATCGATGGATCGAGAAAATAATCGACAGATTAATCGACAATGAAAATAATCGTTGATTGCAGTCCTAGATGAATCTCTGTGACTTTGGAGGCCCTCTGACTTTTCCTCGTATTGCCAACATGAGATTGACACTTTTTTTTGAGGGAAAGCTTTCGACACTTATTGGCTGGAATTACATCAAATTTGAAACCAACATTCATGTGTCTTGCAGGATGAATTGGAAGAAGTTGTGGTGATTACTTAAATTTTCATCTGGCGCCATTGTCAGGTAAAAATTTTAATTTGCCCAATACTTTGGTTTAAGACTACATACCTGCAAAACTAATGACACTCCCATCAGCCTCAGCTGTACTTTGTGTTAATGCTAATTGGCAAATGTTTGAATGCTACTAAAATGGTGACAGTGGTAAAAATCAACCCAGCAAAGAACTTATATTGATAAGAAGTGAAAGCCAATTGGTCGTTCCATTGCAACATCAGCGCACAGCAGCAGAGCTATGCTTCCGCCATTTTGGACTGAAAGCAACTACCGGACATCATTAAAACGTCCGCCTACAAAGTGCCGTACAAAAGTAAAACAAAATGATTTCTATTCTATTGATAATATTTTGAATGTCTCTCTCGAAATGGCCTGTGTTGAACATTAAAAATATTCTAAATATGAATACTATTATAACTATTTACTTACTTAACGTTACATATTTATTTATTAAACAATCACTTCCAGTCTAAAATGGCTGCAGTGCTACCACAGCACCATCTAGTTGTCAAAAAAGCACCAGAGTTTCATCTCTTTGCTTCTATACTCTTTGATAACAGCTAAACATCAGCATGTTAGCATTGTCATTGTGAGCATTTCTTATGTTAGCAATTAGCTCAAAGTCTAATGCTGTGTGATACTTCCGTCAACACTTCCATGTAGTACCCTGTGTATACTGTGTTCCTACTTGCGTAGAGCAAGAATTTTGACAGGGTAGTGTTTTCTCAAATCGAACACGGCTGTTGTGCACTTACCGGAAATGATGATTGCCGCTGTTAGCTAGCTAGCTAGCTAGCTAGTTAGCTAGCATTATCGTTTACGGTACCAAATCATTACAGAATATGAAATTAACCGGCTTCTATCTGACAACAGTATAGTGGTATTTTTTTCTTAACTTTCTTAATTTACATTTGTATAGTGCAGTGTTTACCAGAACAACCACAACCGCTGCTGGAACCTCCCCCTCCGCTATGTAGCCAAGATGGTGGCCGTTGAGGGTGAGAATTGTCCAGCGTTCCACTCAACTTTTTGACCATTATGAGTACACGATCCGGTTACTCATAGTGCACTGCATTTTGCCATACTCGTCAGTATGAACACACGTATGCACTCAAAATAGCAAGTTTTCTTTCTTTCAAAACTTTTGAGACTTACTGTAGTTCTACAAGTAACTGATGCACAAAAGCATGTAGCTTTGTTTTGCTTCTTTACGTGTTATATGAGGATTTTGCTAAGGGATTTTATTACAGAGGAAAATTCAGTGATGCTGATACCCTTTTTCAGCCTGATTTCCTATACTCCCTGTATTGCTATAAGTGAATCTCTGACTGTAAACTGTTGGATCTGTATCCAGCTCTGCCATATGGGAAAGCAAATATCTAAAACCCCCCTGGCCATGAGAGATATCCAGGCTTAGAGGGCCTGAGGAAGTACTACTCACTAAGCATAGTGATTTGGAGGAAAATGGGAGATGCTTTCTAAAGCATATGCCATAATTTAGTCAAGATTTTCCTCCAAGATGGGGACATGCATTGTATAAGAGGAGTGACTCTGGCATTATGTGAACATAGGGTTTACTCTAAGCTCAGAGGCCATCTCAGTGATTGGATTTTGCTGGTGTGTTTGAGCGAGTGAATCTATGTGTAAACAAAACATTCCTGGCTAAAACACCCCGTCTTGTTCTTTACTCAGCACCTCAGGCTGACGGACGCTCTGAATCGACCAAATCTACTTAAATGTCAAGAGGTAACATCCACTAATGGCGTCTAAACCAAAACATCAAGACCAGAGTGGTGTTTACCACTCATATCAATTCCTCTTGGCATTCATGGCACGAGTGAGTCAGTTTGATGTTAGCGGGGAAAATAGAAATTTTGGGCAGAAAAATGGAAAATACGAGCTGAAGAAGACCTGTCAAATTTGAGTCACGCTGCATGATTTTCTGCTATCAGCTGGGATTAACTTTTTCTGTCTTCTCAGTGCTGCAGATGATTCACCAATTTTTTTCGACTTCTAAATGTTATTTGATGGGAAAAGTTAAATTTGTACCAACTAATATCCCTGCTTGTTTTGTCATATTTTTTCATTTTCAATATTGGAAAATTATGTTGTAATGTTGTAAAAAATAATCCATTTTACTCTTGATTTACTTATCTGTTTGCATTACTTCTGCTGGCATGGAAACTGAACCTGTGACCATGCAAGTAAGGGGCTGGCGTCTTGAAAAACAACCCTGCAAACTCTTGGACAAATATTTCAAGGACATGTCACTAATTAGTGTTATAGACAGCTGCACACTTTTACAGCTTTAAATGTGGGTTAAACACAGAGAAAGAACTGCACAGTGCGGCGAGGGAAGTGTGGAATGTTTGTGCAGCCCGTAATGTAAGTCAATAGCTGTAAAACACGTGAAGTGCAGAAATAAAGCATTTCTTTGTTTGGGAAAAAATTGCAGTCACCACCACCCACGTCTTTACCATAGTCACTGATTAATTAGACTGTATTTACTACTAGTGATAACCACGCTCCACTCAAAGTATAAAAAGATAAATATAATACTCCACTTTAGCTTGTTTAAGCACTTCAGTCATTTGATTTTCTCATAAAGAACGTGATGTTTGCTGTTGGACTTACTGGATATTTATTAATGGCAAAGTCTCCTTGTTTGATTCCTAACTCCAGGGTAAACAGACCCGCTCTTGTCACAGCGATCGCTGGGGGAGATTTTGGTGGAGCCGTGTTGAACATTGACTCAATAAATGGAAGTCTTTATGGCAGGTTATTATAGGGCGCTTGATACCACTTTGAGGAAGGTCAATGGCCAGGTTTAAACTGAAGTGTGCAGTGCCAGCTGTAATAACTCCACTCGATATGGTACAGTAATTGCAGACCAGGGAACCCATCTAGATGAACAAACATTAGCCTCGAGAGGTTATAAGGATGTCTGGATTAAGTGAAAGTTGTCTGATGCAAAAGATGGAAAGTCATCTGTAACATCTCTCCCCATTCATTTTCTATGGAGCAGTTCCAGACATCACAAATTTGAGTTTTAGCACTTTAGTTTTTGGATTTGGTAACCCGGTCGCTCTAAATGGCGTATAAATGACACGGTAATTCGCAAGTCATTTTGCGTGCAATAAGAACGCCATTCTTGCTTTTGGTGTGTCATTTGTATGCCTTGTAGTCTGTATTGACTGCAATATAAACACATCCGCATGAATATGCTACACTCAGAGCTAGTGACGTCAAATAAAGTGAGAAAGACCGCTTATGGTGGGTTGGATGGGTCCAACAAACACAGGACTATGAACCAGGAGACCAGTGTTCGTGTCTCAAAGTGTTGTTGACTTATATTGAAGTTATGTTAGTGATGTTTGAGACGTGTGTTTTAGTGACGTTTGTGACATGTTTTTCGTACTTCTGTTATGTTGTTTCCGTACGTATTTTACCTTGTTTACGTACTTATTTTAAGCCCAACCATGATGTTTTTCCTAATCCTTAGTGAGTGGTTTTGTTGCCTAAACCTAACTGGGGCCATTAACATAGTTTTGCTGCATGGCGCACAAATGACACGAGAAACGGTCCTTGTAATGCCGTGCTATTTATATTCCTTCACATGAGATCAGGTTGGAATAACGTGTGAATTTTGAAAATAGTCGTAGTTCCCCTTTAACCCCTTTAAAAATGTTGTCAGTTAGCTCAGGTAGCTAGGCAACAGTTACACCTGAGGCCTGTACTACGAAGCGAGTTCAACATACCCCGGGTATGTTCTCGTTATCTGGCTTAACCAACCCTAACAAACGAGTTCCCGCTAAACGGTCCTACGACGGTGGTTATCAACTCGGTAAGTCAACCCAGGGTTTCTCTATCTGGTTATAAGCGCGTGCACACAAAAGGGGCGGTTTTTGCAACATTTGACCAATCACTAACATGGACAAGTCTACTGTCAGCAGACAGACAGACAGAGCGGCACATATAACAAAGGAAGAGCAAACTATATTAGACAAATACGAAGAAGTTAAACACTTAATCCAGACTAAAAGTAACACAGTTGAAGCTGCTAAATGCAGGAAGGACAGCTGGCAAAATAAAAAACTCCCGATGTGTGAATGCGTAAATTAACAGACTTATTAATTTAACGGAATACTCAAAAGTCGGATAAAGTTGTCTAGCAATAAATAGCTATAAGAAATAGTGAGGACGGATGAATTCCACCTCATTATATCCATTATTATGTAAGGGGCGTGTATAACTATTTAAAACTTCTGTCAGGTGCGTTCCCCGTTTCCTGCGGTGTGAAACGGATTCAAGACCAAGTAAAAAAATAAATATAAAAATATAATTCAAAACGGTAAACACCCACAACATAAATCCAGCTGTCCTTCCTGCATTTGTCAGTGTAAACTGTGTTGTTTTTAGCCTGAATTATGACTTAAACTTCTTCGTATTTGTGTAATATTACCATACGATCCGCGCACTGAGCTCTGATTGGTCAGTAGGCGGTGTTTTTATACGAGTTGATCTCTTATCTGGAACATAACCTGCTCCGGAGCAGGTTAGCCGTTCAGCGTCAGTTACCATGGCGATCTACCCCGGTAAGAAGTGATCCAGTGACGGAAAACCCAGGGTTAACCCTGAAGTTACCTCGATAACAACAAATCCTGCTTCTTAGTACAGGCCTCTGGCAGTTAGTGGGTGTAAACATTAAAGCTAGGGTGGGTAATGTATTTTAGAAACATTTTTTGTTATATTTGTTGAAATTCTCTTTACATCCTGACAGCAATCAATAAATCAAATGCTCTGAAAAAAAAACCGCACTCATTGCACAACACCGGAGTCTTCCACAAGCTGCTAGCTTGACAGCTGTGAGTACTAATAATAGCCATGTTCGTTGTTTATGTTCATTATGATGATCATGTCTACAATGTAACTCCTAAGACGCGAAACTCTCGCAAGATGGTTAGGGTTAGGTATTGACCTAGAATGGTTGGTTAGGATAGGTCGTCGGGCAGCAAGTCCCGCGAGAGATTTCACACTCTTTCGCAACTTGGGGTTTACCTTCATTCATTAGTTACCAATTATTATATGTTTACATTCATAATGATAATTTTGGGCTATTTTTAGTGGCGATGGAGGGAGGCCTCAAGGGACAGACTGTCAGTGATGCTGACTTGGCGACTTTCTCGCTAGATTTAGCGACTTTCGGAGCTAGTGCTGCTCGCTACTTTCATTGGAAAAGAGATGGCAACACTGGGCTGGGTTTTTCGGTTTGATCATTTTTAAAATCTAGTGTCTTGCTGGTTTCCCCATTGTTACCTACCCAAGCTTTAAGTAACAACTAATCTCGAGCCTACATAAGAACTACTTTGTGTGGTGCAAACGATTTTATATTAGAGATGCGTTAATCTCCACTTAGTAAACACTAACTAGGTTAAGTTGGAACTCATGAAGAGTTAGTGCAACCAATTCCTGATTTGTACCCAGTCCAAACCAGTGTAGTACCCAGTGTATGGATGAACGGATGTAGTGCAGAAATCCTCACTGTTGTCCACTATTTTTGTTTTAATCTGAGTGAAGGTCATACCCCATACTGTATGTTTGGAGAAAATTCTGCCACTTTTTGCCTAAACATGTTAAGTGGCAAAGCTAAATACAAGACCGTCTTGGTTAAAGGCCCTAAAAAGATGAGATTTTGTAGATTTTCCCAAAGCTCACTGAGGCAGAAAGCCCCTTTCATGAATGAGAAAGAATGAATGAACTCCTTCCTGGGGGACATATTAGATAACAGTCAACCCCTTCTAGTGTTTACTCGTAAGAAACAAGAGCCTCCTAATTATCTCTGACTGAAAACCCACGTGTGTGACCTGCTCTTGTCAGGGTACAGACCCCAGCTACAGTCGCTACATGACCCGACTGTTGCTCCCTCAACATGTGCATGATCCTGATAAGGAGTGCAGACTGGGAAGACAGCTGCTCCAGACTTTTTTGCAAGGCATGACATGGTTACTGAAGGCAAATGATTTATTGGAGGGATATATAGACTTAAATACAACTGAACAACATTGGTTACTTTCTAAAAAAATATTTTCCTTTGATGTTTTTACTTCTGGTGTTTAATCCATTTACATATTTATTTAAAGGGGAACTACGCCCATTTTCAAAATTCATACATGTTATTCTTTTGGTCTAAGGCAGTCCAAAAATATTAGTAAACATGAACAACTCTCTCCCTGCAAAAAACAAAGATGGCGATGGCCAAATACCAAGATGGTGAGGGCCGAAATGCTGAACTCGAGGCTTCAAAACGGCAGTCCACAAACCAATGGGTGACTTCACGGTGACTACGTCCACTTCTTACAATCTATGAGTATTAAGTGTGGAAGTGCTCCATAGACAATGAATTGGGAAAGATGACACTGAGAGCACCCAGGGCAATGTTCCGAGTATTTGGGTACATTTTCTGTTTCACAACTGACAACACTACAAGAAACAAACAACTGTGGGTCCACAAAATCAGTCTCCCCATTCATCGTCCTGAATGGGAGCAGCTCCAGACTTTATACCCTATGACATCACAAGTTTGAGACTTACTTCTCTGGTTTCTGCTTTTAAGAGAGAGTAGCACACGTTCACAAATATTGATTGAACTTTCCTCGGCCATGGAAATAACATGTCTGAATTATTTAATTTAGGTGGTGTTCCCCTTTAAATATTTACCAATCCACATTTTAACAGGATAAGTTGGGCTGTTTGGCCTATATTTCATTAGTTTTAAGGCATGAAACCAAAGTCTGTTTTGCGTGGAATCATGACAAAGCTATTAAACTCATTCACTTCTTCATGTTAGACTTACCTGCTTCAGCACTGTTGCTGATGCCAGAGCTTCGTTTTCTGCCCCTCTCAATTTCCTTCCACGCCAAAACACAGCGGTTCAGAGCGACTTCTACCTGTCTGTGCTTGAGGAAAAGCTTCGAAGAAAGTAACCTGGCTTGTGTTTCCATAGTATCGCTCAGACGTGTTATTAGTGACGCTGTCGCCCGATGATTGTCATCTCAACTTTGTTACGGCCCGCGTAACAAAACGCTGTTCGGCGTCTGAAGTGCGTTGAGTTAAATGTGCGTCGGTCGGCCCGTGCAGTCAGGAGAAGAGGGGACTTAACAAAGATCGTCTATTAGAAAGATGATTCACTCAATGGTAAATATTTAACTGGCCTACTTTTCATGCTGTGCTGTCCTGCAATAAACATACAATGGAAATAATAGGCTTGCTATAAATGACATTAGCCTGCATTTATGGAGCGGAACAGGTCTATATTATGCAACTTATGTTGGCCTGAAAGTCAAAATTTGTTTTTTTTGTTTTAATTTAACCCATTTTTGACAGTTCATACCAAGGAAACAATGTTATAGTCATATATCAAAATCTTAATCTCCAAATGTAAGTTGTGTCTAAACAGTGTACTGAACTAGTAAATGAATAATTCAACCAATAATGCCATTTTCAAGTTTTTTAATACTTCTCATTAAACACAGTTCACAGATGTTTAATTATAATGTTTCATTGTGTATTCCTTGTTCAGCAGTGACTGATGCTACTTAAAGTGGCAGTAGGCAACAATTTTTTGGCATAATTTGGCAAAAATTCCATAATAACCTTTCAGCATATTGTAATTCAAGTGGTCTGAGAGAAAACTACACTTCTGCACCTCATCATGTTTCTGTTTTCAGGCTTTAGAAAAATCTAGCCCGTGACGGCAGATTTTGACTAATCACAGGTCATTTCAGAGAGAGAGAGCATTCCTATTGGCTGTGCTCCGGTCATGTGACCATAACTTGGCTTCCTTCAACAGATTTTACAATGGCGGCTGCGTCACAAACTTTCTCATTTTACAGCTAAACAGTAACTACAAGATGATTCTGAAAACATTTGAGGTGAGAAATAGGCATTACAGTAACATAATATTGATTCATATTTGATCAGCGCTGCCTAGTTTGACCGTTGGGTGGGAGATCGCGAGTGATTGACAGCCGGCTGTCATAGACTGCAGCTTGACAGCGCACCTTGTTTTCCTCCGGTAAGTGAAATCCTTCAGATGCCGTTAGGCGCACCGGAGGACACAGTTGGACACAGAGGCACATGATTTTTTTCAGGTTACCTGTTTAATGTACTACTGTCACGATATAGCGGCCGTTTTATAAAAATAACTTTTTTTAATCACATTTGTGCCAATCTCGCATACTGCAGCTTTAATACTTAATTTCTCTTTTTCAAATGTGACTTTATATGGCCTTTATTCTGTTTTATAACTAAAAACTAATTGTAAAAAGAGTGACATTTTTAATTTTGGGATTATGTGTAATTTTATTAAAAAAAAAAAAAGTTAAAGAAAATAACTAAATCCTAAATGTTTTACAGAACATGTCTGCAGAAATAATACAACTTTTGCTGCTTTTCCACTAACACCAATACCCTATAGCAGCATACATGATGTTTGCGGTACCTCGAAATAGTGAAAGAGTGAGACCTCTCGCCTTTCATCCTCTCTGCTTCAACCCTGTGGGACAACAGCACTGCATCAGCACTGTTGCGTAAACACACATAAGCTCTTTAATTCATGACTCAGAGCAGTGAGGTGCTTCCATACTGTTCCAGACTGAAGCGTTGAATAATTACCTTAACCTCTCATAACCTTCCTTCAGACAGCAATGAAGCAAACACCAGCATTAATGATGACTAAACTGTGTTTATGTGGGTTTTGCCCTCCACAACATCCTTATTACCTCTGCGTTTAGCTGAGTGGCAGCTGGGCTGATTTTAAGATGATGCAAATAATGTCACACTACAGATGGTTTATCCTGACTCTCTCCACCTACAGTGTTTGTCTTTGTTGTTGTTTTTTTCTGTGTGACTGTGTGTTTGACAGAGCGAGAGAAGGGAATTACAGGAGTCATTGTCCAAGTACATCTTTTGCTTCTAATATTGAATTAATAGTGCATTTTTACGTTTGGGCCAAATCTGGCCCTGAGGCAAATGTACTTAGCCCCCTAACGAAAGCTGAAGTATTAGTGTACGTTAAAACTTTTACATGATTTTTCCTCAATCTCCTAGATATAAATACAAGGCTTATGTAAGTCCCACTAAATATGACCTTGTAACATCTAATACTGCCCCAACATGATTAGAAGCACGCCATTTGAACAGTGCATGGTGCTGAAATGAAGTTTAATAAACTTAAGAGATAAATAACACAGGTGCATAACATAATATGGCTCATCTGCCTAGAACAGATTTAAAAAAAGTACTTTTATTAAACCATAAATAAAGCAAGCTACTATTTGTGCATATCTATGTGGAGTTATATAGTACATCTCTATTCTCTTAGTGCCATACTGCTTTTTTTTGTGCCAAATGAGGATTAACATAAACTGCTTTAACGCTGTTAGTCCTCATTTCCATATGCATATACAATGCACAAAGAAATTAAGGGAAAACTTAATCATCACAGTATAACACCAAGTCAGTTAAACTTCAGGGATATCAATCTGTCCATTTAGGAGCACAAGTGATGTGAATCACTTTCACCTGCTTTGGTGCAAATGAAAGTGACAACAGGTGCAATGGAGAGGCAACAGCAAGACAACCCCCAAAAAGGGAATGGTTTTGCATGTGGTGGCCACAGACAATTGCGCTCTCCTGATCCTTCCTGACTGATTCTTCTCTAGTTTTGTGTTCTGCTAGTGTCCTTGTCACTACTTGTAGCATGAGATGGTACCTGCAGCCCAATCAGGTTGCACAGGTAGTCCAGCTCCTCCAGGATGGCACATCCATACGTGCGGTCGCAAGAAGGTTTGCTGTGTCTCCCAGCACAGTCTCAAGAGCACGGAGGAGATACAAGGAGACCGGCCGTTACACGAGGAGGGCTGGACAGGGCCATAGAAAGGCATCAACCCAGCAGCAGGACCGGTATCTGCTCCTTTGTGCGAGGAAGAACAGGAGGAGCACTGCCAGAGCACTACAAAATAACCTCCAGCAGGCTATTGGTGTGAATGTTTCTGACTAAACTGTCAGAAACAGACTCCATTAGGATGGCATGAGGGCCAGACGTCCTCTAGTGGGACCTGTGCTCACAGCCCAGCACCGTGCAGCTCGATTGGCATTCGCCAGAGAACACCAGAATTGGCAGGTCCGCCAATGGCGGGTCCGCCAATGGCGGACCTGCCATCTGCTGTCTATGAGAGCCGGCTGTCAATCACTCGCAAACTCCGACCAAACGGTCAAACTAGGCAGCGCTGATCAAATATTAATCAATTTTTTGTTACGTTAATGCCTATTTCTCACCTTAAATGTTTTCAGAATCATCTTGCAGTGCACGGTTTAGCTGTAAAATGAGAAAGTCTGTGACGCGGCCGCCATGTTGAGATCAGGTTGAGATGGCTTGAAGGAACGCCAAGTACCGGTCACATGAGGAACCAATAGGCCAATAGGAACGCTCTCTCTCTGAAATGACCTGTGATTGGTCAAAGTCTCCCGTCATGGGCTAGATTTTTTAAAGCCTGAAAACAGAGCCATGATGAGGTGTAGATGTCTTATCTCTCAGAACACTTGAATTACAAGTCTTAAAACTAAGATGCAGTACTTTACCACTACTTTGTAAAGTCCATTATGCTATAATTTTACATATTCATATTTATATGATGATATAGTTCATGACCCATCACACCCCAGGGAGTGTAATTTGATGAATTGGCTTTCTGATGTTTTTTGGTTAGTGACATAGCAATGAAAATCTGCAGTCAGTAATAACTATTGCATCCATCAATACAAACAATATATTCCCAGCAAAAACATCTATAAAGATCACATCTTTGTCTGAGTAACAAAGTATGAATACTACAGTGGGCATATTTAAACAATTATAAACAATAGTAAACCTAACTAAACTATAAATACATCCGCTTATACTATATACTGCTTTGGGAATGGTAATAGTAAGCATTTTTATCTCCCAGCTTCTGGTCCTGATGCTGATGGTATCTCGTTTGATTGACACACAGCTTGTAGTTTCTGTCAACAAAGCAAAGACAGTGAACAGTGACGTAGGCAGCTTCCCATGCCACCTAGCACTGGATCTCACTTGTGATTGGCTCACAGCAAGGAAGTGTCGCTCCAGCCAATCACAGCAGCGTTTGCTTGCCCATTAGGCAGTATCAACATGGCAGCTTTCTGAGTTTTGGAGGAGGGTACCTGGTGTAAATAAACACAAATTTCACCTTTTACAGATAACGACAGCGTTCGCGTGTTCGTGTTTAAGGCTGGTTGGACCACGGAGGGAAAATGTCGAATGACGGAAATAAAAAGCAGTTTTGGAAAAGAAACGCAGCGAAGGTTCCTGGCAGGTGAGTGACGTGTTCCCTCCTGTTGGTTAGCTTAGCGTAGCTAGCCTTACTCAACTGACGCTGCACTGTTGAGCTTCAAACGCAACTTCCACTTCAACCGACGGCCCCGCGGTGTTGCACAAAGTTTGCGAGTTTCACCACTTGTAACGTGCCAACGTCTGCGGTAAATAAGTCTCGCAAACACAGTTTACGCCTTTCTGCTGTTCGCTGGCTAAGAGCTACGTTGCTAACAGCGGCTAACAGTTGAGCAATGTACCCACACCGCAGTCACAGAGTTTTAACTAGTGATACAGTAACCATTTTATATTACGGAGTGGTCATGCTCTTACAGTAAATTAAAGTCGTTTCCCCCACACTTAGTCCCATTATTACAGTATTAGCTGGCGTTGTTTGGGGTAATAAGAAGCTAACATGGCTAGCTTGACAGCCAGTTGTGAATTAGCTCATTCATTTACATTCTCTCTTCTTCACTTCCTCAGCATTCAGCATGTGTACGGCGCACAACATCCGCCTTTCGACCCGCTCCTCCATGCTAAGTAAGTTAAATGCACTTCCTCATCGTTAGTAAAATGCCCTGGGATGTCATTGGAGTAGTTTAGACAGGTGTTTGTGTTAGTTTGGACTTCTGTGCTAATGCTAACCATTTGCCTCAGTTTCTAAACTACATGATACCCCAGCTGAAGTTGGCATCATTGTCTCTCCTCTACGTTTGCTCCCAAATGTCTTTTAAAAAGCTGACATGACATATTTATTCTGCATCGAACAGTGGATGAAAATATCATCCCTTATCATGGAAGATCAGGTTTCATTTATCACATGATGTTTTGACTAACAAACAGGTTTATCTGATGTGTATTAGGTTAAAGGGTTGTCTTTCTCTTCATCTTTGAATGGGAGGTAAATGATTTGTTATGAGCAAGTTTAATATTGCCTTGATGACCTTATAGATGATTACACAAGACCTTTATTGAAACGTTAGTCCCTTGGTAAAAATCAGAATACATAAGCATAAGCCAGGACTTCATTCACTGGTTTGAGTTCTTAGTTTTCTTCCATTTCAATTCACCATTGCCAGTTGAGTGAGGTTGCGTCTGAAATTCCATACTAACATGCAATTTAGTATGCTAAAATAGTATGTGAGATATTTTAGTATGTCTGAAACCTTAATATGAATCCGACATTACAAAAATTGCATACTATTTCTGGTGGAATATTACTGTATGCAAAGCTGGACACTACGGCGGCATATCCAGTATATCCCAGAATGCAATGCAGTAGTAACGACAACGTTCATAACAGACGTTGATGGACAGCTCTTTAACATCAATAACGCTTCAATTTAAGTGTAAGTATAAGATTTCACTTTGCGAGGCATAGTATATATTTTAAATTAATTCAGACTTTGATTCTCACAAACCGTCGTTTTGGTCACATGAGGTTGGCACGAGTTACCATGGTTACACGTCTCCAACTGGCAACGAGGCTCTCAGGAAGTGACGACGTAAATTACTGCTCGGTGCGTCCGAAAAGATACATACTACTGTCTATTCACATAATAGTATGTTGCACGATAGTATACATATTGGGTATGTAGCACATAGTATGTGATTTCGGACGAAGCCTGAGTGTTTGGTAGAAGACATTTATCAACAAAACAGCACAGAAATTTTGAAGGGTAGCTACCGAGTCACTCACAGAAGACAGACCGAAAACTGCTGTGGTATGGATTTATACTGTAAAACATGTTATACTTGTAGGCCTTAGACTATAGTCAGGAATGTGGGAGTGTTTGTTTTGCTATTTGACAGCTGCTAAAGACACCAGTTGTGACATCATGGACTGGGATGTGGCAATAATTGCAACATGCTTAATTGTGTGAAATGCCATAAATCGGGTCTTGCAGTATAATTCTTATAACCTTTTGTTTGCACTGTATGGCCTGTGCTGTTCTGCAGTGTCCGTGGAAATGCACCTACCGGACAATCTATTAGTTAGATGGCTGGGTTGACAGCTTAAAGGACATAAGACATGCTTTCAGTTAGTTTTATTTTGACTTATTTGAAAAGCTTGTAATCATGTCCAGTACAAATGGATTATGTTACATGATTTGAAGCTCTAAGAATTCAAATAGAAGTTAGAAGTATCAGTAATTCAGGACTACAGGGCACCTACACAGGTCTGGGGTGTGTGAAAATATGGGAATGAATGAATGTTTGATTGAATTCATTAATTAATAAGAAAAAGACGGGACTTTAATAATATTTTTAGGGCTGACCCGAATGCTTTGAAGCTTCGACTGTTGCCATAGTAATCAACCACCAAATCAGTATTCGAATGTTTTGTTTTTTGTTTTTTTAATATATTTAATATATTTAATTTATTATATTTAAGTATAGTAGTATATTTTAAGGGCGTCTTTGAGTTCCTAAAAAGCACTATATAAGTCAAATTTATTATTATTATTATTATTATTATTAAGAATGGATAAATAATGTATAAATCCCAAAACAGCCCATGAAATAAGGAATTTTTATATTCAACATTATTCAGTTTGTTGTGTGTAGAGGTGCATGTGTGTACAGTAGTGCGGGAGCGGCACTGTCACGAAGCTTCGAATACCTTTGAATATTTCTCACCAAATCTTTGAAGCCCTAAATATTTTATATACAACTAAAAAATAACTAATAAAAACTGTAAAATCTTGAAATTTAAAGTATGGAGAAAACTTTTTTTTTAATTAACCATTTACTTCTGCGTTGGAAATACTTTTCACTTTTTGGGCTGTACCTATCTCACACGTACACACACGTACACACACACTGATAGAAAAACAGCCTATTATTCTGTAAAAATCCTTTTATTTCTCCTGACTGATGTTTAATCATGTAGATTTCCACAGAGGGTTGAATTCAATTTGCTTGTTTTTTTTGTCAGGGTATATGTTCAGACTCTCTCTTTTTTTTTTCTAAGTCACGATGGAAATAAGCTAATATGGACAAGTCTCTCTCTTTATTATGCTAATCCTTGTCTTTGTAAGAAATCAGAGCACCCCCCTCCTCCTCCTCCTACCTTCCTTTTTCCGCACCGCATGATAAGGAAAGGTTGAGTTTAATTGAATTCTCTTTTTTTTGTTGCATTTCTTGTTCCGGCTGAATGAAATGGTGTCCTTGCAGCACAAAGACAGCAACTCGGTGTCTCTTGAACATGACCAGATTCAGTCTTGTTAGGTGCTGAGAGACCTGCTTTTGATGGAAGTGCTTAAGATTAAGTGTGAGAGGTGGTGACTCACTTCATTGTGAGTCTTCTGTGTTGTTACTGGTAAGCTAATTCTTTCAAAAGCCAATGTCAGTGCATAAAACATTGACATTTTGCAGACTTTGTTCAGGCCAAATGTTGATTAATTTATTAATTGTTAAGCTCCTCTTTTTTTTTTAAAGGGCTAGTGTTCTTTTATTTCTTTGCCCGCCTGTCAGTTTCAAAATAATTCACTTCTCATCTCTCTCTTTTTCCCCCCTTATCCTCACTGTGGTCATTTACTTTATCTCCCTCTTCTCTTCTCTCCTTTACTGCCACTTCTGTTCCCTTTCCTACACCCCGACTCTCCACTCTCCCTCACCTTTTCCTCTCAATTTCTTCAATCTCATCCTCTTCCCCTTATCTCCACTGTTTTCACGGCCCTGTCTCCGTCCCCCAGCCTGATTAAAGCAGGCAACAGGCCTCCTCCGACCACGCCGGGCAAGCCCAAGAAGGCCACCACCTTCCAGGAGTTTGAGAGCATCACGAGCGACGCCTGGGATGTCGGGGACGATGACGACGAGTTGCTGGCCATGGCCGCACAGAACCTTAATATCGAGGTTGTCATGGAGACAGCCAATAAGGTGAACAACCAGATGCAGTGGTTTGCTATAAAATACTTAAGTCAGACTGACCGATGACACATAACACAACGTAGTTCATCTTGTCTTGGCAGTCCATTAGAAAGCATTTTCATGAAAGCACCTTTCAAACAGCTGCTTTCTGCTCACATTTTTACATAAAATGTGTTTAACATTTTACTTTTTCCATACATTTTAAACATTTTTTAAGCAACTGTATATGATTATACTGTCAGGAAAACACGCTTCAAAATGTTTTCCTTGGTTTTCCTGACAGTATAATCAACAGTTGATTTTTTTTTTTTTTAAGGATTGAAATTACATTTAGGTGACTAAATGTTGATTTGATTTGACTGTTAATTTGTGTGCTTCACTTTAAGATTGGTGTCCGTTAGGGCTGGACAATATGTCAATGTTATATTGATATTTTGATATGAGACCAGATCTCCTCTTAGATTTTGATTATTTGATTTTTTTTTAGGCTGGATTTCAGTAAAGTTACGTCCTTTTCTGAACTTTCCAGACTGTTCTAGCTGTTCTGTCATTGCCTTTACCCACTTAGTCATTATATCCACATTACTGATTAGTATTTATCAAAAATGACATTGTGTAGATATCAAGGTATTTTGTCAAAAATATCATGATATTTTATTTTCTCCATATCGCCTAGCCCTAGTGTCTGTTCACCAAAGGATGTTTGGTATAGTTACTCATGTACTTTCTGCATAAATGTTGAAGCTCAGGGAAAATTGCACATTGTTTACAAAATCTTGCAGTTTGTGTTAATCTTTAAGGAACAGTGTGTAGCATTTAGGGGGATCTATTGGCAGAAATGGAACAATATATTAATAAGTATGTTTTCTTTAGTGTATAATCACCTGAAAATAAGAACTGTTTTCGTAACCTTAGAATGAGCCGTTTATATCTACATAGGGAGTGGGTCCTCTTTACGGAGCCGCCATGTTTCTACTGTAGCCCAGAACGGACAAACCAAACACTGGCTCTAGAGAGGGCCATTCGCATTTTCACGTCGGCTGACGGAGTTCTCCTACATGCTTGGCACACGGGAGAAGTTTCAGTTGTTTGCAAACTGCAACCTCACCGCTAGACGGTGCCAGATCCTACACACTGCGAAAGAATTATTAGATACACAGAATCTCAAGTTGCAAACTTAGTTTACAGATTACAGAGAATTGCACACATTTGCAATATTTATATGGAGTTTAACAAGTTCTGTTATCAGCAAAACCTAAGGCTCACCAGTGACACACCTTGCTTTTCTGTCAACCGAACAGGTCATCGAGAATCACAGCAAGCAGCAGGAGCGACAGAGGCAGGATGACACGACAGAGCTGGAACAGAGAGAAGAGGACACGCAGGAGGAGGCGGCAGAGGACGAGGAGGAGGACGAAGACGATGAGGAGGACAGGGTGCGGGAAGGAGACGTGACCAGCCCAGAGGTCTCGTTTGCCTCCCAGAGCAGCCCTTACACTGATGGCCGTCTTGTAAAGTCCCAAAGCGAAGCTCCAATTGGGTCACCTAAAGGTTAGTGAGCGCCATTGCTCAGTGTCCAAAAAGTTTTCTGGCTCATGTCACCTGCATACTAAAAGCTTGACTGCTTTTACTTCTAGTGCACCAGTGTCAAGGGATATGTGAAAAAAACACTCTATAACTGGAAAAGTTCTCAGTTTTGATTGATAGACAGTTTTGATATTATTCTCGTCTGTGTGTACGGTCTTGTTAAATTATTTTATTTTAGTGTAACTATAAACAGGTTGTTAACAGGAGTTAAATGTGGGGAAAAAAAAACATAGGAAATGTCACCATATCAACTTTTAATGCTATGCCGTAAATAGAATTATTTACTGTGGTCTCACAGCTGCTTTGTGTCACCGCATTCAAGTAGTATCAAGTTTCAACAGAGCCATCCAGCATCCAAACAACTGAGAAATGAGGAGAAAATATTTGGCAGATGTTATCAGTCTGTAGAGCAGTCAGTGTTAATGATAGACTGCCAATGCTGTGCTTTGATTGGACTTGTTTGCAGTTTACACAGAGCGTACAGTATTGACACAGTCTCAGATTATGCAAATACGAAAGCCTTCATAACAATACCAAATTTCTGATTTTTGTTAAGAGATTGTATGAAGTGTTGCAAGTGATTCTTATTCATGAATATTGGGGGTAGTTATTTCAGAATACTCTTTTATCTTCTCTCATAAGCAAAATAAAAAAACAAAGCAAGAGAGGGAACACGCTGTAGCAGGGCTGTCACAATATCAGATTTTCACCACACGATTATCATGGCCAAAAGAATTCACGGTACCGATAATATCTATAGAAAAAAAAATGCCATCAGTCAAATTCATCTTTAACTTTGTTTATTGTGCGTTTTGTCTCTTTTTTGGCAAATGAATTACACTCAAAATATAAGTGTAGGGAGGTGGAGAGAGAGTCTGTAACCATAACTGTATATATACAATGATTTAAGAGGCGCTGGATTATTTACACGATATTATCATATATGTATTATTAACATGCTGTCAATATTTAATTTTCATTTTTAAATATTGCGGTTATCATCAATTTATATATCGCAACACCTCAGAGGCCCCATGATACGATAATATCACGATACTTCAGTCACGATATGATCATATTGCGATTTAGACATTTTGTGATATGCTGAGTATCGCGATAAGATACAGTATATTTCGATTTATTACCTTTTTTCATCCGCAAATTATGAAGTTTGTCAACATCTGTTTTATCTAATAAGACACCGTTTTCACACTGTTCACCTCAGAGTTTTCATTCACATATCGTGAGACGCCTTTAAAAATAGCCATGCCAGTTTTGCCTTGCCAAAATTTTGCTGAAAATTTGGAACGTTATTTAGCATTCTTCTCTACCAGCTAACATGACATGATTGGTACCAATGGATTCCATATGTTTTCTAGTTTCACATGATACCAGTAGCTTCAATCTAGCGTTAAGACTGAGCCTGCTACAAGCTCTGAAAGACAGAATAGCGGCCGGGCCCGCGGAATATTGCGATACTGTGTTGTATCAATTTTTTCCCCACCCCTACGCTGTAGTAAAGAGCAATTTTTCATAATAATTCCGGAGGCATCTGTTTCTGCCCCTTCCTTTCTTACCTTCCTTTATTCTCATATATAAACATCAGGTGACAGTAGAAAGAGACACCTTTCACCCCCTTTCACAACTATCACTATCGCTGTCCATTAAAGGCAAAAGTCAAGAGAAAGAAAAAAAAGAAAGAGACACCTTTCCTCCATTTCCTCCTCTTCAGTTTGGCTCTGTTGTCCTCGAGCACCTCGTCTTAAGCCTGTAGCACACAAAAACTGCTCTGTGTCATGGCTCCTATTGGTCCCGTGTCACTGTTTAAGACCTCTTCCAAATGTCACTTCAGTGTTTAACTCAAAACGGGGCACGGCAGCACTGTACGGCAGCACCGAATCCTTGTGTGAAACAGTTTTATCCTCTTCCTTGTAAACATAGAAGAGGACAGCTGTGAAAGAAATGGTTCTACCGTTGCTTTATAGATTATAACATCAGCAGCACTAGCAGCAGACGCTGGTGAACGTCTGTCTGGCGGGTCATCTGCCTGTCTGCCCGGGTGTCTGCCATCCTGTCTGTTGCTGTGTTTAGATACAGATCACATGAGAAGCCCGTTGCCTTCAGGCAATTCCTCTTATCTCCTCAGAGAAGACTATGCACAGCCAGGCTTACATGCACTGACACATCATGTATGGATACACAGATATGCGAGACGACACCCTTTGCACCTCCATGAGCATGTTGCAAAACACTGAAGCTTATACAGTATATAAACCTTAATACATGCATACTCAATGTACTTGGCAGGTGGGTAAACACATTGACATGCAAAGTTACGGTAAGGCTGACTGCTCGTTTACTGTGTCTCATTTTTCCTTCCTCTCATTTTTTTTGTTTCGCTTTTCTTCTTCTATTGTGTGCAAGATGACAGCAAGGACTAGCATGAACACACTTGCCCCATTCTAATTAGATAATGGCACACAGCATAGCTTTCATTAGTGACTCTCTCCATATACTTCTACATTATGTACTCCTTCTTGGCACTGACCATCCCAGTGCCCTGCAGCTTAGAGAGCGAGGGACACACAGTTGGGCTCTCTGAAGCCTCTGGGGAAGTACTCTGTGTACTTTCATGTAGGTATTTATCCTTCCTTCCTTGTAATAATTGATGCAGTAAACTGTGACTGATGAGTGAACATTACTAACTTCCTCTATCTTGGCTTTGCCTTTTATAGCCCTTTAAAAGTTAAAAGTTATTAAATGGACAATAAAAAGGGCTTATTGTTAAAATCACACAAAAGGTTCCACTACAAAGAAACTTTGATAATCTTTTTTAATTTTTGTAAGTGCAAATAAAGCAGTTGAGAACAGATTTGTAGCTTTTTATTTGCTCTTGTAAAAAACGGAAAAGGATATTAAAATCGGCAGCATTCCAGTTTTCTTAATTGCCATGGAGTGTTTGCGCGACTCAGCGCGCGGTAGATGTGTCGTGATTTTGCTCCAGCGCCGAGAAACGTTGGCAGCGCCGTTCACAGGGATCTTTATGAACTTTTGCTCACCGTCTAGTGTGACAGACGGAGCATCGCTCTCCGCAGTGAAGTCTCGACCTCACCAGCTTGTTCATAACTTGTCTGCCACTGTTTCGTTCTGCGTCTCTTATTTTAGCACATCTGGGGGGAACATGTGGCACCCGGCAGACTGAGTTAATGTGTTTGTCTACCCGTTATAAAGGCTTCACAGTTGAATCAGAAATTTTGCAGCAACAACAACTGCTGCCGTCCTGGAGGCTCTTTGCAAAGCAAGCCACCAACAGTAACTGCATTCATCACCACCTGGGTAGGAACCATATTTAAAATACTAGCAGTACTAGGACAGTAGTGACACTTGTTTCCAAATTTAGGTTACTGTGGCATGATGTCATTCATGGTCTTTGCCACATTCCTACTCTTTAGTACTTTGTTTAATATTAGGGCTGTCAATCGATTAAGATTTTTAATCGCGATTAATCATAAATTAATCACTCATTTTTTATCTGTTCAAAATGTACCTTAAAGGGAGATTTGTCAAGTATTTAATACTCTTATCAACATGGGAGTGGGCAAATATGCTTGCTATATTTAAATGTATGTATATATGTATTATTGGAAATCAATTAACAACACAAAACAATGACAAATATTGTCCAGAAACCCTCACAAGTACTGCATTTAGCATAAAAATGTGTGTCTGTGTGCTGACTTGACTATGACTTGCCCCAAACTGCATGTGATTATCATAAAGTGGGGATGTCTGTAAAGGGGAGACTCGTGGGTACCCGTAGAACCCATTTTCATATAGAGGTCAAGGGACCCCTTTGAAAATGGCCATGCCAGTTTTACCTCGCCAATATTTAGCATAAGTTTGGAGCGTTATTTAGCCTCCTTCCCGACAAGCCATGACATGGTTGGTACAAATGGATTCTTTAGGTTTTCTAGTTTCATATCATGCCAGGATCTTCCCTCGAGCTTTAAAACTGAGCCCGCTACAACCCAAAAAATCGCAAGTTGCGTTAATGCGTTAAAGAAATTAGTGGCGTTAAAATGTATTTGCGCAAACGCGTTATTATCACGTTAACTTTGACAGCCCTATTTAATACAGATTAGAATTGTAGATCGAAAAATATCAGCTCTCTTAACCTGAAAATGCGGGTCTTCAACTTAACTTTGGTAACTAACTAGCTAACTAGTCAGTTTGTAACATGGAAAGTTGCTGTGCACAGCAGTTACTGTGCAGCTGCTAATCACTGCTAGTCGCATTGTGTCACCTCACTGCTGTTGAAATTAAAGCCTAGCGTAGGTCATGAACATTTCTCCCTCCACAGTTAGAGAGGCTAATCAAAGTCTTATACTGCAACATAAAAACTGTCCTCAAAACAGAATCAAGGGAATGCTCCGTTCAGAGGAAGCTAGACTCAATAATGTCGGGCCTTAGTGTCAAGTGCTCTGAGTGAAGTTTACTAATTCAAATGTTTAGCCATGCGAGCGGCCTGGGTCGAGGGATGGCAGTGTCAGTTGCTCAGCCGGTCGATCCACCACTTTGGTCCAGGCTGAAATATCTCAATAGTTATTGGATGGGTTGCCATGGCATTTTTTTTACACACATTCATCTCCCCCTCAGGATGAATTGTAGTAACTTTGGTGACCCCTTAACTTTTCATCTAGTGCAGAGGTTTTCAAAGTAGGAGGCAGGCCTCCCTGGGGGGGCTTCAAACTGTTTCAGGGGAGGTTCGGTGAATGGAAGTGGAATAAATATTACATTAGTTATCAAAAGAAGATCACATAGAATAGCCTAAATGTGTGTGATTTGGTTAAAGAGATATTTCAGAGCTACAGTAGTTGTGGGGAATTATACGTTTTTCCAACTTTCTCAGAGTCAGAAACTAATAAAAGCCTCAGGACAGACCTATTAATGAATTTGGTGTAGTCTGAAGTTATCTCAAACAGTAATATTAGGCTATCTGGGCTCAATTGTTGAGTGTCTATGGAATCAAATAACATAATCATGACCCCATCGGCAACCAGGAATTAAGTGAAACTAAGCAAGTAAACTAAGTGGGGGTGAGGGAGCGCCTTTTCCAAGCTTTGTCTGACGGGAGGCCCCGTCGTTGCGACCATAAACTCATGTTTACAATGTTTACTGAGGTAATAAATCAAGTGAGAAGTAGGGTCATTTTCTCATAGACTTCTATACAATCAGACTTCTTTTTGCAACCAGAGGAGTCGCCTCCTGCTGGCTATTAAAAAGAATGCACGTTTAAGGCACTTCCGCATTGACTTCACTTTCCAGACCTGGAGTTCCCCACTGGGAGGCCCACAGTCTCAGACTTTGAAAACCCCTGATCTAGCACCATCATCAGCTCAAAATTTGTCATTTGTGTTTTGGTTTATGACAAAAAATCTGCAAAACTAATGACCTTTCCATCAGCTTCAGCTGTACTTTGTTTTTAATAATTAGCAAAAGTTAGCATGCTAACATGCTAAACATAGATGGTCAACATGGTAAACATCATATTTGCTAAACATCAGCGTGTTAGTGTTGCCATTGTGAACATGTTAGCATTTAGCGCAAAGCACTGCTGTGCACTGCTAGCATGGCTGTAGACCCTTAGGCAGCTTTCACACCAAATCGGCGAAAACGCCAGTGCTCCCATTCATTTGAATGTGGGTGGTGCGTTTAATCTGTGGCGGTGGGGACCACAGGGGATGCCGGAAAATGCAGCGGCCTGCGGCGAAAAGTTGAAACAGAATCTACTTTTGTAGAAAAGCAACCCAGCGTCACGCGGCGGTGGCCAATAGGGCTGCACGATATCAGGAAAATATGCGATAACATTGTTGAGTATTGAGATAACGATATTACTTGCGATAAATAAGCAGGGAATTATTTCCAACATTATTTTATTGAGCAAATTGGACATTGAACTGATCACAAATGTCACCAATAAAAAAAAAAAAAAGATAGTCGCAGTCTTTCACAGTGTGTTTATTGCGCAAGTTGACATTGAGATGACGATTAAAAAAACAATATATTGTGCAACCCAGCCATGAGGGAACAAAAGATGTTAATCGTTGTGCAGTTGCTTGGTGTTTAATGGGCCATTAAATGACACTCCCACACAACCCGCACAACTCCCACACAACCCTGCTATTTATTGCCGCAACGCCTGTTTTGGTGTGAATGCAGCCTTAGTCTTGTTTTTCTGCTCACTGACATTCGAAGCCGCCAATATGCAAGCTTTTACAAAAGAACTTTAAATTCAGATATTAACAGCGGTTTTAAGAAATCCAAAATCTATGGTTAGCTTGATTACTTGCAAGCGGATACTATGTAAACAGAAAATAATCAGTCTCCAACACTGTTTACAGGTATTTGGCAAAAAGCTATAGGCCGTCAACCCTGCCTCAAGATCCGGTGCTGCATCATGTGAAAGCCCTCCATTTGTTGAGTGTGTGTTTACGTAACCCTTTGCCCTGTCTCGACTCTTCATTCTCCCACCAGATGCAGCAAGTGAGCACGCAGCACTCCACAGACAACGGTCTCTGCCCCACCGGCCGCCCGTCATCCCGCTAGTGGCTCGCATGGCTGACCAGAACACATCTGGCACCCCGGTCATGACCGAGAGGGAAGCATCCCGTCTGGATAAGTTCAAACAGTTGTTGGCCGGGCCCAACACAGATCTGGGTAAGAGATACTCATCCAAAGGTCTCCGCTTATCTGTCAGCGTGCGTTACAATACGCGCTCTTCCACTTTTCTCGCTCTACATTTCTCAGCTTTTGTCTGGTTTTGCCCTTTTCTTTTTTGTTCTCTAAGCTCTTTAACTTTTTCATTTCCTTGTGCTCTTTTGCTACTCACTCTTAGTTTGCTCACTCTCAGTCTGCCAGCTGTGATGCGCTTTTAACGATGCTGTGAGGGGGAAAGTCATCCAGCCATCTGGACATGCAGATTACAAGGGGAAAAAATACCAGCAACAACAAAAGCAAATGACAGGCCTTTGTTCTAACCAAACGACAGGCCTTTATTGTTTATCCAACCCCAGAGACTTTGTCTGCTCCCACTGCCACCCCAGTGGCAGTGAAATCCTTGCAGACCTCCCTCTTTACAGTTGACTTAGTGTTCTCTGAAGCTAACTTTTGGCAACTGCTACCGCACCAACTTGTTGCATCAATCTCGTAGTTTCAGTAGATTAACTAAATCAAAGTGGCTATCAGACGAGTTTGGGAAATGAACCCGTCTGAGGGTACATGTTGAATGTTAAGATCCAGCCAGTGACCAAATCTATAATTTACAAACAGAGTGCTGTGATGAAATGCTTGCTGTTAAAGAGCAGTAGCTTCCATGAATTTCAAGAGTTTTTACATCATTTTTAAAGCTAAGGTTGAATGGAATGAAGGCGGCAAAGCAATGATTTGTAAAGCCTATTAAATATCAAAATTGATAGTGGCCTGCTGAACTAGGCTGATGTAGTCAAACACCAGAGTTTTTATTAAGGCAGTTAGTAAACACATTATAATTATAATAATATTTAATTGAAATGATAAAAATACAAAAAATATTGATATAAGATGCAGAATATGTAGTCAAATATTTTCTTCCATGAACTAACAACACTTAATATCATTATGTAACATCATCATAATGTATATGATGTCTTGCCAGACCAGTCAAAGGCCTAAGCAAGCATGATTTTGAAATTATGCTTTGTACAGTATGTCTTACTCGGAGTCCCTGAATTCTGAGGACAGAGGATTTTTGTGCATGCTGTGAAAACAAAAAATAATGCTCAAGTTAGAAGTGGGTTCGCATGACCTCAATTAGCTTTGGTAGAAGCACAGAGACGGACTCATTACAAATTTTGGAGTTGTGTGGATTCAAACTTGGTAAAAATCTAGCCTATTTTAGTTTTTCCAGCATTTTCAGGTTTATATTTCAGGTTCATACTATTTCGGGTTTCTACTAGAACATGTTTACACGCTTTAATGTTCAAAACACGCTTTATTTTTCTCATATCGGCTGTGCTGCGGCAAGTCTTTTCACCCTCTGTCTGAAACGCTCTGTTTGAGCTGTTGGTCAGCTGGCCCACTGTTGTGATTGGTCAACCGCACCAAACTCTTCGGACTCCGCTCTAACTAGCTTTGTTTTAGGGGGTTGCCAAACTAGCCGCTAGGCAGGTATTATGCAAATGTGTTACTTGGTGACATCATCACGTTACAGAAGAAAAGGGGGGACTTCAAGCAAGGCGTTTCAGGCAGTTCAGGAGCAGTGTTTCTGTGGAGGAGTAACTCCCTTTGGTATGGACTTTGGGCTTTGTAACTTTATTACACCCTAAAGGAAATGGAATTGGAATGTAAAGGATGTTGCCCTTCAGTGTTTTTTGTGTGTTTATGCTGCATTGTGTGTGTATATATGAGCCTGACAAAAGGGGAGCATGAAGTGAGACCAAGGGAGAGAATTAAAAAAGTGCAGTGCTTAGCAAGAGAATGGGTTATGTGCCTGTCTAAATACCCTAAATATGCTAAATACAAAAAGAGTGTGTCAGAGATATTTCAGTGCAGAAATGACACAGTTTAAGTACCGTAGCCTCCGTTCTCAAATAGTGGCTGTGGTCTTAATTTACCACAACCGAAGAGGCTACCAGGCATTAATTTGAGAACAGGCTATTATTAGAAAGCAAGCCTTTTATTCAGATCCTCTTGTATAAGTATACTTTATCATATTTAAGTAAGAATCTCCTCGGTTTTCTAATATGCTCTGTTTCTGCTGTTTGCTGTAAATGTATACTCAACACTTCCTCATCCAAAACTCCACAGTGTTTCAAAAGGCATAATCCCATTACTGGTAGGCTTTATTCTAAGACATTTTCAGTATAGACAGACTGACACTGAATTTTTGAAGCGGATACAGATATAGATATTTGAGAGTTTGAAAAATCTGCTAACAATATATCAGCCAATGTTAGTGTTTTACATAAATTCTTTCATTTTTTATACATTTGGTTATTAAAGATTTAACTTTCTTAGCTTTCTGATGGACAAACTATGTAGCTGATACACTCTCTAAATGGCCTAAAACATATCTTAACTTCTCAAAATTGACTCAGGCTTGACTCGGGTTGGGTTCACGGATATTTCCAGAAGTAGGGCTGCATCGAATTGTTAGAAGCTTCATTCACAACGTCGACATTCAAATCTAAATCAACATTCTAATCTAATTTTTTATTTTTTTTTTTGCATATCTATTCATTCTGTTTAAACCTGGTATTTCTGCACAGTTGCAGATCCAGTGGTGGCTGCGTAGGATTGTTTCTGACTCGTGTGATCTAAACTTTTCCAATAACTCCAGAGCGTTGTAAAGTCAAAATTTGTTGAAAAAAGATAGATGTAATCACTCCCAAAATTCACAACGTGTTTGTATCTAATGAAATATTCTGCTTCAGTCCATATTTGTTGGCATTTAGCCTTTCAAAAACAACATTTTCACTGCAGTCAAAAACGGTTTGCTCTCCCACATTTTTGCGCCGCACACAAAGGGAGGCTCGTACATGTATTAATCTGGCAGTCAAGGAAAAGGCGCATGTCGGAGATTGTGTCACAAATGTCTGTTACTGCACTGAAAAGACTTTAGTTGACATTATCTTGTAATTTTTTTTTTCTCGCCTATATATCTTTTATTTTTAGTGGAAATTTGGGTTTTCAATCTGGCTCGGGCCCAAAACTGCAGATATGGTTCAAGCTCGGGTCGGGCTTGGACAGAAACTATGCGGGTTCATGTAGGGTCAGGCTTAATTTTTTTTTTCTCTCGATCATATCTCTACCGCCAACACCCATATATTTACAATAACTTAATATTGGCTGATATATTGGCTCGGCTGATTGATCGGTCAGGCTTGAATATGCAAAATTCCCTTGAATTATGTGCATTTAAACACTCAGATATTCCTCAGTACATTTGTTACGTTATTAATGATAAATGATAATCACATTTGCATTGCCGCCAATAGATTATCTAGACCAGTATGTTAACCTGCATCCACACATCATCGTCTGTCAACAGACATAGCTGACTGGTTTACAATTTGAATAAAAGTGTGAGTTTGTACCACTGCTTTAGTTGCCACACACACACACACACACACACACACACACACACACACACACACACACACACACACACACACACACACACACACACACACACTGGACTGGGAGCATTGACTAATGTAAATGCTGGATTTCATTAAGTTTGAACGGCCTTAGTCAGCACAGCGCTTCACCTCTTCGTGTGATCCCCTTGAAAACTTTTTGCAAACAAACCGGTTCACATGTAGTCAGCGTTAGTCAGCGGCGGTTTGCGGCCCGCTCGGGCAGAGTGTACCCTGTACATCAGCAGAGTGTCTTGAGGTGTCAGTCCCCATTAGGGCCTGCCAGGCATCACAAGCCGGCTGTCTAAATTTAGTTTAGTCTATGCGCCATGATTAGATAGCCCAGAACGGGCGAGCCACGCTGCCGGCTGCTGGCAGCATGAAAGATGAACTTCATTCACGGGACATAATTAAGTGAAGGATTGGGGAGGGGGGTTGATGAGGGGTGATAGGGGAGGGAGGGGGAGAGGGATAGGGGCAGATAAGATAAGATAAGATGAAACTTTAATGATCCCCGTGGGGAAATTGGGTCATTGTAGCAGCAAAGAATGGGATATAGATGAGAATACAAAAAAGACAAAAAAAAAAGAAATTGCCACCATCTGAAGGAAGCCTACAGTAACAAAATATTCCTGGGAACAAAAACAAATAATATCATTGTTTGCAAGTAGTTAAGAATAGGGCTGTGTATTGGCAAAAATCTGGCGATACAATACGTATCCCGATACAGGGGTTACAATTCAATACATTGTGATATATTGCGATACTGGAAGTAAGGCGATATATCGCTGTCAACTGTCATAGTATAAAGAACACACCACCATATGCATAGAATCTTTTTATATGCAATCAGAACAGTGGGATCTGCATTTGCATTTATCACAGTCCCTGTAAAATCATAGCACTACTTTCAGAGGGCACATACACCGATCAGCCATAACATTAGGTCAGCATGAGCACCTTGACCTGTCTGCGGCTACAAAGCCCCATACGCAACAGACTGCGATGCACTGTGTGTTCTGACACCTTTCTATCAGAACCAGCATTAACTTTTTCAGCAATTTGAGCTGCAGTAGCTCTTCTATTGGATCGGACAACACGGGCCAGCCTTCGCTCCCCACGTGCATCAATGAGCCTCGGGTCTGACCCTGTCGCCGGTTCACCGGTTTTTCTTCCTTGGACCGCTTTTGGTAGGTCCTGACCACTGCAGACCGGGAACATCCCACAAGTGCTGCAGTTTTGGAGATGCTCTGACCCAGTCGTCTAGCCATCACAATTATTAAACAGTAATTCACTTCACGTGTCAGTGGTCTTAATGTTATGGCTGATCGGTGTACACCGAGAGGGCACGTCTCTTTGAAAATGAAATAAAGTATTGACTAAACTGTAAGCTATTAATTAAGAATTAATACAGTATCACAAAACGTAATATCACGATATTCATTTTTTTCAATATTTTCTTACACCCCTTAGTTAAGAGTCACTTTTAGACCTTGGTTTAGAAAGTTTTAGGTATGGATATGTCTGGTTTGAAGTCCTGATGTAATTGCTTTCATATAGAGCATGTTACCATTTACATATTAACAGATTTTTGCAGAGGAAGATGACAAGACGGATTAAACTCCTTGTCCTCAAAGCGGAGGTCATTGTCCCCGCACGCTGTCGGTGACACACATACACTCACACACACGTACCAGTGGACACTGTCAGCGGGGATGACGCCCCCTTATGTGGGAGAGAAACTCGACCGACCGTCCTTGAGCTAAGAGGACGAGGGGGCTGGGGATGATCCATTGGTCGGTTCCTCACTTGAATGGTGTAATTAATTGCGGAGGCAGCCATGTTTTTTGGGCCAAGCCCCCCGACATGTCAGGACTGCCCGTCTCTGGAGTCCACAGGTGTGTTTTGTCGCAGTCTGACCGCGTTGGTCAGTGTGTGACTGTGTGATTTTTGCTAAAATGATAGACTGATATAGCATTATAGCTACCTCCTCTTTGTGTTGCAGGCTTGTTAGTATTGTCAGGGGTTGTAGCAGACTGCAGCATTAAGTTACACTCTGAAAGTTTGCCTGTAGAAGAAGAAAACTGGATTGAATTGAAGGGAATAGATGGTGAAAAAAAGCAACAATATGCCTACTTTTTTTTCCCACTTGTTTTTCACACCTGTCAGTGTTTTCTGTTTTTTTTTTTTGTCTGCCTAACTTGCCTTCATGATCTCCTTTGTACTCGCATCTTTAACATCCCTGTCAGTTTCCCTCTCTCTCTCTCTCTCTCTCTCCCCCTCTCCATTGAGCCTTGCGACAGGTTGTGATAGCGGTCTGTTTAGCATGTAAGGTCATGTAGAAGGTGATGACCTGCGCGTGTGCAAGAGCAGGGTGATTGATGTCAGGTTGATTTCGGCTAATTATTCCCGATGTCCTGAGGCGAGCCTGTCTGTCGAGTGAACCTGAACACAGCGCCCACTGAACGCTCAGCGTGGAGGGAGTTATTTCAGCTGGGAAACTGAGAGCGAAAGAGAAAAAAAAAACCTTCCTGATTTAGTCAGTCCCTTCACGAGTTTCACTTCTTGTTAATGCAACATCTACCACAACTGCATTATTCTGCAGATGGGTGCAATATTTTTACATGAGCTGCCAGAGTGGAGAAATAGGGTTGAATATTTAGCCAATTACTAGACTTTCCAGCATAACTCAACCAAATCCAGAACCACTATTATGATAGATAAACGTAAATACGTAGAGCAACAGAATTAATCTGCGTTGTTTCCTCATGTGTCATAATTCGTCATCGGTCTAGGATTGGGCAAAAGGGACTTTTAGCTCCTAGTTTAGTTCCACTGGTTCCATAGTTCCTGGAACTTTTTGTTCAAAAAGGTCTATTATGCCGAATTCAGAGCAGAAACCAGAGCAGCGGCGTAGCGCGGCCTCTGGCGAGCTGACATACATGTCGCACGTGCTATGAAAAAATGGGTCTGTGTGATGAATGAAATGGCCGCAGTAGCACTCGTTCGATGCGTGTGTGTTTGAGGTGAGGGTGGGTGTGCTTGTTTGTGCGTGAGGCGCATCACTATTCTACTCGAGTAGTTGAAGTATATCGAGCGATTAAAATGCATGTCCCCGGCTGCATACAGTCTACACACCTGTGCCACCGTAGGTCAAACCATATACAGTCTATGGTTTAAACTCTCTCGTGCATGCGGCCGAGAGCAACAACTGTGTAGCAACAACTACTGTGTGTAGTTTAGTCCCACCTTCCACCTCGTTCACTGGCCAGGAGCTGCTCATGTAGTTGCTCAGGCGCACAACGCTACTAAAACAATACAAAACATGTCGGCGGTGTGGAGACTAGTGCGTGAGACGGATAATCGGCAGGAGGAGAGCTCAATAACGTTAGCTGTTATTCTGTATATTCAGTAAAAATAACTATTGTGCGAAGGTAAATTATACATCATCAATGATGCGTTCAAATGTGATCTTGTAAAATGTAGTTTTTGTTGAGAAACTTGAATAAATTCAGTTGTTTGAAGGAGATGTTTTCACAGCAATATAAAATAGATATTAGAGAGAGAATTATGACCTTTCTAACTTTCTAACACTAGCTCTAAGCAGCTTATAATGTCTTTATTTAAAAAAAAAAATTTTCATCAAAGCAAATATTTAAATAGAAATACAATAATTGATTTCCTAATCATTTGAATTGTGTGTTTCTATGCAAATAACCACCATAGATGACAGCAACAAAGTAAAAAGATAATATTTAGAATTTTGGACGGTTTATACTGACTTTGGGATGTTTTAAATTTTTCCGGATGGTTCCGAGACGGTGGTAAAAAGAGTTAGTCTGGAGCCTTGTATACCAGCTGCCATAACAAAACAAAACAACAAAAATGATAAATGACAAACTCATGCTACCATTTTGTGGCCTGTGCTACAAATCTTTCAACCTCTGTAGTACCAGTGCTATGTGCAAAAAAAAAAAAGCCCTTTCTATTGAAAGCTGCGGTGGCCGATTCCGAGCTCAGCAAGCTGCAACCGTTAGATTCGGCAGCGAAATGCAGCCAAGCGAAATGTTGGGAAAAGTTGAACATTTGGCGGCAAAGTGCGGCTACAGAGTACCTGCAGCCAATCAGTAAACAGAGTCCTGTGACTCCAGTGACATGTTAACCTATGTTGCAAAGAATTTCTTCCAGCCTGAAACACATGAACACACCTCCCAGCCGCAGGAAAGTGTAATTACTGCGATGAGCCGCACTTGGCCGCTGCCTGGTGTGAAATCGGCGTTAGCTGTTGATTGGTGATCAGTAACAGCCTGTGACATTTTTACTTGCATGCCAACGAGGGGAAACCAATTCACAAATGCAACACTAGATGGTCTGATTTTCCTATTTGTAATAGTTTTCAGCTGTTCAGTTTCCAGCTTCTAAACAGAACATATTATTTTTCTGCCAGCTCTGTGTTTAAAATTCAGGATGAGGCAGTGTTTGTTGTTGATTTTGTGTGTGTGTTCAAGTGTGTTGTATCCACCGTAATGCATTTTTCCCCAGACTGTGTTTAGTGTTGTAGCCGCTTGCTCTGTGATGGGCTGGATGTCACAATGCCAGATTTTGCCAGACTTCCTGCATATCTTGTTCTTTTTAATTGATTTCAAGACCAAGAGCTGGCATCTGACATCAAGCAGTTATTGCTGGATGGCAGAAATACTGCTGTTGCTATGGCAATGGTCCCTTTCCCTCTTCTCCTTCCTGGCAATTTATCTTTACTCTATTTTTTACTTCCGTTTTTCATCAGTTGCTTACCTCGTTTGTCTCTCTTTCTTCCTGTTCTTTTGTGTTTGCTCTTTTGTGTGGTTATTGTATGAGTCAAAGTCCACCTCACACATTTCCTCCCACACAGACGTATTGATCTATGAGCCATACATAAACACCATAAATAACATACAAGGGCATACAAACACAAAGAAGCTGTTAAGCAACAATGAGAGCACAGGAAATACAATAACTGCCCACAAGAATACACTCATACACACACACTTCCTTTCATTGCCTTGCTGGCTGTCGGTGTGTCTCTACCCTCTGTTGGGGGTGCTGCAGCTCTTTGTTACACCTCCACCACCACTACAGTACACTTCTCCCCAACTGCCGTCGCACCTCACTGCAGCAACTACAGTCGGGAGGCTTGCTACTTTTTCCGCCACAGTTTGCTTGCTCCACACTCAGTAACGCTACAATCCTGTTACACAGCAGCCACCATATGATAGGCTTACCATCAGCACTGTTTGCAAAGTTAATAGCCGCCATCAAAGTGGGAAGTGGCGATGTAATTCAATTTAACTCAGTCCTAATGCCTCATTTGAAAAGCCCATGTCCATGTGGGACAATTTTAAAAAAGTCCGTGTCGCAGGCTCGGAAAGTGTAGAAGAAGAGATAATGCAGCATTAGACTGTCTACGTAGGTAAATCTCTGGGAACTTTACTGAAAAAAAGGTTTCCATGTGGATTCTCAGATGGTTTCTCTTTTATTCAATAGCACCTATTTGACGAAAGCTAGCGAGAAAAAAGAGAAGACACTGTAGGTTGTTCTCTATAAGTGTCCTATTCTTAGAAAGTGGACACTGTGCGAAATCTCGACGTCACGGCATTTTGTTATTTCCCCTTTTTCCTGCTTTGAAATTGCACTCCTCTGTGTGTTCCTCGCATGGTGCTAACAGTCAGTGGTATATGTATGCATGTGTGCATGAATGTTCATGCGTGTGTGTGTGTGTGTGCTGATTCCTAGTGTGTCCCCAGGCAAAACACCTGACTTAATAAGGTTGGTCCAACCTCCAGCTGTCTCCTGTGTCAGTAGCCTCCCAGCTTGTCTGGCTTAGTTTATTCAGTTGTTACACGGTGGTCTTCCATGTGAATTTTTCATCCTTTCTTTTCTAAGAGAAGCTTGACTGAACAGACTTCAGTCCTCACAGTCCACACCCGTTCTCTGCCGGGCACTGGGAAGGGCTGCTTTATGTGCAGGCGAAGTCGTATTGTGTCCACTGCCAACCAGTTTCAGTTTTATCCTGCAATTCATTTTCTATATGTAGGGATTTAAGAAAGGAATGATGCCTCTAGGGCTGTCCTCATTCTTAGTCGACTAACATTCATACGATTTTGTCGACTAATCGATTAGTTGATTTAAGACAGATCTGTAAAACTGAGTTTCTCCACAAAGAATCACACAAAAACACCACTTTAAATCTTGTGTTTATCAGAGATGTGCACATAAGTTTCTAGAAAATCAGTCATTTAGAGTGAAAAAAAGGTTTAAAAGAAAGAGGGTTTGTTACCAGCCATGACAGCGTGTGGCTGGTATTGTTTTCACCTTGTGAGTCTGTCTGTGTGTCATCATGGCAAATTGTGGTCCTGGAGACTACTACTGTAGCAGGAACTACGACAAAGTACTTAGTAGTATTTTTATTAGCAGAAATTTAATATAATATTCACAACTATGTTTTCATTAGTGTATAATCACCTGAAACTAAGAATTCTTGTGTTTTCATTAGCTTAGAATGAGCCTGTCCGTGTTGTTCCGCCATGTTTCTACAGTAGCACAGAATGGAAGAACCAAAAACTGTCTCTAGAGAGAGCCTTTCGTGTTTTTTTACGTTACCTGAAGGCCACCGTAGTTCTCCGACACGCTTGTGAAACCGAGGTGTTTTTATGTTAAGGATAAACTCTGAGCGAGGCGACCGTCGTTACCACGGTTTTGCACTCTGCGACTCACGTTACCACAGTCTTGGAAAAGGAGGAGTGAGCGGAAGGGTACTCAGTTGGTTGCAATCTGCAACCACACCACTTGGTGTTGCCAAATCCTACACACTGTACCTTTAAAGCTAACAATAAGGTTAACCGTTTTTTTTATACCACCACTACTGATTCATCCAACAACCAGGGAAGTAAGCTATAACTTAATGTGAATGTAAAGACCAGATGTACAAAATGATTTATATCAAGCTCAGGGTTTGATTTCATGTATCACCATACCAAATGACTCAAAACCAACAAATCACAAGACGGTGAAATATCCAGTTTTTCATTTTCATTGTCTGTTAATCAACTGATGAGTTTATGAAATGTCAGCAAAGTCCAAGTGACAGCTTCAAACCGCTCGTTTTGTTCGACAAACGAACACAACAGTTTTCAATTTACAAAAGAGAAAACGAAAATATTTACATTTGCCAAACTGAGACCAGTGTATTTTCACGTGTATTTTTGTTTAAAACATTACTGAAATGATTAATCGGCTTATCAAAACAGTTCCTGATTCATTTATTTGTCGATTGGCTAATTGAATAGGCTGTTTAAGTGTAGAGGATAACGCCTTTATAGGCAAGAAAAAAAGGTTTGAATGTTTGGATGGATGGATGTTTTTGTTTGTGTGTGTGTGTGTGTCTTCCTATTAGCATTACTATTTAACTGAATTGCACAACTACCGGTTGCACTGTGGTTGCTAATTATCCTTTTTCAATCTGCACTGGTTTCATTTTGCTTATTAATGACTTTTTTTTAGAACAGCTGAAATGTGGAAATATGTTCCTTCCAATGTAGCCATTACCTGTAAAAGTAACATAACGGACATTCGAAATATCTACATATTCCCTCATAAAACTTTTGCTTAAAAAAAAAAAAATGTCACCAGGTCAGATATTTTGGAACCTGTTTCATCTGAATCAGTTAACGCGGCAAGGCAAGCCTCAGGGAATTACCTACGCAAGTCTGTCTTATAGCCCACAAAAGAACACACACACACACACATTGTCACACCTGTACACTCATCTCGGTGTCCTCTCCCAGCCATCTGGGCCATCCATCAGGCCTCCTGAGCAGGTATAATCCAGGGGGGAGTATCTTTTTACAAGAGTCCCATTAGTTTACGAGCCGTCTGCTCCCCGGCGCCATCACTTTGTCCTCTAGATGAGTTAGACCGTTCAGGACTCTCTCGCAGCATTCAAGGTTTATAGGAGGGGAGCTTAACTTTTTAATAAACTGCATGATAAAGGTGTCTGTCCTAATTGTATTGTTTTTCTGACCTCGCCGGCAAAAATGGCTTCAGATGACACCGGGACAACGCCTGCAACAAGGGAAGAGTGGATGGCATTTACCTAGCAATATTACCACACAGGTGGCACGGATTGTAATGGCATAGAAGTACTTGAGTGAGTGTTCTGACTTTTTGCATTTTCCAGTGAAGCATATATTTAAAAGCAAGAGATAAAATGAGTTTAGATCGCAGTACATGTGAAAACCTGGATTTGCTGAGGTAGCCCCCGCTACAGAATACAAACCCCAGTTTCGGCGGGTGTGTGGTGTTCACGTGCGCGTGTGTTTGCCGAGAACCTTGTGGTGTTTTGCCCCAGTGGTCGCGCTGCGTCTGAATGATGCCTGAATAGTGCATGGCTCCGGCCCGCCAACCGTCTTCCCTCCTGCTCCCGTCAGCTCCCTGCTCAGCCAGCACTGACTGACAGCGCTTCTCACCGTCTTCCATTCTTCTTACCGGCCTTCACACAGAACTGTGCACACCGGCAGGTAGACTGACTGACGGGCAAGTAGACAGGCAGACATGGAAGAGGTGCTGGAACACACTATCGCATACACACTTACAACCACATATACACACACACTCTCATACTTACTCCATTTGATTTTTTTTTTTTTTTTTTTAACACAACCACCTCTTATAGCTTGGTTGCTTATTGTGAGAGCTTCTGCCGGCCAGTTAAGCTCCTATAGCTTCTTTGTTTCGGTCCACTCAGGAAGCAAACAGGCCTTTTGAATGCAAGTATGATTCTAGTGACTGTATATCCATATCCATAATAGAGCCGCAACGATTAGTGTAATCAATTAGTCGGTCGACGGGAAAAATAATCAGCAACTATTTTGATAATCAATTAATCATTATTTTTCAACGGCAAAGGAAGAGTTTTTGACTGTTGATCAAATAAAACACGCAAGTTAAATACATCACCTTGGGCTTCGGGATATTATAACAAGCATTTTTCTCTTTTTGGCAGATAAATCTATAATGAAATTTGCAGCTTGATCGGCCATCGTTATTGGTCCATATTCAGTAGAACTAGGGAGATCGTTCACTGGTCAGGTGCTGCACATGTGGTTGCTGGGCACAGCTAAAGTGTGTGAGATAATCGGCAGGAGGAGAGCTAGTAACGTTAGCTGTTAGCAGCCGATGGGCAGCACAGTCTTTCTTGGCTAAATAGCAGAGCTAACAGCTGGTAACATAGGTTGTATTGAGTTACATTATGATGCTTTCCGGGCAGGCTCTATTCAGTAAAAATGAGTATAGAGAGAGGGTAAATTATAACATTAGCATTATACTGTATGTTTAAATGTAATTTTGTAAAAATTTGTTTTTAGGGAGAAACTTGAATAAATCCAGTCGTTTAAAGGAGATGTTTTCACAGCAATATAAAATAAATATTAGAGAGGGAATTATTATATATTTATTATATAATTAGCCCTATTAGAAGATCATCATTTTATTAGTAGGCTAATTAGCCCTATTATAAGTTCATCGTTTTATTAGTAGGCTAATGAGCCATATTAGAAGATCATCATTTTATTAGTTGGCTAATTAGCCCTATTAGAAGATTATCATTTTATTAGTTGGCTAATGAGCCATATTAGAAGCTCATCATTTTATTAGTAGGCTAATTTGCCCTATTAGAAGATCATCATTTTATTAGTAGGCTAATTAGCCCATTCATTAGTTATGTCTTGTCAAGCACAAATATTTATTTTGTTAAAACATTTTTTTACCCGTACTGTTTAAGCTGTGGGAATTTAGACTTTTTTGAGTCAAACTGAGAAGAAGGTGTTAAATGCAACATTGTGTTTATTAAAACAATAATCTACTACTTTGCAGATCAGATAAGAAATATAAATGTCCGGCCCCTTGGCACCTCACTGTTTTTCAAATCTGGCCCTTCTAAAAAAAGTAATTGAATAGGCCCGTCTTAAGTCATATTTTCAACTTGCTGTCTAAAACGTATACACCATTCTCTCCTCTCTGTCCTGTTGTCATTACAAACATGTCTGAACCAGCTGCGGACACTGGACTCGCCCAAGGAGTCGGTCATTATTACAAATGTCAGTGTGATTTCGATTGAGGTTTTCTTACACCTTTCTTCTAATTTTTTTTTTTATGTAGCCAAAATGTTAACGAAATAATCGTGTGACCCACATGTAAGTGGTTCAAGTCTCCATGCAGGCTGAGAGAATCTGGGCCAGAGAGGTGAATAAGAAACATTCTCTCCTCCTTCAGCAAGTACACAGTACAGTTGAGGCACCCAAACCCCACCTGCTTCACTGGAGCTGCTGTCAGCAAAGACACAAGTGACTGCGGTGAGGAACTTCACATTGTGTTAATTTGATGTGACCTTCCGTCGCTTTGTCACTACTCTCAAGCTGCCGTTTTATATAGTGGTGTAAGAAAATATCGATACACACGAGTATCGCAGTATTATGCTTCCTGATACTGTATCCATTCTCCAAAACACTGTATCGATTTTTAATTAAACCGGCGTCTGGCCTGGCAGCTATTCGATCTTTTGGAGGTTGTAGCGGGCTCAGTTTTAAAATAGAGTGGATTTACTGGCATCATAGGAAACTAGAAAACCTAAGGAATCTGTTGGGACCAACAATATCATACTAGCTTGTCGCCAAGGAGGCTAAATAGTGCTCCAAAGTTACGCAAAATTTTGGCGAGGAAAAACTGGCATGGCCATTTTCAAAGGGGTCCCTTGACCTTTGACCTTAAGATATGTGAATGAAGATGGGTTCTATGGGTACCCACGAGTCTCCCCTTTACAGACATGCCCACTTAATGATAATCACATGCAGTATTTTGCATGCAGTACACATGTTGTTTTTGCCTATTCTAAAATGGTGTATTTCTGGTGTGTTCTTTATACTATGACAGTTTTCCTAAAATTAGATTTGAAAAATCAATATATCGCCTTGCTTACATTATCGCAATATATTGAATCGTCACCCCTATATATCATGATCTTATCCCCAGATTTTTGCCAATAAGCAGCCCTAGTTTTATAATACTTTTGGTTATCTTGGCTGGTTAAGTAAGTCACAATGAAATACAAACACAATATTTAGTTTCATTTTGCCCTCTGAATGTTTCAAGAGTCATTGAGCATTCATTACCTCCGAGGGTCCCACATCAGAGCAGCTGTTGTGGGGTGTTCAACAGAAGGTACATGGTGTCCTAATCACCCCCCGTGGTCCCCAGCTTAACTCCAGCCAAGACAAAGTGCACCCCTGTAAGTTCATGCATAATGGAATACAGTAGAGGAAACACTAGCAGCAGTTGTCCTTGAGTTGCTGATGTTACAGGTGTTTTACATGCCGGTGAGGAGTACAGCTTCCTGCAGGGTTGGGGACCGTCTCTCCAGACCAATCCCCCGAGGTCTGCGCCTGCCAGCATGATAAAACGCCCACAATACTGATCACACTAATTCCAAAGCATGTATATAATAATGTGATATTTTATTGGTCCCACAAGGGACATTCTGTTTTCGCTTGCCCCCGCTTGCACTTTTATATGTACACTTTGAAATGATTGCCTGTGGGGTGAATTGACTGTAAATTGCTTTAATGAGTTGCCTCTACATTGTTTCTGTAGAGACCTGTTAAAGGAATGTCTTTACAGCTTCAATTAGCAGTTGGACAGATTACCATGTTTAGAGGGGAGTGACAAATTTGTCAGCTAGAAATGGGCTTGTTTGCATTGTTAACTTCGGAAAAACTGACGGGCACAGCTAGTCCCTCGTCGCCTCCGGGACAGTCGCAGAAACCTTTTCTTTTTTTTTCTCCACCCACATTGTGACAAGTGCCCGCTGAGCAAAAAAAAAAAAAAAAACCCAACAGATTAATTTTCGAAAATGTCACGAAATGCCTTTAATTTATTCCAGTGGAGCTATGGGCTCGGCTGTCTCATTCATAATGCACAAGAGATGCCCCAGAGAGTCAGATATGCTTTCTGAGAGATGAGCTAGCCTCCCACTAATGAAACGACATCTGCAATTTAGCCTGTACGTCAACGGTGCTCATGTTGGCCTCTCTGTCTCTGCCCACTGTGGGGAATGGGAGTCTTATTCCTGAGAAATTATTTCTCTGAAATTGGAGATGAGATGAGTATAGCTATATAGCAAGCGTGTAGGAAATAGGGGTGTAGACACATTTCCTCTGAGAGTGTATTTGCATTAGAATAAAGCATCACCGCAGAGTCTATTTCACAGATGGATTATGGATTACATATTGTTCTTATGCAGGTCTCCTCTCAAAGCAGCCCAGGACTAATTCAGATGTGTGAAACTAGAAGAATATGATAGAATTTACTTTTGTCCTTTCATGTACTGTACTGTACCAGTGCAGTGCATCAGTACTACCTTGGTCTCTAATGCATCAGGGCTCACATTGGGATTCTGCAGTGGTCCGTCTCTCTGCTGGAGTGTTTGGAAGACGGCGATTTTCAGGAGCAGAGGCTGCTTGTGCGCTTTTCTGTATATGATGTATGGGCCTAACGGGCACATCTGCTTGTTCTGCTGGCCACATGGCGGCGAGTAAATATTTGCCCCTTGCCCTTTCCGCTCACTTCTACCCACACACTCTCTTCAGCGCACCCATTCCTTCTTTCCCGCAATACAAAGTGTTTGACCAAAGGGGACAGGGCTTTCTGGAGATCACCGCAGCATCAGGATGTAAAGACTATTAGCTAAACTTGTGCCTCGCGTCCTTTCACCCCCTCCTCTCCATTACCCCCCCTATGGTGAGATTAATGCCGGGTGGGGGAAATATAACATAGTTTAATTAAGCCCGAGCCCACAAGATTCATGGACTCATTTCTTCGTCTGACAGTGCAAATGAAGGTTCAAAAGGTGCGAGGCAAGAGGAGAGACACCCTCGACTAGCTGTTAGGAGAGTAATGAATGTAGAGGTGCACATAGGATAACGATTTCACCCTTAAAGTCTTGCACTTTGTCGTAAGCACGTTCTACATAACTCCACTGCGGTTGTTCAGCTCTATATGTTCATCCGGCAGTATTGCAACGGGGAGCTGTGGAAGTGGATGCAAATTTGTAAAGTTTATGCACATGTGCTTTGACGCAATCGATTGCCACAGCTCGTGAATTAGTCTTTTATGAGTCTGCAAAAAAAGGTTGTACTCTAACAAACCACAACTGGACTGGAAACGATTTCAGCGCAGAGGACCACAGTGCCAATCAATCTTGCCCATGCTGGCATCAATATTGTATTATACCATGTCAGTAACATGAAAGTATTGCTTGATAAAGAGTGTTCCCCAATAAAACAGAAATGATTTGTTAAAGGAGCGCTCCAATCGATTTAGCATTGAGCCCTTATAGCGTCATGTTATGGAAAGTTTGTGATGCAACAGAACTAGGGCTGTCAGTCGATTCAAATATTTAATTGCGATTAATCGCATGATTGTCCATAGTTAATCACGATTAATCGCAAATTAATCACGCATTTTTTATCTGTTCAAAATGTACCTTAAAGGGAGATTTGTCAAGTATTTAATACTCTTATCAACATGGGAGTGGACAAATATGCTTGCTTTATGCAAATGTATGTATATATTTATTATTGGAAATCAATTAAAAACACAAAACAATGACAAATATTGTCCAGAACCCTCACAGGTACTGCATTTAGCATAAAAAAATATGCTCAAATCATAACATGGCAAACTCAAGCGCAACAGGCAACAACAGCTGTCAGTGTGTCAGTGTGCTGACTTGACTATGACTTGCCCCAAACTGCATGTGATTATCATAAAGTGGGCATGTCTGTAAAGGGGAGACTCGTGGGTACCCATAGAACCCATTTTCATTCACATATCTTGAGGTCAGAGGTCAAGGGAACCCTTTGAAACACTTTTTAGTGTAAATTAGTTTAGAGCGTTATGTACATGGTTGTTACCAATGAATTCCTTAGGTTTTATAGTTTCACACGATTCCAGTATCTCCTCTGTGGCTTTAAAACTGAGCCCACTACAACCTAAAAATCGCAAGTTGTGTTAATGCGTTAAAGAAATGAGTGGCGTTAAAACGAGTTTGCGTTAACGCATTATTATTGCATTAACTTTGACAGCCCTAAACAGAACCAATTTTTAATTCCATGAGTTCTTCTTTCCTTGTCAAAACCTGTTGCCTACATTACCCACAATGCAACTACTAATGCTGGCTAATGTAGCCTCGAACCGCTAGCCTCAATAAGCGGAGACAAGGAGCGGGCTACAGAGGTTTGGTAAGCTCACACCTTTCAAAATCCCTGCTAACCGTTTTTTTTTTTTTGCATTTTCATACTTGTAGTCTTCAGCGCCAACCAATGTTGATTCAAGTGACATCACCTGAGGCAATTTATCAGATTTCAAAATTTGTTTTTACATATGCAGTAATACTCCCCAAGGCCTGTAAGCATACTTTTAGGGCTCTTCCATTGGCACTTTTGGCCGCGCCTGGAGTCAAACCATGCCCATTGATGCTGATTTGCGTTTCCATTACCAGTTTTAGCACACCAAGCTGTGCCGAGCCATGCCCAGGATGGACCATTTCCGGAGTCGGGCCAAAGTGCGCTAGCCTCCAAGCAGGTTACGGTGACGTCTCGCAATCCGCGACGACCCTCCTTCCCTCAAACAAGCGTGTGTTGCGAGCAGGTTGCGAGCCAGACTCAACTGCAAGAAACAAGAGACGTTTAAAGTCTCTGTGTGTTCAGCTCTCAAGAGAACAAGCAGCAAAAATAACAGGTGATGGGCGGACTTTTATCGTGAAGAATGTAGGAAATGAAATGTGTTTACCCACCATTTTACAGCCACTTTTTGAACACTACACACACACACCTTCAAGCGGGTAGCCCGGTTGTAATGGAAAAGCAAATCCCCGCCTTGCTGGACTGATGTGCCGAGTCAAACCGAGTCGAGCCAATCCAGCGCATGTGTAAGGAAAAACCATATTTGATGTGTAAAATTGGTGGACTTCCCCTTAAAGTGCCTCAAAGTGCCAATCTCAGAAAACTGGCAAATTGAATTTACAAGCACAGTCCTAACTCTGCCAGAAAGCTACAGATTCAGGGAGACGCAACAGCTTTTCAGCTCTCCCTATGTCTGTACTCACCAAACCTTGGTAGCAACACTTTCACACATTTTCTTCCACTTGTTGTAGTCTCGAGGAGAGGGAAGGGAAGGGAAGGGAAGGGAAGGGAAGGGAAGGAAAGGAAAGGAAAGGAAAGGAAAGGAAAGGAAAGGAAAGGAAAGGAAAGGAAAGGAAAGGAAAGGAAAGGAAAGGAAAGGAAAGGAAAGGAAAGGAAAGGAAAGGAAAGGAAAGGAAAGGAAAGGAAAGGAAAGGAGCAAAGAGACACAGACATAATCTTTGGAAAACCTGCAGCACCTTTTGCTTTACAACTGTTATGCTCTCTGTCGTCTCTGAGAGAGTTCTTTTCATCTGTGCTTTTAAATGCGACTTGCTGCTGCACAGGTAACCTTGGGGTAATCGAAACCTTCCCATACTGTGGGGCCCTGACTCCCTATAAACCAACAGAGCCGTGCTTTGCACTAGATCACTGTATTGAATTTCTATATAATTAAAGTCACTGGGGACAAGGCAAGGGGGAAATTTTAAGTGGAAGATGCACAGGAACTATAGTGAATAAATAGCTTCTCCCATCAGCTGAACAAGCTCTAATGCGTTTCACTCAATTTAGCCAATGGACTTAGCCCATTGCTGTTTAGCTGATTGTTATTTCCTATTCTGCTATCTGTCTTTGGCTCTCCATTGCATTTGCCTTGAAGAACTGGCAAGGCAGAGTCATTTGGAAGCTCTAATCAATATCGTTCACTCTGTGCGAAGGCCTTATCAATTACCAGCCTGTGCCTTGAATAAGAGTCGAGGAAGAATTTGGCTTATTCATTAGGTACAGTTGTTTCTTCTTTTTTTTTTACTCAGAAAAGTATATTAAGGCAGTGCCATTTCATTTGCAGGGAAAACAATTTCCCCCTCTTCCCTTCACTCTTGGAACGCAGGTAAAACAGTTGCAACGCAATTACAAGTGAAGCGATTTCCATTGTGTTTTTTATGTTTGGCTGTGGCAACTCGTCTTGTTGAATGCTAATTGGGGGGGGGGGGGGTTGTTGACTCGCAGGGCCCGGGCAGAGGGAGACCTATCTGTGAATAATGGATGAGTTAATGTTAGCGAGAACTCATTTAGGAACCTCCTGCGTCTAAGGAAATATTGCTGAAAAACGCACAGTCATACATCTTGAATATCCTAAACTCGTAGACAAGGTCACTCAGCGATTTCGCTTCCCTCCAGAAACAGTTATTTAGATGAATAACATATATTGTGAAGAAAATGTGTCATGGATTATCCATAAAGAATTGGCTAACATGTCATAGCCCAAAAGAAGGCCCAATTCGAATATCAGGGTGATTGGTAAATAATGAACTGGATGGAGACATCAAGGCATTAGTAAGGTCAAATTGTTACAGAAAGAAACTCTGAATTTCCTTTACACAGCCTTTAAATAGTTCTATATACTGACTTTTGTATAAATTATCCAGCAAGTGTGTTATTATTTTAGTTATACATGTGCAAATCTAATTTTGACAACCTCAGAGCAGACAAATCCCAGTGCACCCCCTGCGATCGGACCCCGGGTTAGGAACCACTGTCCTACACCTTTATTGTAGTCCAGTAATTGTGTTGGATTCACTAAAAAGAGGTTGAAATAGAAGACACAGGTTACTAAATACCACAAGACAAATCATCTTCTCTTGAGTCACTGTTGATCCTGCACCCACCCATCCTCTCTAATGTGTCTGTTAGATTGAGACGGATATGGGTTGGATGTCTGTCTAGAAGCACCTAACATTAAGCCATTTTTTCTGGGTCTTCATGGACCCAAAGGGAAGAACTACTCTCTGCCAATTTAAAAGTTCAATTTGCACCTCTCCACATTTATTTTACATTATAGCCTGCCGGATCTCCCAACTGGCCTGGAGAGAATCTAGTTAATAATCCACTTCTAACCCATCAGAATATTTCAGTGAAGTAAAAGGGAGAGAAAAGACGGGAAGTTTGGACGGTGAGGACACAGTTGGTTGGCTAGTTGGTAGATTGAATGATGTCCAAGAATGACTTACGAATCCAATAATGGTTTGAAAATAGTTTTTTTTAAATTTTGTGTCATGATAAATGGATTCCTTTTATCGCAGTAAGGTTGTATTTGTTAGCATAAAAGGCCCTGAAGTCAGAATTTGGGTTTGCATGCATCACAGCTGAATATGTGTGGAATAATTATATCTCGGTTAAATATTCTGTTATTGTAGAATTTTAGTGTTTTATCATGTCATCAACTCAATAATTAACAATGACAACATGCACCACACACTGCACTGGACTCAGCTAATACACATTAATTATGGTGGAAGGCAGAGACAGAAACGGAGACAATTGAAAACTTAATATTATTTCGGTTCTCAAGAAAGTCATTTTTTTTCAATAAAATATGTGAATTTCAGGTGAAACTAAAGTAGTGGTATTTTTACCTTTTTTTTTTTTTTTTTTTACTTCCATCTCAATATCTCTTTGGCTGTTTATTGCTTCTTTCTTTATCTGTCATCAAAAATATTCAAAACAAGGGAAGGGAATAGAGCTCGCTCTGACGCTGATGCCAATGTCGATATTTGAGATTAAAGAAACTTTCTGCACAGCTATATATTGCAGTCTGGTGCTGGTCAAGCCAAGGCAATGAGAGAATAATCAAAAATCTACAAGGATAATACGCATTTTAAGAGATTGACTTGTCAGAAAGACTTTCCAGACTCTGTGGTGGAAAAACTCTGCAACTAAATTACCTCAAACATATCATGGGCATTTTTGTACCACAATCTGTTGTTATTTATTGACATACAGTTTATGCCCATATGGACATATCTCTAATAAGATAGTATTGGTCATAACGTAATATCGGCCAATATTATCGGCCTGCCATTTATCAATCAATCAAAGTCTCTATGGTGAATCTCAAAATGAACCCTCTGGTATTTTTGTTCTTGTTTTACAGAGGAGCTACGGAAACTCAGCTGGTCTGGAATCCCCCGACAGGTCCGACCGATAACGTGGAAGCTCCTTTCAGTAAGTTTTATATACAGCATACACACTCACACACATGCTGTACATATGTTACGTACATTCCGACACCAGCATTAAAGCAAACACTGCACTACACTTTGTGTAAAACGCTTTAAGAAAGACCTATGTAACCTCATTCATAAACCCGCAAGAGATTCATCAAATGCACATACACACATGCTGTAAATACAGTATATAATGTACATTCAAACACCAGCGTTGAAACAAATACTGATTTGTGTAAAACATAAAAAAACACTTGCATATAAAGACGCTTGAAGACAAAAACCTATGTAACCTCATTCATAAACCAAGAGATTCAGTAAAGGCACACACGGGCACGTACACAAACAGATAATATCGCACTAATGAAAAAAACACATTACAGAGGATCTTAGGCACGCACGCACACACACACACAAAAAGTCGCTGTCATGCTCTCTCTCCCAACCCCCTCCCTTTTTTTGATTTATGAAGACTGGTAACAGTCCTGCTTCTTTTTTTTTTTTCAAACTTCAATAGGGAAAATTAATTGCGAGGCACAAATAATTTATTCATGAGACACGCGGTGTGTTTACTCATTAAAGCCATTGTTGTGGTGTACAGCTCCTAGTCTGCAGAGAGAAGACTGGCTTTTTGAACGCCATGACTCTCCCATTAATTACCGCACAATAGCTAATGTGCCGCAGAAAAGATGTCATTAAAGGTGTGTGCGTGTGTGTGTGTGCCTGTTTGTGTTTTTTGGTGGTGGGAGGTTACCAACTGGGTGCTTTAACCATTAACGACTGCTTTGTTTGGTACTCTACTGAAGTGGGGGCTCATAATGTTGTATGAAGTTGCAAAGCTTTGGCTGCAGTGTAGGCAGCCAGGTACAGGGGACAGGAGGGACTGTTTGTGTATGTGTGTATATGTGTGTGTGTGTGTGTGTGTGTGTCTTGGTGATTAACTAATGTACCATAGATAACACCCTATTAATGGTTTGTTCCAGTTTGTGTTCGCATTGTGCACGTTTGTCTGTCCTTGTTTGCGATCATATACGTTATGAGAGCATGCATGTGTGGATCCTGTGTGATCATGCGTATACCTGTGTTTATATGCAGTATGTGTGTATATATAAAGATAACACTGCAGTGAATATTGGGCTTGCAAAGCACAGCTTTGCCTGCGGCCTGTATAAATGATGGTTTGACCGCCTGAGGGAGCATGAAGAGGAAAAACAGATTCAAAAGCAAAGAGTTCAGAAAACAAAGAAACACGGGTAAAAAAAATAAATGACACGGTTGTAGGACAACAAGGAATAGTTCCACATTTTTGGAATACAGCTTTTGAGCTTTAGAGGTGCTGGTAGTCCGATTTGGGAACTTTCAAGAGAGCTAGGCTAGCTGTTTCCTCATGTTTACAATCTCCGTGCTAAGATAAGCTAAGCTAATCGCCCCCCTGGCTCTAGCTCCATATTTACCCTACAGACATGAGAGTGGTATCGATCCTCTCATCTAACCCTCGGCAAGAAAGCAAATAAGTGTATCAAAGTCAAAGTCATACTTCGCTTAAAATCTTTAAGTATAAAATATTCACTCTCTTCGGGATTGAAAGCTGGCTGTCTCAATAGTCAAGTCAAGTAGTCCCCAAAGAGGCAATTGGTTTTGCAGCAGTGAAAATAGTAATAACACGAGATAAAAAATACACACGAGGCAATTAAATACTAGAGGTGGGAATCTTCACTGGCCTCACGATTCGATTACGATTCACCTGTTAACAATTCAAATGCACAATGATTCTTCAATCCTCAATTTTCTATATTAGTGCAGTGCCCCTTCAAAACATACCTTTTCAGAACGGGCTGAATGCTTTGCCTGTGGGCTACTGGTGTACACATGTACACAGCTACTGCAGTTGTAAAGTAGAGCATGGATTTAATTAGCGGAGGTATTTTGCTGGCGGAAACATAATTAGTGTAAGCAAGTCGTACACCTGGGAAACACAGTCTGGTTCGACTCTGCTTCCAGTTGGCTATCTACTCGTGTTGACTTCAGGGAAGTGAAGAAGAGTCCGGTTGTAACGTTAAAATATCCAACATCCAGCAACAAAAGTGCACGCTCGACTCAAATACTAATTATTAGGCCTGTCAAAGTTAACCCGATAATAACGCGTGAACCCGAATTTGTTTTAACGCCATTAATTTCTTTAACACACTTGAGATATGGATATTTCAGAGTTTGTAGCGGGCTCAGTTTTAAAGCTAGAGTGAAGATACTGGCATCATGTGAAACTACCAACCATGTCATACTAGCTTATCGCGAAGGAGGCTAAATAACGCTCCACATTTACGCTAAATTTTGGCGAGGAAAAAATGGCATGGTCATTTTCAAGGGGTCCCTTTACCTCTGACCTCAAGATATATGAATGAAAATGGGTTCTACGGGTACCCACGAGTCTCCCCTTTACAGACATGCCCACTTTATGATAATCACATGCAGTTTGGGGCAAGTCATAGTCAAGTCAGCACACTGACACACTGACAGCTGTTGTTGCCTGTTGGGCTGCAGTTTGCCATGTTATGATTTGAGCATATTTTTATGCTAAATGCAGTACCTGTGAGGGTTTCTGGACAATATTTGTCATTGTTTTGTGTTGTTAATTGATTTCCAATAATAAATATATACATACATTTGCGTTAAGCAAGCGTATTTGCCCACTCCCATGTTGGTAAGAGTATTAAATACTTGACAAATCTCCCTTTAAGGTACATTTTGAACAGATAAAAAATGTGCGATTAATCACGATTAACTATAGACAATCATGCGATTAATCGCGATTAAATATTCAAATCGGTTGACAGCCCTACTAATTATACTTTCGCGTCCGTAAGTACGTGAGGGTCTGCTAGGGTCAGCGTGACGTAAATTTCGTCATCGGATGGTGTATGCGTAGGCTCTGTGCGGATATCCGCGTACCGCCAATGTACTGTGACCGCGTGGACAGCCCGCACGGCGATCTGCTGCGTATGTGTGGAACGCGTCCCCCAAGTGGACAGTACAAACAGAGCTACTAGGCATCCGTGCTGTCCGCAGTTGTCGGTGAATGCCTCCGTTTGGGAGTGTAACCAAGGCTACAGTATGCAGAGCCCTGAAGCTCCGTCCCCCCGCTGCTGCACAAAGCTCCGTTCGCTTGTTTATTCAAAGTTTATTAATATTGAAATTCGAAACGACACTCCCTCGCGTCCCCAGCAATACACCCACCAAGTGTGAAGTAGATTGGCTGAACGGTTCTTGAGATATGTGAAGGACACACTCACAGACAGACAGACAGAGATTCTTTGCTTTATAGTTAGATTACTGCACATGGCTACTTTTACAGTCAATCTCAGTATTTATTTACTTTCTGTCTGTATTGTTAAAAACCAATCCGATGCTTTGCTATCCAACATGGCCACCACAAGCTGAGATATTTTATCTTTTGTTTCTCTCTTTCATGGACGGATCGGACTTGGCTTTAACAAGTTTAAATGCAGTATGACGGAATACAACTCCTATCTTCATTGAGGGTGTGCATGTCCAGATGACTTTGATAGATATATAGGGGGCGTTTTGACTGTAAAATCCACATCTGGAGTTATCTCAGCCCCACCTTGCAGGCTTTTCAATACGTTCGCAGAGCCTCGTGCAGCGTGAATTATCCCAGGGTTAAATCCAAGGTTTGGATTAAAGCGAAAAGTGGGCACAGTGTCAGAGGCAATCATATCTTCTGAAGTGTCATAACACTTGACTGCCTACTCTGTCCTGTCTGTGGTATGATCCAGTGGAGAAATAGATAGGACGGATCAGGCTCGAAAAATCTATTCTCCGTCTGGCACGCACGCACACACACACACACACACACACACACACTCAGACTCCCAGCCCACGCCTTGTATTCCATAAACTTGGCAGAGGCACCTAATAAAACTTCACTCCAGTGGTGTCCCTTGTGCCCTTCCCCTGCTCACCAGCGTGCACCAACTTATTTGATTTTTCTCTCCCCTCCAGCAGGCATGCTTGAGCCACGCTCTTCTTTACCTGACAAAGAGACGAGAAACAAGTTAGAGCTCGGTAATGCTCCCCCAACGGCCCGCATTTACCGCCGCATCACAGAAATCGTACATGACTGTCTCAGACTGTTATTAGCCTGTGTGGAAATTAAAAAGCAGTCAAAAAAAGAGAGGGAGAGAGCAATTTTTTTAGCCTCAGTGGATAGCTCCATCTACCTTTCACTATTTGAGCGAGATGCTCCACAGGTTGCCCCCGGCCTCAGAAACACATCCGGTTGAACTTCCTATTATTTCAGAAATAATATCGTCTTATTTCATTTTTTTTTTTTTTTTTTTAAAAGCACTTTGTGTCCGAGCCCGAAGGAGAACGGAGAAATTAAATGGCTTTTTCTGCTTTGTGAAAGAATGTCAGCCTGTGGCAATATGTACATTTGCTAATGGAGTGTGGCTGTTAAATGTGAAGTGGTGAGAGAGAGTAGAAAACTAACTGGCTGTGGAATTATTGACAAAACTAAAGGGTTATATGAGATGTAGCAGGGAGCAGCGGCAGCAGCGGGGACAGATTTAGATATTATTATGTTTAACTGTTACCTCACAACCACACACATAATTTTATCGCCTGAGAGAAAAGAGCAATGACTTTTTTTTTCTTTTTTTTTAAATATATGAGGCAGTCTTGTGATCAATCTCCCTCAGTATGCACAATCTAAAGAGGCATCTCACACCCCAGCAGGATCATTTTGTTCCTTTTCAGTTTGTACACTTCGACTGTAGCTCATGAGTGCAGATCCACTGTCACCTCTCAATATTAACTACTAAGACCTGTGCAAAATGCTTTTTGTAAACTGATCCAGGACCAAAAACTCATATGTTGCCTTTGTGTTTGTATGTCTTAAGTTTGTGTGAGGAAATACACTTAACATACTCTATCTGTTAAGGATGGATCAACATGAGTGACAAGCAGCACTGCTTACTGTGCAGTATCTGTTCCTCTTCTGGATTATAAAGAAAGAACTTACTTATTGACTAGGTAAGAGGAGGAAGTCAGTTTTATGAATATGACATAGAAAATACAAGAGATTGAAATCGGATCAGTTAAACGAGGCATTATGTTTTCGGGTTGTCCGTCCCTCTTTCGGTCCATCCGTCCCATTCTCGTGAACGTGATATCTCAGGAACGCCTGAATGGAATTTCTTTAAATTTGGACACAAACGTCTACTTGGACTCAAGGGTGAACTGATTAGAATTTGGTGGTCAAAGGTCAAAGTCACTGTGACCTCACAAAACACATTTGTGGCCATAATTCAAGAATTCCTATGCTAATTATGACAATTTCACATAAACGTGAAATGTAAAAAAAAAAAGTAAAATGATGAAGTTATGATTTTGGACAGACATGGATGTAGACTGCAACTTGACTGGTTGGCGGAGGCATACAACCGCAAAGCGATAATTCTAGATTTTTTCAGCACTAGAAACGGCTATGCCACTTTTGGACTATCAAGTCTTGATTCGTAAAGATCAAGAGATGATTGGTTTCATGCCCTTATATGACCAAATGGTCAAATTTAAATATTTCACCAGTCAATTGGGAACAAACAAAAAGAAGATCCACTAGATGGCAGATGGGTTTACAACAACAGCTTCTGTTTCCTCACCTACAAGCAGCCAACAGCTCCTTCTATTTGTTTGTGATTACTGCGAATACTGTATGTCCTGTTATATTTGTCGTGTCACCTGTGGGTGGTCTATGGTACCCGCGTGTAGCATAGCAGTCAAACTGTAGTGTAGTTTTTCTGTCAACGGCATGTTCGTTGTTTACATAACTCACAGGGAAGGCAAAACTTTGCCACACCAGTGACTTCAGGAAAAGCAGGAGAATTTTCCAATTCTATTGTTTCTCCATCATCTCAGACAGAAAAGTGCCGCTGCAGGCTGCGGGTGAGCTACGCTGTGTCGTCTTTGAAGTGTGTTCGGGCATGCACAAGCAGGCTGGGGTGGAGAGAAAAAAAGTACTGGGAGAGTTTCCGATCCTGCTTTTGATTTTGAAGGTCGAAATTTGAAAGATTTTCGATTTAGAATCTCAATCGTGACGCCACTAGTTTGCAAGATAAAGTAAAAAATGTCAATTTAAGGTGTAAAATAGAAAATGGCATCCCTGGCACAAGCTTTGCCAGACCGCAATTTTCAGCTCATTCAATATCGTCTCACAAAGCATGAGACCGCTCAGACATTCACACGAACCCTTCTACATGAACGCGACTCTTATTTGGCTGTTATTTGTCATTTATGTTGGAAAGCCACAGATGCAGTCCAGGAAACATTGTCAAACCAAAACCATCCACCAAAATAAGTTTCTGAATAAATTTGCGGTAAGAATAAGTCATGCAGTGGCAGAATCATGCTTCGTTTTATCTCTACAAGTCGAGTGGCGGTGAGTCACGGTATGAAATTGATTCCCAAGTGGATGTTTCCAAACTCGAATCATGTCGTGAAACTCCAGATGTAAGTGAACAAATGGACAGTAGAGACACAGCGACAAGAGCATTTTAGAAAGAAGTAACTTTTTATGTGTTCAACTTTTGCTGTGCCCCGTAGTGGGACAGTTTATTTCCAGTCTGCTTCCAGAATAATGTGCGCCTGCTAAGTAGAAATCAATTTAGATTGCGAGAAGACAAAAAAAAAAAGAAGTTTCATTTAAATTCCCCAAATGGATTCCCCAAGCATATTTCCCCAGTTTTTTTTTTTTACAGACAGCTCACTGAAGGGGAGGCTCCATTAGAGGGATGGAAGGATCCAGGAGTAGATTGATGCAAGGAAGAATGAAGACATGAGGTTTATGTAGACTGATTTGCAGAGGCAGGAGGAAGCACTGTGCCGCCACATTTTGTACCACCGGCAGGTCACGCGGAGCCGTCATGCATTTATGCTTCGCTTTCTGTCTTCCATCTCTCTGTTTTTAACAAATCTCCAGTCACCCTATTTAACCAGCAGACCACACATGAAATGGAAATTAGTCACTCAGGTTCAAGCATAAGTACACTTCAGATCTTAAGCACTCAATGCACTTTACTGTGAGATACACTCCGTTATTTTAATTCTCTATTTTCTTAAAGAAAGGCACATTGCTTGTGCTGTCTGATTCCTTTTCCTTCTAACCAGTTCTTCTTTAACCTTTTCCACTCCTCCCCTCTTTACCATTGACCCAATTTGTCTTTTTTTAGGGGGGTACAGAGGGTGTTTAGGGGGAGATAGCAGGTCAACAGTAGATGTCACACAGAAGTGGTGTACATCATTAGAAAGCTGGGAACCTGAAGATTAATTTGAATTGTTGCACAGCACAGTGTGTCAAGTTGGTCTAGTCAAATTCAGAGACTTAGAACATTATGATTGAAGTATATTATAACCATTCCCATTCTCACTTATGTCTCATAAGTTTTTGCAGCAATTTTTTTGGTTGATACCATTTGTTGCACAGATTTGGTGCTAAATTTAACCATTTTTTTTACCACTCAAGAATTAATAAAAATGATCAATAATCCCTCCAAAATACCACATTAAGACACCAAGACCTTGAGGAACACCATAGAAAAAGCCATGCTGTGATTTGGTATAAAAAATGTTTGACATTTGGAGATTTCTGCAAGAATTGCATTTGTTTGGCGATTGGATGGAGAGCACTTCTGTTCTGGTAACTGCTCAGACACCCCCTTACTGTCAATATACCTAGGAAAGCCATCCATCCTCTGAATGCCCTAGGTCTTTAGTTCGTCTCTAGTTTTTCAAAAAATGGTCTCACTACAATGAAGTAGCTATTATGGGGACTAACATCATCACACGTGAATACAATTAGGCTCATTGGATCCACAAGAGTCTCAGCTTTCCAGTCACCCAATTTATGTAATTCCAAGACTGTTTAGGGACCCCAGTATGCAGAAATATTCAAATTCAGCATGTCTAGAATAGGCGAAAATAACATATTTATACTGCATGCAAAAAAAAAACGCATTGTTTTTGCCTCAAACTGCATGTGATTATCATAAATGCATGTGATTATCATTATCATGATTTGTAAAGGGGAGACTCGTGGGTACCCATAAAACCATTCACATATCTTGAGGTCAGAGGTCAAGGGACCCCTTTGAAAATGGCCATGCCAGTTTTTCCTCGCCATAGTTTAGCCTAACTTTGGAGCGTTATTTAGCCTCCTTCCCCGACATGGTTGGTACGAATGCATTCCTTACATGTAGGTTTTCGAGTTTCATCTGATCACCTTCACTCCAGCTCTAAAACTGAGCCTGCTACAGCCTCTGAAAGACAGTATAGTCGGCCGGAGGCGCCCTCAAGGAGTGGAAGAGGTTAAACATGCACAATTATGTTAAAAAAATGACAATTAATTTGCACAGTTTATAGCCTTGGTAATCTGGGAAACCGCAGACCTATATTAACATGTGGGCACATTGAAATATTCCAATTTTCCGATATCCTATCATTAGCGATAGAGAGTCGTAATAAAATCAAATCCCAGTATAGCGTGTGACACAGCTTGTGTCCTCTTTATAGTCTTCAAATCCCCCGTGTGAGTGTGTGTCCCATCGAGTAGTAATGCAGCTGCGGTGTGATTGACCTCCACTAAGCTGTCCATTAACCTTCAACACACACATGCTCTCCTCTCCCTCATTTGGCAGAGTGCACATCACACCGGAGCCGACTGTTTTGTAGCTGGCCTGTTGTGGTTTGTGTGTGTACTCGTGTGTATTTGCACATGGAGCAGTTTCAACGTGTGACGCGTGGACTTTTTGGCAGAGAACCGGGCCTTGAAAAAAAGTCCCAGTCAGTGCTTAGCCTGATTTCTGCGGGCACAAATGTGACCGTCTGGCTGACTGGCAGCGGTCGGGTAGATGGGACATGAGGCGAGGATGAGTAAGGAGTCTGCCTCGTTTGCAGTGTTTTTGGTCGTGAGAAGATGCACATTTTAAGTTTTTCAACAGAAAAAGAGAATGAGAAAAACTTTGAATGACCGTGTTTTTTTCGAAGGAGGAAAAGATAGATGGGCTGGCAGGGAGCGTGAAATGGGATGTGTGTGTTTTATATGTCATAACATAGACATATGAGTGTGTGGAACCATGTTGTTTGGAGCATTTTTCACAATTCATGTGTTTTTTTTTTTCAATGTGTTAGCCAGGTGTATATATGTGTTTGTGTGAGCAACAAATAAGCCTCTAGACTCTCCAGGCTTCTCTAGGGGCCTTGTCAAGATAAAATAAAAAGGTCTAAAAAAACAAAAAAGAGAAACTTCTTTTTGTTGCCGCTCTTATTGATTTTCCACTAGACAGTTGCCCTAAATTGATACTTTTTGTGTGTACATGTGTGTTTTTTTCGTGTGCTTCACTAGGGTGTTACCGAAAAGTGGCAGCCAGCTTCCAGAAACAACAAACGGCAGTCACAACAAAGACACAGATGCACTTAGATAACAAACACATACACACACACATATAGGACACACACAGTCACTATCAGCCTTTTAAGGCCTTTTGTGTTTTCCCGTCGAGTCTGATGTACCGACTGTCTTTGTTGGTGCAGACGATGAGTTTAGTTTGATGGCGATTCCACTAAAGCCAGTCCAAAACAAAGTTGCTCTCAGATGTGACTGAACAGCGGCCAAATGCGTCCTCAGAAAAAAAAAAATGCTCAGTTTAAATTGAAAGTGATGACAAATAAATGTAAGAGACAGACAGGATGATGAAGAGAGCACTGGTCTACTACAGCATTTGTCTGCTAAAACATTTACGAGGAAGTCTTTTTAAAATATGAGCATGGAGGTTTAGTCTTGACTGGGGCTGTCCGACCAAAGACATTGTTAGTCGACTAACACTCCAACGAGTTTCTCCACAAAGAATCACACAAAAGCACCACTTTAAATCTTGTGTTTACTAGAGATGTGCTCATAAGGTTCTTGGAAATAAGTCATTCAGCATGAAAAAAGCATTAAAAGAGGACCTGTTATGCTTATTTTCAGGTGTATACTTTGAGGTTTGAGGTGATTTAGAAACAGTGTTTGCCAACCAGACAGCACTGACAAGTTGAATTTTCAACTCTAAAAACTCAGTGGTCACAATAAAATGAAATTAAAGAGGACCCATTATGCAAATTTTCAGGTGCATACTTGTATTTTGGGTTTTCAATGGAGCAAGTTTACATGTTTTAATGTTCAAAAAACGCTTTATTTTTCCCATACCGGCTGTGCTCCTCTTTTCACTCTGTCTGAAACGCTCTGTTTGAGCCCCCCCCCCCCCCTCCCGAAAAGCCCAGTCTGCTCTGATTGGTCAGCTGGCCCACTCTGTTGTGATTGGTCAACCGAACCAAACTCTTCGGACTCCGCTCCAGCTCCGCTCTAACTAACTTTGTTTGAGGGTGTGCCAAACTAGCCGTTATGCAGATGTGTTACTTGGTGACATCACCATATTACAGAAGAAAAGGCATGACTTCAAGCAAGGCATTTCAGGCAGTATAGGAGGAGTGTTTCTGTGGGTGAGAATAACTCCATTTGCAGTGGACTTTGGGCTTTGTAACTTTGCAGACCTTTTACATGCACAAAAAACTATATAACACACTAAAGGAAAGGGAAAAAGCACAAAAGCATTATAGGTCCTCTTTAAAAACGGTCAAACGACTAGAGAAATCTTAGTCGACAAAGACCAAAACGACTAATCGAGTAAGTGGGGGCAGCCCTTGGAGCTTTCGGCCACATAAGTCTTCTTTATAAATGGCCTTGGCTCAGATGTCCTCATGCGACCTAAGTATGGCACTTCATCACTGCAGGTCAGCACAGAAAAACTGTCAAGGGAAACAGAAAGAGGGAATTCTTCTCAAATTGAATGTTGCAGAGAGAAAAGAAACATCTAAAATTACTGTTTTTTAGCCAAAAATAAGTTTTACATTAGGCTCTACATTGTTGTTTAGAATAGTGTTTATTTCAGGTAGGGCTGCAACTCGCAATTCGATCAATCTACCTATTATTTTCTTTATTAAACCAGATTTTTTTGTTATTTAGAAGGTAGAACCTATTAGGGCCATTGTAGGTGAAAAAAAATAATTATGGAGCCGGGAAAGGGGGGTAATAATCCAAGAAAAAACTCAAAGAAAAAAGTGCCAAATTTCCGAGAAAATACTCACAAATTTGCGAGATTATAAAATTGCAAATTTACGAGAAAAAAAAAACTCGGAAAAATAGTGGAGTGTAAAACCGTGGTAATGAAAAATAGCCACATCGCTTCACCCTTGCAAGGTTGGCTCAATCTCATCACACCACATATTCCACCGTTAAACACTATGGTAACGTTAACCACAGAGTGCAAAATATATTATATTGTAGCGGACTCTCAATCCTTACATCCATACATCCATCCATTCTTATCCGGGGCCGCCCAATTCCGTAATTATTATTTTTTTTTTACCTACAATGGCCCTAATACGCCGTCTTAGGAACCAGAGAATATTGGCATCTTAAAAAATGACCCAACGCTAGTAATCGATTATCAAAATAGTTGTGATTAATTTTCAGTCAGCTCACTAACTGATTAATCGACTAATTGTTGCAGCTCAAATTCCAATAACACACACAACTATAAACATATACAGTGTGGTAAATATTGGTTCAGTGTCAGATATCACAAGTCACTAACATTATATACCATTAGTTTATAAGGCCCCTGAAGACTGGTCCTATTGTTAAAATTGATTAAATAACCTTAAACAACCTCTTTGCCTTCTATAACAATAATTTTATTGCAATTATACAGCAACAAACAAATGCACATGCACATAAGGCAATATAAAACGTGTAAAGGAAAAACACGAAAAGGACCTTTTGTAGGTTTAACAGCGACACACTCCAGCTTTTTTTTTTTATCACAGGGACAAGTTTTTGGAGCCAGCAGTCATGTTTGAGTTGTGTTTTGAAGACTTTAACTGTGTGAATATTTCAGAGCCCCTGGTCTCAGCTCCCGCTTTTAATAGACTTTAGATTTGTTGTTCATTTTGGAGTTGACTTTCTCCTCATTGCATAAGCCTGACTGCGCAAGGAGGATACACTCTTTTCACAAATTCATGCTCACATAAACTGCCTGACAAACACATCCCCAGAAGCACACACACACACACACACACACACACACACACAGAAAGGTATCTCCCCTAAGAGGCAGAGAGCATTTGGTCAAGCAGCAGAAAGTTTTCTCCGCAAAGTGAAGTATGTCTTTTGCAGACTAGGTATGTAATCCCAGGTGGTGGAGTTTGGTTTGGGATTGAACTTGGCCGACTGACTTGAAGCAAGTCGAGGTTTTAGAACAAGAGCTCATTAACTAGTATATACTGGCAGACAAATAATTACGAGAGACACGCAACATGAAATGCCATTCAGTTTGAGACAGTGAGAAGGCGGTCTTGCTGAATGTCTACGGAGCTGAATTAATGAGTCCCATGTGGAACCCACAAGTTTGTGCATGCGTGTCACAAATAGACAGGTATATTAGTTTTTAGAATATTACCAGTTACTTGTTGAAGTTTTTATGGGCCTGCACTAGTATCCGTACACTGTTTTAAGGCTTGGTAAATAATGATAGTACATTTCGGACTATGTTACAATAGTGTAGTTCCAGGCAATGTTAAATTTTCAGACTAATGATAAAGTATATGTAATACAAATGAAATGGTTTGTTGCACACCGTTTCATTTTAGTGCATTTCTTTTTCTGAATTTGATAGTATGATGATTGATGTCACTGCAGTTATAATTTAATTAGATTTTAGGACATTTGACATAAGGAATAATTCGACATTTTGGGAAATGCGCTTATTAACATTCTTATTAGGGTATTGTTTAAAACATTACGATGCCAGTGCCAATACCAGTACCCTTAAAATGATACTGATACCAATGGAGTACTTAATTCGATACCCATCATGTGAATGGAAGCCGTGTGTGTGTCCCACTGGCTGTCCCACCACAGTGAAAATGTTATTTTTGAAAGGCTAAACGCCAACAAATATGGATTGAAGCAGAACATTTCGTTAGATAAATACATGTTGTGAATTTTTGTGAATTTTTAACAACTCTCTGGAGTTATTGGAAATCTTCGGATCACATGAGTCTGAAACAATCCTTTGCAGCCGCCGTTTGCAGTACACAGATATATTCTGGGTCGGGCTCGCTCGGGCATGCTTCAAACTCATGGTGTGAGTGGTACCGGGGCAAAATTGGAGAGGGATGGAGTGACAGATAAGGCAATGCTCCAACTCGGGCGGCTGTGGCTCAGAGGGTAGAGCAGGTCGTCCACCAATCAGAAGGTCGGTGGTTTGATCCCCGGCTGCTCCGGGTCACATGTCGATGTGTCCTTGAGCAAGACACTTAACCCCAAATTGCTCCCGAAGGCATAGCCATCGGTGTGTGAATGAGTATTTAGATTACATCCTGATGGGCAAAGTTGGCACCTTAGCAGCCTCTGCCATCGGTGTATGAATGTGTGTGTGAATGGGTGAATGCTGACATGTAGTGTAAAGCGCTTTGAGTGGTCGGAAGACTAGAAAAGCGCTATATAAATGCAAGTCCATTTACCATTTACAATTTAACTTGGATTTAACTAAAAAAATCCGCTCTGCACTCCATCCAAAATCCTTCCGCCTCGCTCCTCGCTCGCTTGCGTTCCACTTCGCTCATATTCTCTGAAAAATAGTCATTTTTTTCAAAATCTGGGCACTAAAATGATTGATTGCAGGTATTGTTAGACCGGAGAAGTTTCGATACCACTACTGGGTTATTTCGATACTCAAAACCGATACCCAGCCCTAGTTCTTACTGAAAGTTAGATGAGAGAATCAATACCTGTCTGAGCTCCTGAGTATGAATTATAGTCGAGCAACAACTATATGCTACCTTTTTAATATACTCTTTCTTTCTTTTGTCCTTCTCTCACCGTCTCTTAGGGGTACCTACCAGCTAATGCAGAAAGAAGAGAGAGCGTCCTACAGAGGAAGAGACAAGAATACTTTGGCTTTATCCAGCAATACTATGACTCCCGCAATGACGAACACCATCAGGACACATACAGACAGGTATACATGCGCATGCGCACATTGTCTCTGTTTACTCGCTGTGTGTTTAATCATTTCTTTACATGTGACTTTTATTAACACCTGTCTGAATCCCAGAACTCGAAGGACAGAGTGACAAAAGGTTTCCGTTTTCAATTACAAGAACAACGTCTTGTCACTAATGTATTCCCTCAGCACAGACCCGGGACACATGGCTGTGTGTGTGTGTGTGTGTGTTTGAGAAAGAAAGTGTGTGTTTTGACAGGATTCGGCCCTGCAGACAGGATTACTGGAACCAGCTCCGTGTTTTTTCTCTCTCTCTCTCTCTCTCTGTCCCTTCCTCTTTCTCCCTCGTGTATTCATAGGACTGTCGTCTGCGTGTCTGTCTGTGTTGACATGCAGCGAGTGTGGTCGAGCTCTGTTCACCGAGCAGAGACAACCAGCCCCAAGCTTTCAGAGCTGCTTAAATGAACACTTTTCTTTGGCTTTGAAAATAATATCTACTTTTACTCTCTGTTTATCCGCCTCTCTCCACCCCTTCATATATACTCTCTCACTTTAACACTCGACTACTTCCCATTCATTTCGAGCCGATAAGAAACATCAAAGTGGGCTGTCGATAGCAAAAACACACATTTCTCATATTCCGTCCAATTTCCCATTGATCTCTTCTGCACTGTGCCAGAAAGCTGGCATACTTTGTTTTGATGACTGTTTGGATCGTGTCTTGGTGCCTGTATTTCTGCCAAACTCTGCTTGTTCCAACACTGTTTGTGTTGACGGGCTGAGCGGTGATTTAAAGTGGATTTTTTTTTGTTCTGTGTGTGTGATTATGTGTGTTTGCACATATGTTGTTTTGGCACTCGAATCGCACATGGCAGTGGGTTTGTATGAAGTTTGTGTATGTATTATGTTTAAGCCGCTGTAGGCATGCATTACCTATACGTCTTATGTTTGTCTGTGTGTTTGCTCATAGTCCATCAGCCAGTGTAAATCTCTCCATCTGTCCCCATAGTTAGTGTCTCTTCTTGTGTCTGTCCATCTGTCTCTTTTATATATCTGTTTATGTTGTTGGTAACTTGCCCAAACAGCTTGTGTGTGTGTGTGTGTGTGTGTGTGTGTGTGTGTGTGTGTTTATGCATATGCATATGGATGTAGCAGCCATTGTAGAAGTCCCAGCTTGCACTGCGAGCTTTTTGAAGTACTGCTGCTGTTTTCTTCCATCCCAAGAGAAAGTGTTGAAAACAAAAATCTAGTTTTTTTTTTAGGCCATCAGAAAGATATACACTGGAGTTGTGTGGTTGAAACAACTGATTGAGTTCTACTGTTAAGGCTGCATCAAACAATTTTTGACCACTGGGGGGCAACAAAAATACTTCAGAAATACCCCTTCTCCTTGCCACCTGTCTACTGTAACATACATTCACTTATCTTTTAGTCTGGATTTGTTTGACTTTTTCAACCAGTCACTCATGTACTTTTTTGTCGCTCCGCCATTTTGTACTTTGCAGAGATCGTACTGTGATGCTGCGTTCACACTACGAGCGACACGGCAACAGGCTACAAGGCCTGTTTAATGTAAGCCGGTGACATGAAGCTACAAACTGACTCCTGACACTTGTCACTGTCTGACGGGCTTGACTAGGGATGTCACAATACCAGAAATTTAGTAGTCGATACCAATACCAGTGAAATTCCACGGTTCTCTATAACAATTCAGTACCACGGTAAAAAACAAAGTAAATCAATAAATCCCATGTACTTCAATATACTCCTTTATTATCGTTTTTCTATCTATTTTATATTACTGTGAAAACATCTCCTTCAAACAACTGTATTTATTTAAGTTTCTCGCCAAAAACTACATTTTACACAAGATTACATTTGAGCATATCATTAACGTCAGAATTTCCGTTCGCCCAATACTATTTTACTGAATAGAGCCTGAGCGCATCATGATGTAAATCAGTGTCACCTCCCGAGCTAGTTAACGTTAGCTGTAAGTAGCACAGTCCTGCACGGAGCTAACGTTAATTAGCTCTCATCTCTGCTGATTTCAACATGGATTTGTTGTTTACAATGTAGCATTATTTGGGAAAAAATAGGGTGTGTCCCCTGGACGCATCCATAGTGAGTTTAGTGCGTCCCAAACACATTTTCTATCATCCCCGGTATGACGGGACGCCATTAGTCTCGAGCCCTGACCATAACTACGGTACCTGTGGTACTATAGAAAAACGGGTACCGTCACGTTTTCAGAATTTTGGCATTGACGTGGTGTCGAAGTATCGGTTCTCGTGACATCCCTTAAGCGTGATGCTCTACAAATCAAAGTTGAGCTGGTCTCGACTTTTTTCAGCGCGCCAATGACACAGTGAAGCGTCAACCAATCACATCAGTGCTATTTAACGACATTACTGCGTCAACAAGCGCTTCAGCAACTCTCCCAACGGCGACTCGGCAACAATGTAGCTGGCCAAGCTGGCTGTTTTGTTGCTTTTGTTACTCTTAGTGTGAACATAGCATTAGCTTGTGTGATTTTGTGAGCTGGCAGTAGCAGCTTACAGTTTCATACGGGGTAGTTGAAACCGTATAGGCCACAATGGGCAGAATGCTGCTTAAAGTTGCATAGAGGGTTGTTGATTCTCAGTGGGATGAGCAGAACAAGCATTACAGAGTCATTCCAATGAGTGCAAATATAAATAGAGTGCATGCATGTGCACTTTCGCCTGCAAAGAAGTATAATACCAGCTTAAGTCCAACCAAATAGTAAACACAGAAATTAGCCCCCTAATTACCTATTGTGGCTAACTGCATACTCTGTATTTATACTTTGGTAAGAAGGGCCACAATCATGAGAATATGACCCAATCCTGCGAACATCTGGGGAGATCTTACACCTGGCTAAAAACATGTTAAATGCAGAATTTAAGGACAAGCACCTGAAGGTGGGACTTCTACATTGGTGCCGAGTGCGAGTGCAAATGTGTGTGTGTGTCTAACACCTCTCTCTCCGATGTTGCTGTCAGATCCACATAGATATTCCCAGGATGAATCCTGAGTCTTTGGTGCTGCAGCCAAAGGTGACAGAGGTAAGGTGGACAGAGCAGACAGGACTGTGAATACAGCTCAATCCCCCCCCAGTCCTGTCAGCAACCAGCCACACACTCTCACAAACGGTCCGGTCTGGACTATTTCAGCTGGCCTCGGCTCCGGCCCCGCCTGTCCTGCATCCGTCTGGCTCCCTTCTGACGAATCTGTCTGCCTGTCGTATCGCTCATCTGCGGGGCAGACAGTCTGAAATGGTGTAAATGTGGTCCAACACACACAGAACAAAAACACACACATGTACTGTCAAGCACATAGTATCACAGAGTACATATCAACATATGCACACTTGCATTCAAGACCACCGCTGTTATCCATTTCAGACCACCGAAACCCCCCGCCTGCCTTCAATCAAGGACACCAATCCACTAACTGTTGCTCTCTCTGTGTCTCTCTCTATCTGTGATGCCCAGATCTGTGCTAACCTGCCCGTTGCTTCAGTGTTTGTCTTTTTTTTTTCTCTCTTTCTCTCTCTGCAGATTCACATTGACATACCGAGAACTAATCCTCTTATTCCTCTCTTTCAACAAGCTTCTGTCCAAGAGGTGAGACCCCCCCTTCCCCTACTCCCTGCTGCACACACACCACCTCACCTAGCAGGGTTTTCCCCCCGCTGCTTTTAGGCAGTTTTGGGAGGTAACATCATCAGTGGCACTGATATTGTGGGGGCAATAATGATGAGTGATGAATAAGATATCATAATGGCTTGGATAACATTAAATTAGGGCTGTCGCGATACTAACGCGTTAACGCAAACGCCACTAATTGCTTTAACGCATTAACGCAACTTGCGATTTTTAGGTTGTAGCGGGCTCAGTTTTAAAGCTAGAGTGAAGATCATGGCATCATATGAAATTAGAAAAACCTAAGGAATCCATTGGTACCAACCATTCAGTAGTATGTCATACAAGTTTGTCGCCAAGGAGGCTAAATAACGCTCCACACTTGCGCTAAATTTTGGCCAGGAAAAACTGGCATGGCCATTTTCAAAGGGATCTCTCGACCTCTGACCTCAAGATATGTGAATGAGAATGGGTTCTATGGGTACCCACGAGTCTCCCCTTTACAAATATGCCCACTTTATGATAATGGACAATATTTGTCATTGTTTTGTATTGTTAATTGATTTCCAATAATAAATTCATACATACATTAAATGTTGATAAATCTCCCTTCAAGGTGCATTTTGAACAGATAAAAAAATGTGTGATTGATTTGCGATTACTCGTGATTAAATATTTTAATCGATTGACAGCCCCACATTGAATTGATTCAAAAGGTTAGTGCTGAAAATACAGAATTAAAGAAAGTGCCTGCCTAGGAGTTTAAATTGGGAAAACCCTTGCTTCAGCACACTGCATGGTCTGGCATGGTTGTACACACACCCACACATCCACACACACACACACACACACACACACACACACACACACACACACACACACACAAACACAAACACACAAACACACAAACACAGAGAAGCACAAACTGTAAAAGATTACATATACTGTAGAATAATTATATAATACCTGCAGTCATGCATGTGATCAGATACACAAACTCTGCATGGTTAGCGCTCTCTTTGCTCTGCTTTGTTAGCGATACCAAACAAAGCATTTCTCGTTCCAGTCGGGTGTTTTTTAGGGGATATAAGAACTAATTATCTTAAAACCCTCTTAAGCAGATAAAACAATAACTATCAGAGGTAGTTAGGGCACATTAGGAAAACATACGGCAAGGCGCACATTACCGGAATCCTTAACTATTAAATCATGGTAAGCTGCTTCGGATAACAGCGTTACTTAAAGACTTAAGATGTAAATGCGGCATAAATGCGAGTCACTTTTGTTTCTGCAGCGGTGTGAGAAGAAGTTGGCTCAGCCGGCCTGAGGGACTATCAGTGCAGCCTCCCAGTGCAACTTAACACGGGAATTAGCTTGATTCCCTTCATTTATATGAGGTTACATTTATCTTATTATTATTATTACAGTGCTTCGAGGAGGTTCTGTCATACATACTGTAAAACCACTGACCTGAGAAGCAGATAGAAGAATCCCATAATGAGGCGCAGGCTAATGAGGTGTCGAGGGCTCTCTGGACTGCTCTCTCTCTATATACACCTACACATAGGTGTGAGCAAGCACACACATACTGTATACACACCAGAAAGAATACACAATCAGGTATGCATTTGTACACATTAGGGCTGGGAAGATACACCTATCTCCCGATTCGATACTATCACGATACTCGATTTTTAAGTACTGCGATTCGATATTACGATTTATTGCGAATTTGTTAACTTTTTTAACACTAGACCATGGGAAAAAGTTGAATTATACACTTCTAGGGACTTTAACTTTGGAAAATATCTAAATTAATACAGTAAAAAATTTTGATTTTCAGCACGTATGTAGTCAGAGATGTCCTGAAGTCAAATATATCACTTATCGTCAGGCATTATTTATTACAATTTTTTTCCAGTAACCCAAATATCAAAGACTAAAGACATTTCCCTCACAAATTAGTGGTATTTTTACTTTTTAATTTATGTACATGTAATGTTTTTAACTTCTGGCGAATATAATCCATTCAATCTTATTTCCATATATGTATTTTGTATATACAGTTCCCTTTGTTAACACCTGATTTTGAAAACTGGACGTAGTCACACGTGTACTTCCGCTAACTTCGCCAAGTCCGTCGCTAGCTCTCCCGTCAGCTCCATTCTCTTTTTACATCCATGGTCAACTCCATCGGGGCCGTTTGAGTGCATTTAACATAAATGTCAGTATATGAGTGCTCTACAGTTGTAGCGTCGGCAGATTTGACCAGGGAGATGAGAGTGGCGGCTGGCTTGACCGCACGTTACCGCAATACGTTAACGTTTCCTGTCCATGACAGAGTTAGCTAGCAGCTTTAGCAGTGATGTATAGCTCTGCTTTTCCTGGTAATGTAAGTGTAAAGTCCATACTTTACTGTATGTGTAGTGTTTACCACTTTGGATTTAAAATGTGAGGGTGCAGGTCGTATCCACGATGACCCTCCGCCGTTTTCTGCTCTGTCGTATCTGCTGGTTTCTGCTC
>CAKAOJ020000098.1:2362500-2403260 GCA_916701645.2 Sebastolobus alascanus | reverse complement strand
TTTTTTTTGTGGAGCTCTGGTACTTGTTGAGCTGTTGGTGGCTGTACTAACAACCAGACAAAGCTAAATCTGTGGCTTCAACAACAGTGTGTTGAACATGCACCCAAAACAAAAAGGGATTGTTGTTGTGACCAACGGTCCAGTTTCCATCGCCGACCTACAGACGAGGAATCCAGAAGAATGTGGCTGAGAAACCTAAACTTGAAGAGACCACCATAAACCCTCGTTATGTGAGCTCAGTTCATTTAGTGAACTAAAAGCCAATGGAGGAAAACCTGTATCCCACTCTGTGGTTGGGCTATAAAGAGCAGCGGAGAAGAGACGTTGGGTCCTTTAAAGGACTGATAGCAGAGCCAGGAGAACATCAGGTATGATTTCATGTGTAGGGAGGACTCAGCATTGTAGTGTTGGTTTAATGACAGCCAGTTACTTTGACTATTTTCTGTACAGTTTAAAATGTAAGGCAGTTTATGGAACGGAGTGCAGGCAGCATTAGACTAAAGATAGTTTAACTACAGTTATCTGTGTGTAGAAAACTAAACCTTGTTACTGTGGAAGTACTGATCTGCCTCAGAGCTTTTCAGATTGTTCATCTCTTCACCGTCTGTAGCAACGGAGTCAATAACGTAGCTAAATGTGCTAGTGTAGGTTATCTGAGGTCACTTCTTCAGGTCGTCCTCAATCCCTCCATAGTAGAAGGCAGAGCTATGATCATATTATCCTGTTGGAGTTGTAATAGGTGGTGTTCACACATGTTTTACTAGATTTATTAATACAATCGCTGTCGGAGAGACGATTAGCGTACTGTTACCATGGAAAACAACGGTTCCGGTTCAGTTAAATGTCACGCCGGAAGTTGTGCCCAATAATTCACGCAAGGCATCATGGGTAGGAATAAGGTGGATATGATGATGCCTTACTCCTCTAAACGTTTTATCCTGTTCAGCTGTTCATGTTCTGCTTTCTCTGGTTCTAATTTTACATGTTGTTGTGTTTTAAAGACTAATTTAACATCAGGCTGAAAGACAACAGTTGAAAACTAGCCTTTTGGCATAAAATGAATAAATCAAACTTAAAACACACTCACACTTCCTCACACCAGGTCTCAGTCTCTGCTGTCCACCATGGTCCATCCTGCAGGAGGAAACACAGTCACAATCAACTTCATACAGCTTCACTCATATCCTCCATTAATCATGAACCAGAGTTCCTCAGTTAGGGACAGAGAAACAGTGTGAGAGCTGCTGATGTCTTTCTGTCTGTCCATCTGTCCACACCTGAGAGAGTGCAGTCTGTTGTCTGTCCATACCTGAGTGTCCAGTCTGTTGTCTGTCCATACCTGGGAGAGTCCAGCCTGTTGTATGTCCATACCTGAGTTTGTCCAGTCTCCAGTGTGGATCCTCCAGTCCAGCAGACAGCAGCGTCCCTCCAGAGTCTCCTGGATGATTGTAGCTCAGGTCGAGCTCTCTCAGATGGGAGGGGTTGGAGCTCAGAGCTGAGGCCAGAGAAGAACAGCCTTCCTCTGTGATCAGACAGCCTGACAGACTAAACACACACAAACAAACACAGTGTAAACTCTCTAAATTAAATTAGTTCTGTTGTGGAGGAGGCTGTTTGGAGTTGTGGTCAGCAACACGATATAGAGGTAGCCGGGGGGTGGATGGTGTCCTGGTGGCCTCAGGATTGCATCTCTGTCTCTTGGGGATGATGATGTTCTGAAGGCTGAAGTATATGTGACCTCCACTGATCACTGGGGCACCTTCAAGTCTGAGGCCATAGCACGCTACCAGAAAATGGTGTAGTGGTCCATTTGGGTTAGGAGTGAGTCACTGCCCCATGTGAAGAGTATTTTGGGGTCTTGGTGATGAGTAAGGATAAGATGGAGGGTGAGATCAATATTCTGATTGGTGTGACATCAGCAGAAATAGAGTCATTGTACTGGACTGTTGTAATGAGCCTGAAGAAAACCTCTTCATTTATAAGTTGATATACGATCCAACTCTCACCGATGACTTGTTTCGTTAGTGTTGGGGATTTATTCTCTTTAGACCACACATGTTGGACTACAGATTAATATAATTAAAGGACTATAATAAAACTGTGCTTTATATATCCAAGTCAAGTTTCTGTGTTTATACTGGTGACGAGCTCCTGAGTCAGCAAACCCCTTCAGTACGATATTGCTGCCACATTTAATACAGGATCATAAAAGAGACTAAAAAGACTCAATATTTAAATTGCACGGTTACTCAGGTCCAGCTCTCTCAGACTTGAGGACTGGGAGCTGAGAACTGAGGACAGAGCTTCACAGCTCCTATCTGAAAATGTACAGCCTCTCAATAAAATGTCCATCTAATGATATATATGAAGAAAATAAGAGCTCAGAGGGTCATCATTTTTCAAATAGTTGAACACCAACCTGAGAGTTTCCAGTTTACAGTGTGGACTCTTCAGTCCACCAGACAGCAGCTTCACTCCTGAATCCTGCAGGTTGTTGTTACTCAGGTCCAGCTCTCTCAGACTAGAGGACTTGGAGCTGAGAACTGAGGACAGAACTTCACAGCTTCTCTCTGAGAGGTTACAGCCATTCAGTCTGAAGAAGAATCAGCAATACATAAGAAACAATTACAAACATTTTTTTTTGTTGTTTCTGAATAAAGAAAAACTACATTTAATGTGGAAAGTTTTGAATCCACGTACAGAGCTTTGTTGGAGGCTTTGACCACTGGCAGCAGCCTCAGAAGAGCCTCCTCTGAAGCAGAGTATTTCTTCAGGTCAAACACATCCAGATCTTCTCCTGATGACAGTAAGATGAAGACCAGAGCTGACCACTGAGCAGGAGACGGTTCATCTGTGGAGAAACTTCCTGAACTCAGGGACTGTTGGATCTCCTCCACCAGAGAAAGTTCATTCAGTTCATTCAGACAGTGGAACAGATTGATACTTTTCTCTGCAGAGAGATTCTCACTGATCTTCTTCTTGATGTACTCGACTGTTTTCTGATTGGTCTGTGAGCTACTTCCTGTCTGTCTCAGCAGACCTCGTAGGAGAGTCTGATTGGTCTGCAGTGAAAGACCCAGGAGGAAGCGGAGGAACAAGTCCAGGTGTCCGTTTGGACTCTGTAAGGCCTCGTCCACAGCACTCTGGTAGAGATGTGTTGGCTCAGGTTTGTCTCTGATGACTTTAGACCACCAGGATGTTGTTTGTCCTTCTGCCATCAGATTGACACCAGAGTTGATGAATGTCAGATGGACATGAAGAGCAGCCAGAAACTCCTGAACACTCAGATGGACGAAGCAGAACACCTTGTCCTGGTACAGTCCTCTCTCCTCTTTAAAGATCTGTGTGAACACTCCTGAGTACACTGAGGCTGCTCTGATATCGATGCCACACTCTGTCAGGTCGGATTCATAGAAGATCAGGTTGCCTTTCTGCAGCTGATTAAAAGCCAGTTTTCCCAGAGACTTAATCATCTTCCTGCTCTTTGGACTCCAGTGTGGATCTGTCTCAGCTCCTCCATCATACTTGACGTTCTTCACTTTGGACTGAACCACCAGGAAGTGGATGTACATCTCAGTCAGGGTCTTGGGCAGCTCTCCTCTCTCTCTGGTCTTCAACACCTCCTCCAGAACTGTAGCAGTGATCCAGCAGAAGACCGGGATGTGGCACATGATGTGGAGGCTTCGTGATGTCTTGATGTGGGAGATGATGCTGCCGGTCTGCTCCTCATCTCTGAACCTCTTCCTGAAGTACTCCTCCTTCTGTGGGTCGGTGAACCCTCTGACCTCTGTCACCATGTCAACACACTCAGGAGGGATCTGATTGGCTGCTGCAGGTCGTGTGGTTATCCAGAGGCGAGCAGAGGGAAGTAGTTTCCCCCTGATGAGGTTTGTCAGCAGCACATCCACTGAGGTGGACTCTTTAACATCAGTCAGGATCTCACTGTTGTGGAAGTCCAGAGGAAGTCGACACTCATCCAGACCGTCTAAGATGAAGACAACCTGGAACTCTTCAAACCTGCAGATTCCTGCTTCTTTGGTTTCAGTAAAGAAGTCATGAACAAGTTCCACCAAGCTGAACTTCTTCTCCTTCAGCACATTCAGCTCTCTGAAAGTGAATGGAAATATGAAATGTATGTTCTGGTTGGCTTTGTCTTCAGCCCAGTCCAGAGTGAACTTCTGTGTTAAGAATGTTTTCCCAATGCCAGCCACTCCCTTTGTCATCACTGTTCTGATTGGTTCATCTCTTCCAGGTGAGGCTTTAAAGATGTCTTCTTGTCTGATTGTTGTTTCTGGTCTGTCTGGTTTCCTGGATGTAGTTTCAATCTGTCTGACCTCATGTTCATCATTGACCTCTGCAGTCCCTCCCTCTGTGATGTAGAGCTCTGTGTAGATCTGATTCAGAAGGGTTGGGTTTCCTGCTTTAGCGATCCCCTCAAAGACACACTGGAACTTCTCCTTCAGGTTAGACTTGAGTTTACGTCGACACACTGCAGCATCAGTCCCTGAACAAACAAACAAGAAATGAAATCAGTCAGAGGATCCTACAGAAGATCAGAGAATCTAAACATTTAGTTTTTCCTCCTCCATCAGTTTTATTCAGCTCATCAGTGGAGGACAAACAGCCTCTGATCTGATGCAGATGTGTGCAGCATATTAACAGCAGAGTTTTAAATGTAAACTTCTCCCATGTTGTCTCCATTTCCTCTTTCCATCATGTTAAATCTGTTAAAATCCTCTTACTGCTCTGCAGACAGTCAGCCAGCTCCTCCTGCTTCATCCTCCTTAGGAAGTTCAGTGTGATCTTCAGAAAAGCCTCTCTGCTGCTCCTCCTCTGCTCCTCATCCTCACCGTCCAACACCTCCTCATCCTCCCTCTGACTCTCTAAGCATTCTGGGTAATCTGGACTCAGAGCCTTCTGGATCTTCTTCAGCTCGTTTTTCACAAAAGTGACGATGTTGTCCTCCAGCAGCTGGAACAGAACGATAACTGAACATTTAATTTAAAGAACACAACATGTTATTCATCTGTCAGTCTGAGGGCCTGCTGGTCTGAACAGAGCAGCATGGAGACTGTTGGGACCTGAATGGTAGTTTAGCATTTAATGTGTGGATGTAGTTAATAGTGAAATATTTGTCTGTACATGTACACACCATAAATATGGAGTCCAGGTCTGTTTGATGCTGCTGGGCAGACTGACCACCGAGGCCCTCTGAGCTCTCCTGACGAACTCTGTGGAAAAAAACATCAAGTTTAAGAACATTTAATGATTTAAATCTGCAGCTAACTAAAGGTGTTCTGAGACGACGGCAGAATGACAGGGCAGCTGTGGCTCAGGAGGTAGAGTGGGGGGGTATAAAAGCACCAACATTACTAAGGCCTGAAAGCATCCTACTGGGGGGTCCCACAAGAGAAAGAGGACCTAATGTCAGGAGATGTTAGAGCTGTGTCAGAGGCAGGGATGGAAAACTTGCTGTGTAACTGTGGATGTTGGATGTAGAGATTTGGCTGGTCATCATCGAGCCATCAGCATCACATCAGAGGCTGCTGAACGATCCAGATGGTGATGGATCAGAGGGAGTGATCTATGGTGTCTGATCAAGGTGGGCTGGGTCACCTGGGAGAGGGTGTCCAATGTTGAAAGATCATCGTCATTGCTGATGCGATGAAGTGTACCGTTGGGTGTATCTCAAAACCACCAAGCCTGGTATAGTTAGTGATGCCTTGGAACAGACTTGGAGATGACCAAGAACAGGTTGGTGATGACTGGAGAGACAGCTGGCAGTTCAGGAAGATTTGTAGACTTTTTAGTCTACAAATCCCTTTTTAATTTAACCTCCAAACTTGATACTAAATTTAACTCATTTGAGTCTCTTGTATTAAAATCATCCCCATTAACCACAAATTGCCGAGTCCGGGGCAGTAGGCTCCATCTTGTGGTACTTTACAGGCCGCCTGGCCCTTATTCACAGTTTTTTAGAAGAATTTGGAGAATTTCTCTGAGACATTATCAGTCATTCTGATGAGATTGTAATTATTAGTGATTTCAATATTCACCTGAATAAGGCTGATGATCCTCTATGTAAAGCCTTTTTGGCCCTCCTTAATACTTTTGGTTTCATTCAGTCTGTACATGAACCCACTCATTCCAGTGGTAACACCCTTGATCTGATACTGTCTCGTGGAATAGATGTAACTGCCGTGACTGTCTCTCCCGTCACATCGGTGATGTCGGATCATTTTCTTATTAAATTCGAAGCATCATCAGCCTGTCCACGTAATACGGGTGCTGATGTAGTTACCACTCGCCATATCGGTCCATCGACTATAACTGAACTTGGTGAGCGATTACCTGTGGTTCTGGCTCCTTTCACTACAGCGACAGGTCCTGTTGAAAACTGTACTACTGACTTAAACACAGCCCTTTCTAATCTTCTAGATTCAGTCGCACCTCTTACTACTAAAACCAGACGGTCACAGAGGTCTACACCGTGGTTTAATAATGAAACACGTGCTCTTAAACAAGCCTGCAGGAGATCGGAACGCAAATGGCGTAAATCAAAACTGGAAGTAAACTACCTACCATGGCATGAGTGTCTTAATTTACAAGCGTGCTCTGTCCGCTGCCAAAACAGCTTATTTCTCTCGATTAATCAGTAACAATAAACACAATCCTAGATTTCTCTTTGACACTGCAGCCAAACTCACCCAAAAACAGCTGACTACTAATAGCTCATCCTTTACAGCACATGATTTCTTAGATTTCTTTTGCAGAAAAATAGATGAGATTAGATATAAAATTAGTTCCTCGCTCCCAGCTACATCTGTAAATTCTGCAATGCAATCTCCGTGCGTCGAGTCCCAATTAGCCTCTGTCCTTACACATTTGAGACCGTCTCTCTTGAAACTCTGTCTAAACTGGTCTCCGCTTCTAAACCTACCACCTGCCTCCTCGACCCCTTACCAGCTAAACTTTTTACAGATCTATGGCCATGGCTGGGACCTACAATGTTGAATATTGTCAACGTGTCTCTTACGACTGGTATTGTTCCAACTAGTTTCAAAACAGCCATTGTTAAACCTCTACTTAAAAAAACGCATCTGGACCCAAGGTCTCTAAATAACTATCGACCAGTCTCAAACCTTCCATTCTTTTCTAAAGTTCTAGATAGAGTGGTGTCTCAACAACTTTCTGACCATATATTATTTAGTGACCTTTTCGAACCCTTTCAGTCTGCCTTTAGGGCCTGCCACTCCACCGAAACTGCGCCTACTAAAGTCGTAAATGATCTGCTCCTAAACATGGATTCAGATTCCACCTCAGTACTTTTATTACTGGATCTAAGTGCAGCTTTTGACACTATCGATCATCGTATACTCCTTGACCGACTAGAGAACAAATTTGGCATCTCTGGGCTTGCTCTAGCATGGCTACAATCTTATCTATCTGAAAGAACGCAGTGTGTCTCTTTTAATAATTCGACATCAATATTCTCTGAGGTGAAATATGGCGTACCTCAGGGCTCTGTTCTTGGCCCTCTGCTCTTCTCCTTATACATCGCACCTCTTGGCCAAATTATACGTAGTTATGGAATTGATTTCCACTGTTACGCTGATGATACACAGCTATATTTGCCGATAAAAGCGGAGGATTGATCACAAATTATTAAACTAGAGGCCTGCCTGTCTGCGGTGAAAAACTGGATGTCAAGTAATTTCTTGCTCTTAAATTCGGATAAAACTGAGATGCTGGTCATTGGACCTGCTCGACACAGACATCAGTTTGATCAGGTAACAGTAACTCTAGATAACTGTGTGATATCCCAGAGTTCAACAGTTAAGAACCTTGGCGTCATGTTTGATTCAGCTCTCTGTTTTGATCAGCACATTTAAGACATCACAAAGATCGCTTTCTTTCACCTACGCAACATTGCTAAAATCAGGTCTTCTTTATCCATGGCCGATGCAGAGATTCTAATCCACGCCTTTGTATCTTCCAGACTTGATTACTGTAATGTTTTGCTCTCAGGTTTGCCTCGTTCTAGTACCAGAAGCCTTCAAATGGTTCAGAACACTGCAGCAAGAATCTTAACTAAAACTAGTAAATTTGATCATATTACACCAGTTTTAGCTTCATTACACTGGCTCCCGATCCATGTTAGATCAGATTTTAAAGTGCTTTTGATGACCTATAAAATTGTAAATGGGTACTCCCCTTCCTACTTGTCTGATCTACTTAAATCTTATACTCCAACCAGGACTCTCCGCTCTCAGAATAAAGGGCTCCTGTCTGTCCCCAGAGTGAAAAAGAAGTCAGCAGGGGAAAGGGCCTTTTCTTATCGAGCCCCTTTCCTCTGGAATAACCTCCCTATAGACATCAGACAGTCTGACTCTGTGGAGGTCTTTAAATCCAAACTCAAAACCCATCTTTTTGCCTTAACTTTCAATTAGTTAGCTGGTGGGTCGGTCTCAGTCTCAATTTATAATTTCAGCCTAGCAGTCCTGCTGACGAGAACATTATTTATTTTAAGCCACTGCCTCTCTATAACCCTCTGTTGTTGATGTCCCACAAACACTGCTTTGTGCCTCGCTCTCTCTCTCTCTCTCTCTCTCCTTTGATTCAGGCTTCTCCGTGATGGACCATCAGTCGCTCTGTGACGTTGCTCTGACTCTCTGGTGGTTCATGGTAGAGAGGAGGTCGTGTTGCTCGGGCTCTATCTATCGTGATGTGGAGAGGAGGTCGTGCTGCTCTGGCTCTACCGGTTTTCGACGTCGAGAGGAGGTCGTGTTGCTCTGGCTCTATCTGTTTGGCGTCGCCTGGAAGCTGCTTGACATCCTCCTGGATCCACCTTCTCACATATATTCACATTATATGTATTCATTTTTGTCATGAATTGTCTATGTTGTGTTTTTATTATGTTGTTACTCTGTACACACGACATCTATTGCACGTCTGTCCATCCTGGAAGGGGGATCCCTCCTCTGTCGCTCTTCCTGAGGTTTCTTCCATTTTTTCTCCCTGTTAAAAGTGTTTTTTTGTGGTTAAGTTTTTCCTTAGCCGATGTGAGGGTTGCACTGTCAAGGACAGAGGGTGTTGTATCCGGTACAGATTGTAAAGCCCCCCGAGGCAAATTTGTGATTTGTGATTTTGGGCTATACAAATAAAATTGATTTGATTTGATTTGATTTGAGACGGGGGAGGATGACCACCTCAGTAAGATGAACCACAGCACAATGATCTTGACAAACAAAGTAATGGCAACAAGTGTGACATGCATTTGCAGTAAGGCCTGCAGCTGTGGCTCAGGATGTAGAGCGGGTCGTACACTAATTGCATACATAAAGGTCCATACCTCACAACCTGCCCTGAACCCACATTATGTTACTGGAAAGATCATGGACAATGGACATTGTTCATCCTTAACAACTACAGTAACTCCAGCCTGAGAGTCACTTCTGAGAAAATGTCTTCACACTGGCATCACTTCAAGAAGGAGATAACAACTGGTTGCACCATCACAGCCGTCCTTCTGTCCTTGTGACAAAGTTGGTCAAGGCAGCTGAGACAGCAGATGGATCTAACAGGGTTTGAAAAAACAACCTTGTTATTCAGGCAGGAATAAATCCATGTCCCTGGTACTGCATAATGGCAGAGCTGTGGTTAAATTCTGCTTCTGTCTGGATCAATGGCGTAGCCATGGGTGTGCCAGAGTGAACCTGTGCCATCCAGAGAGGCAGCTGGAACACCCAAAACTCAGATGCAGAATGAATATTTAGTCATAGCCTTACTAAAACAAGTTACTATTACTAAACAAGACACCACTATCCATCTGCAGCCATTCTTTATTTCTACTAGTGGAAGTCGGCAACCCTACACACATTTAGCAGGAAAAAAAGTCATGAGCAGTCGATGCGTGCGGCCGGGACCAGGAGAGGCTGCACAAGAAGCTGCCAAGGCCGGTAGAAAATGGAGCAGCAGCTGGCAGCATCATCTCTTGCTGCATTCACTTGGAATCGGACATCAGATTTTCGCTCTTTTGAATTTCCAACCAGCCACAACTCTTCATATATAGGCTATATACTGGGGTGGCAGCTGCGGTGACTGAATTAGTGCTTAAACTGCCAAATTTTCAACTCGCACCATCTGGGCGCTCACGTAAAGAGCCTCACCATCTCAAAGTTCTGGGCTGAATTTCAGTCCAAGTCCACCTCTGGAACATGTGGCATATGCAGTTTTTCTGATGCACACCCACAGCTGTTTTTCTGGCTACGCTAGTGCTCTGGATGGCACCCCAACCCCATCTATCTCTGAGAAGCTAGTGATGAGCATTGGACAGATATTTGACTGCAGTCTTTGGGATATATCTGCTGTCCAGTCTACTATCAAGGAACTCAAGGCCCAGTTCACTAGTGTAAAGCCTGAATATACCAATGATGGGACCCAACATTCAACATTATTACCTTCCATCAGCAGCTTGTCCAACTTTAAAGCTGATAGGTCGACCAATAGACCGGTCACTCTTCATGGACACACAGCTGGGTTCAGATCCAGATTCAGGAGAGTCTGGTCTCTGCTGCTGGATCCTGATACAAACAAACAACTAACTTGTGAAAAAATGGAAAAAATACTTTTGACCAGATTCTGTTCAGATATCAAAACGAATATAATATAAAACTTCTGGTTTCAGTTATTTTTACTTTGTATCAAATGTTCATCGTTGAAGACAAACGGATTCAACAGAGAGTCGACACCAGATTCAGATTTGATGAAATCAGATCAGATCCAGAGTTCGACAGTAACCAGGACCTGATGGTCCGTGGCCACAAAAACTTACTCTGTGACCACCAAGTTGTACTCGGTCTCTCTTGAGAATGACACTTTTGTCGGACGCCCTGTTTCTATTTATTCCTGCAGCTTGCTTTGAAAACGCCACAATAGGCCGTTTTCACAGCAGCCATCTTAACATATAATTACAGGGTTAACACAGGTGTAACTGATCAAATTAAAAGAGATTCAACACAAGATTCAGATCTGATCAAATCACATCAAATCCCGAGTCTCAGGAATAACATACTGAGACACACCTGATCATTTTGTTTTAAATGTTAAGATAATTAAAAAGTTAAAAGCATTTATTATTTTAGTCCATTTATTTACTGTTCCTCAGTTTAAACATTAAAGTTGTATTAAATGTGATGAAGAGCATGTAATGACTTGTTTAGGACCAGTGCCTGAACTGGACCAAAAAAGGTCCCAGTACCTTAATTCAGCAGTTCCATGACATGATCATCAGATGTATCTTGATAAATTTATATTTATACGTATATTTTGGTAATATATCCCACTTTAAATGTATTTTTCTATACATTTCATTCATTCCATTAGGCCTACATATGACATACATGTCCACTGTTTGTAAATGAATATCTGGTTAATAAAAACTTTTTTATGTCGATATTGATACAAATCAAATTGTACACACATATAATAGGCTGTTGAATATATGCTACAATAAAACCAGCTTAAAATATGACATCTGTTGGCCTAAATATTAAATTGGATCATGACAAGGTGAATAACGATCAACTCGTTAGTTCACAGAATTCATAGAATAAACATTTTAGTTATTGAACATTAACTCGTGTGTTTGAACATGAATGTGATTAAATAATGAGGAGAGATGTTTGATAAATCACTCGGTGGTGATGAAACTTCATGGCTCTCCCCAGTATGTCAGTACATCAGCTGTTATTAATAATAAACATATCAGCATCTGGCTGATGGTTCTGGTTCTGGTATCACTGGGCATCAGATCAAAACCACATTCTTTAGCATCGCCCACCTCGACTATGAAGCTCTGAGAGAGTCAGATAATAACAAAGTTCAGTTTTTAATTATTACCTTCCATCAGCAGCTTGTCCGACTTTAAAGTAAATAGGAAGAAACATAGACCGGTCACTCTTCATGGACACACAGCTGGGTCCAGGTCCTGATCCAGGTCCAGGTCCAGGTCCAGGTCCAGGTCCAGGATCTGGTCCAGGTCCAGGTTTCTGCTGCTGCATCCTGACACAACCAGAGACAGTGATGAGTAACGTTCTCCTGTTCATCAAAACTTAATCTGATGAAAGAAACCGTCTCCTCTCAGTTGATTAGTTGACTAATCAGTTGTTGAGTCTTTGTTCACTAATAAAGTTAGTAGTTAATATTATAACTATTCAGTAGTTAGTAGTTAATAGTATAACCAGTCAGTAGTTAGTAGTTAATATTATAACCATTCAGTAGTTAGTAGTTCATATTATAACCATTCAGTAGTTAGTAGTTAATATTATAACCATTCAGTAGTTAGTAGTTAATATTATAACCATATATATAGAGTAGTTGAGTGTCTGACAGTGAGTGTGAATAATGATGGAGGACAGTTAGAGATGGTCATCTCACCTCTGATCTTTGCTCTGAGTGGTTTTAGAGGGGGGGGGCTCCCTCCTCACACTGATCCATAGCAGAGTCCACTCCTGCTGGGAGAGATGAACTCTGTCACTACAACAACAACACTGATAATGTTCCTGAAGAACACTGAAGACATTCATTTCTTTAACACATTAACACAACTTGTGATTTTCAGTTTGTAGCAGGTTCAGTTTTAAAGCTGGAGTGAAGATACTGGTTTCATATGAAACTATTAAACCTGATGAATCCATCGATACCAACCAGGTCAGACTAGCTCATCGTGAAGGAACGCTCCAAACTCGTGATAAATCTTGGTGAGGAAAAAAAACACTGACACACTGACAGCTGTTGTTGCCTGTTGGGCTGCAGTTTGCCATGTTATGATTTGAGCATATTGTTTTATGCTAAATACAGAACCTGTGAGGGTTTCTGGACAATATCTGTCATTATTTTGTGTTGTTCATTGATTTACAATAATAAATATATACATACATTTGCATAAAGCGGCATATTTGTCCACTCCCATGTTGATAAGATTATTAAATAATTGACAAATCTCCCTTTTAGGAACATTTAGAATACATAAAAAATTTACGATTAAACATGATTACATATTTTAATCGATTGACAGCCCAAATATATATATTTATAAACACATTTGTTTCATCACCTTGTTTTACCACTTTACTCTTTCATTAGTATTGTTCTGTTTTAACAGTTAACTTATTGTTTTACTTAATTTATCTGCTTTTACTCTCTGAAACACTTTATAAGATCTGTTTTGAAAAGTGCTACATAAATAAATGTATTATTTGTTATTATTATAATTCTAATTATTATTATCATTATTATTATTATTATTATTATTATTATTATTATATAAAACAGTTAAAATCAGTGAAAAGCAGCTCACACCTGAATGCATCAGTAATAATAATCTCTTCATATCATGTATTATAGTACAACAGTCACAGTTACTGCTGATCCGTTAAAGGTTCTGTAGATCACATTCAGAGCCACTAGATGTTGCACTAGAGCACCAGCATCTCAGACCAGAACAAAATGCCCCCCCCCCCCCCCCCCCCTTCACATGTCTTCTTCCTCCTTCATTCTCTCCTCAGGACGCCATTACTCCACTAATATCTTTACATAGCAAATAGTTGTTGTCAAAATCTCCCTTTAAGTACATTTAGCTGATAATACTTGTGTACTTTTACCTGAGTGACGTTTTCAGAGCAGAGCTTTAACTCTCACTAACAAAGTACTTTTACAGTGTTGTATTTGTACTTTTACTGCAGTAAAGAATGAACATTCGACTGCTTTACATCCTGTCATGAGTTTGAAACATGAATAATCAGTGAGTGTCAGTCATGTTTAATGTGTCACTTCTTGTCATCACACTAACAGATAACCTTCAGTCCTGTCACACTGTTTGTCATTTCATTTCTTATATATTGAGCTCCATAATGGTTAGCATGGTTAGCATGGTTAGCTACTGTAGTTAGAGCAGCTGGTGATCCTGAACACGGTGGCTAACAGCTAACTGTTAGCACAGAGCTAAACTCTTCAACACAAACAGCTTTTTACACTTTGATGAAACTAACATGAGATCAGCTGAGAGTCATTCAGCACTGAAAAGTGTCACTTACCAAAAGATTAACACGGAGGAAACATCTGCGTCACAATGGGACAAAGTGAAAGTAAAATACTGTTTCCACAAGAAGTCACCTGACAGAGAGAGGGGGGGGGAGAGAGAGAGAGAGAGAGAGAGAGACAGAGAGAGAGAGAGAGAGAGAGAGAGAGAGAGACACAGAGAGACAGAGAGAGAGAGAGAGAGAGGGAGAGAGAGACACAGAGAGACAGAGAGAGAGAGAGAGAGACACACAGAGAGACAGAGAGAGAGAGAGAGAGAGAGAGACACACAGAGAGACAGAGAGAGAGAGAGAGAGAGAGAGAGAGACACAGAGAGACAGAGAGAGAGAGAGAGAGAGAGACAGAGAGAGAGAGAGAGAGAGAGAGAGAGACAGAGAGAGAGAGACAGAGAGAGAGAGATTCTATGACAGCCAGTAGGGGAGAGTGGGGTGAGTGTAACCAGTTGTTACTTGAGGTGTTTTTAAAGAGAGGGAATGACAGTAATGTCTCCAACTAAAACATGAACATATATTTCAGGATGTGCTGCATCTTTGGGAAAAATCACTTTGGATCTGAAATAAACTGTTTTCAAAATATGACTTTACAAAAAAAAGTGTTCTCTTGACTCAAGTTGAAGCTCTGGAGAGGATAAGTTGAGCCGTATGCGGTACGACTAATCAATCAATCACAGCTGTCTATCACTGAATTAGTTTAGTTACAACTGCTTTTGTTTCTTCTACAGTAACATGTACTGTTGGTAGTATCCACATCCACCTATAGGTGGAGGCTTAACTCAAGTCTGCTCTAATTTATATAAAGAAACACATTTACCGTACACCACCTGCTGGAGAGGCCTGGGAAGCCCTCAAAGCTTTTCTCATTGGACCTGGAGAAGGTGCTTGATAGAGTCGAGTGGCATTATCTATTCCTCATCCATGAACAGTATGGATTTAGCCAAACATTCATGAGCTGGATTGGACTTCTATATGCTAACCCCAAAGCATCAGTTCCTACTAATGCTATGCTATGTAGAGGTCCTGAACAGGGTGATCCTTTATCTCCCCTCCTTTTTCCTTTGCCCCTTGAACCTCTAGCCGCTGCCATCTGTAAGGTTAACAACACAAATAGGAGAGACAGTTCATCACCTGTCCTCTCTGATATTATAAAATCATTCTCAAGACAAAGTCTGAATCTGTCCCTTTGACAACTTCCTGCCCAGGAACACCGTTTCAGGTGGGTACGTTCCAGTGACCTAAAGAGGTAATTAGATGTAACATTTCATCCCCTTATTGAAGATCTGATTAGTGTGAATATAGTCCCTCTTTTGTATAAGTTCAAGAATGACAATCAAGTTGACTTTTGAGACTTTGGAGGTGGGGATGGAATAGACAGTGGCAGATGTCTCCGCTCCTTTGACTGCACCATGACGACATGGCGGTGTCATAAATCCTCCTCCGTAACTCATCTGAGAGTTTCACATTTATTAGTTACAAACGGACACATTCAGTTCACTGTTCACCAAAAACATGAGCACATTCAATAGCTCATACATAGCTCTTTGCTAGGTATGTCCATTTGGCATATGGTACTATAGTCTGTGTTGTGCATGAACGCGCTAACACTGACTATATGAAGCTTATGTGAAATTTCAGACAAGAAGACCCTCCTTACTCTCTCTCATTCACAACCTTTCTCTCTCTCTCTCTCTCTACTGGCTCCTACTCTATCAGCTGACTGTGGCTGGTTCAATCTTAGATAACCAAACAGATTCTGCCACGCTCTCATGAGCCAATCATATCGTTGCAATCAAATTTTAAAACTGTTCTCGTCTCTGCTGCTGTCAGTTGTTATTTCAATGCGAACCGATTGAACCCTCCTCCACCCATCACCTCCAGTCTTCATCATATTCTGTGCCCAGTCCTTCTCTACATCCCTTCATTGGATCTTCAGCTACTCCCTTCACCACCACCACCAGTATCTAGACTCCAGGGGGGAATATATCCTAATCTCACCACGGCACCACCACCCCCTTTTTGATATGCTACGTCACGATGGAGTCTAATCGCCAAAGACTTTGCACTATTCTTCCCATCATGCACCATGTAATAAATTATTGTTCATTCAATATGGGGTCTCTCCTGGTTGAAATGCCAAATGATGTCATTTCTGAGCCACCAAGCTTCTATGCTATGACATAACTAGCTAAGACATTTAGTGACACTGCTGTAAGTCTGTCAGTAAATCAAGTGCAGACTGAGCAAAGACAGTTGAGGGTTCAAGAAGTTTTAATTACCTTTTCTTTCCCAGTAGTTCACATTAGCTGCAGGTCTTGAACACGACTTATTTCATTGTTTACTTGTAATGTGATGTGGCTATGGAGGACACTTACCTCATCAATACACACACACCCAAATACATCTAATTATATCCTATATAATTGCTTTAGTTGAAAGGAAACAGATGCAAACAGCTGGATCACAGTTCATAAAAAAACAGATGTTTATGACTGTCTTACATTTAAATATGTATTGATCTCTTTCTTTTCCCCTCAAAGATTCTGATAGTGTTAGAAAGAACATTTATGAAAACAGTATTTGACTAAAGAAGTACTTTAGTCTGAGAAATATTAAAGTCTTGAATGTATTTCCTCACAATCTACGTTAATAAAAAGACTAGTAATGGCGGTGATGCTGACACAGACATCAGCCGGCGGATTGGTCTAAAGTAAATTACACCAATAAACTGTCCAGGAAACTTGTGTGTTTCAAAATTGAGGAACTCTGTTAACACTACTGTTGAGGAACATCATGAAAAGAAAACTCTGATATCAAAAATGAACAGCAGAGAAAAATAGTTCATCTCCTCCCAGTTCAGTTCTACTACTAATACAGTGTCTGTGTGTCGGTGTCTGCAGCCGTCGAACTACACACACACACACACACACACACACACACACACACACACACACACACACACACACACTGCAGCGCATGAAGGTGACACCGGGAGATAACAACCTTTCACCTTCTCCACTCAGCCCTGGCTGTATTATATCTACACTGATCAGCCATAACATTAAGACCACTGACAGGTGAAGTGATTAACATGGATTATCTGGTTACCATGGCACCTGGCAGTGGGAGGGATATATTAGGCAGCAAGTGAACATTTTGACCTTTGAACTTTGTGTTGGAAGCAGAAAAAATGGGCCAGCGTAAGGATGTGAGCGACTTTGACAAGGGCCAGATAGTGCTGGCTAGACGACTGGGTCAGAACATCTCCAGAACTGCAGCTCTTGTGGGATGTTCCAGGTCTGCAGTGGTCAGGACCGACCAAAAGGGGTCCAAGGAAGGAGAACCGGGTCAGACCCGAGGCTCATTGATGCACGTGGGGAGCGAAGGCTGGCCCGTGTTGTCCGATCCAATAGAAGAGCTACTGGAGCTCAAACTGCTGAAACAGTTAATGCTGGTTCTGATAGAAAGGTGTCAGAACACACAGAGCATCTCAGTTTGTTGCGTATGGGGACCGGTCAGGGTGCCCGTGCTGACCCGTGTCCATCGCCAAAAGCGCCTACAATGGGCCCGTGAGCATCAGAACTGGATCACGGAGCGATGGAAGAAGGTGGCCCGGTCTGATGAATCACGTCATCTTTTACATCATGTGGACGGCAACGAGTTGGAGGTGTTGACTCGGCCTCCAGATTCTCCAGATCTCAATCCAACGGAGCATCTGTGGGATGTGCTGGACTAACAAGTCCGATCCACGGAGGCTCCACCTCACAACTTACAGGACTTAAAGCCTGAGGCTAACAGCTGATGATGTCCAATGTCTCAGTAAAGAGAGAAATGATGAAAGTGATCAAATGAACCAAAGAAAACTACAGATTTTATTAAATGCATTTAGAAACATTAGAAACATGAAATATTGAATATATGACTGTATTACATTCATTACATTACAGGATAATTCAAGATATAAAAGAGTTCATGATGAATGTTGATAATCAACAGATGACAGATGAATGATTTGTGTTTGAGTGAGTGTGATGGTGAACACACTGAACTTTGACTTCAGTCCACAGGAGAGACTCAGACCTGCAGAGGACTCAGAGACACTGAGGAACCAGGAGAACTGGACCAGAACACAAACCCAGGATAAAGAGGTTCAGTGAATGTGGTGCTGAAGGTGTGGAGGTGGATCAGGGTGTCAGAGGAGACTCTGTAGAAGGACAGAGTGCCAGCAGGACAATCCACATACACTGCTACTCTACGAGAGGAGGAGGAGGAGGAGGAGGAGGAGGAGGAGGAGGAGGAGGAGGAGGAGGAGGAGGAGGAGGAGGAGGTGATGGATGTTTCTCTGTTATTGTGAAGAACAGAGTAACGACCATCAGAGCAGCTCAGACTCCAGGACTGATCATTCCCTCCAAACATACAATCTCTATCGCCTCCTCTCCTCCTGATTCCTCTGTAACTCACTGATATATGAACCCGTCCTCTCCACTCGACCTCCCAGTAACAGCGACCAGTCAGACCAGTTCTACACAGCAGCTGACGACAGGAGATAAATCTGTCTGGATGATCAGGATATGACTGATCCTCCTTCTCCACACGTGTCACCTTCCTGTTGTTGTCAGACAGTTTGAGGTTTCTGTGTACTGTGTTTGTGTCCAGTTCCAGTTCACAGACATCTGATGGAGAGAAGAAGACACAATACAGCTGCAGGTTAACATCTGGTGATTTATTAACAACTCTTATGACAATTACTGAAAGAAAACTGACATCTTATATTCAACTGTCAACGACGTTTAACAACCTTTAACTAGAAATTCAACAATCCAGTTCTAACAGCATGAACAGTTCCTCAACATGAGAGTCAACATGTCGACGGTGTTCTGCTGTTGGTCCTGGTGTGGACCCGAGGACGACAGCTGATGATCCGGTACTGAATAAAGTCTCACTAATAAAACTGGCTCATCATCTTCCACTGCAGCACAAAGCAGCTCTGAACCATCTGCTTTCTAAAACGCTGATTAGCTCCACCAAAGAGCTCACATTTAGCACAACGTTCACACCTTTGAACATCAAATCTCAAACTGTCGTCTGCTGCAGAAAGTTTCTCCACAGTCTGGATTTGATCGTCCAAAATGCTCCAAAAAGCTGAACTGAGTTCATGAATATCAGAGGGCTGAAGGTCCACCATCTGGCTTCAAGGTGGTTTCCACTGACCCGGGACCAGATTAAAACAAACTGTGTATCACCTGCAGCCGGCTGTAGAAACCATGTGTACGCTGGTCTGAAGCCAGTGTGATGTGCACATGTTCTGTTTATAGAAATACCAGTTCATGTGTGAAAAATAGAGTTTTTATAGTATTTGTGTCGTACATCTGATCCCAGGTCTCCCATTCAGGGAGGAACTGGAGGGGAAATCCACCTCAACTCACTCTATTCTACTTTTCAACATATAATAATATAATATAATAACATAACAATCAGAATGTCGGTGGTTCGATCCCCGGTCCTCTGCTCACATGTTGAAGTGTCCTTGAGCAAATGAAGCCCAGATGTCTCCTGAAGGCTGAACCATCGGTGTGTGAATGAGTATTTAGATCAGATCCTGATGGGCAGGTTGGCTCCTTGCCTTCCTCTGGCATCAGTGTATGAATGTGTGTGTGTGAATGGGTGAATGCTGACATGTAGTGTAAAGAGCTTTGAGTGGTCAGAAGACTAGAAAGGAGCTACTGTATATAAATACAAGACCATTTACGAGCAGCATGTGAAGCAACGCAGCTCTTCTCTAATGTCAGTGAACTTCAAAAGAAGAAGAAAAGTCAGCTTTCTGTCTCTTCTGGCTCGACTGTTAAAGGAACATGGTGTAACATTTAGGTGATCTATTATCAGAAATGTAATATAATATTAATAAGTATGCTTTCATTAGTGTATATCCACCTGTGGTGTTGTGTTTCCGTTAGCTTAGAATGAGTCCTTCATATCTACATAGGGAGCAGGTCCTCTTCACAGAGTCCTCCATGTTGCTCCTCCATGTTTCTACAGTAGCCCAGAACGGACAAACCAAACTGTGGCTCTAGAGACTCTTCTGGGTTTTACCCATTCACTGAATCAGTTTGTTGAAATCTGCAACCTCACCACTAGATGTCACTAAATCCAACACTCGGCTCCTCTAAAGAAGTTGTTGCAAAAACAAAATTCAACCTAAACAATTTTAGATTTATTCAAAAATACCTGAAAGTACCTGAAAATACCTGAAAATACCTGAAAGTACCTGAAAATACCTTTCCATACTTTGAGTACTTTATTGACAGAGTGCTTTTATACTTTTACTTGAGTGGCTTTGTGAAATGGTAATATTTTAGTATTTTTATGGGAGAAATTGTACTTTTACTTGAGTAAATATTTTCAGTCCTCTACCCTCCGCTGGGTTTTACTTCTGTAATATGATGTGATTCCATGTTGTCGTGTTTCAACTGACTGTGGGGAGGGGGGGTTTTGTAGAAATGATTATGGGCGTGACTTCAGGTGAGGTAGCAGAAGTAGCAGTAGGCTAGTTAGTCCCATAGGCTAACCATAGAGGCTAATCATAGAGGCTAACCATAGATGCTAACCATAGAGGCTAACCGTAGATGTTAACCATAGAGGCTAACCATAGAGGCTAACCATAGTGGCTAACCATAGTGGCTAATCATAGAGGCTATCCATAGATGCTAACCATAGAGGCTAATCATAGAGGCTATCCATAGATGCTAACCATAGAGGCTAACCATAGAGGCTAACCATAGTGGCTAACCATAGTGGCTAACCATAGAGGCTAACCTTAGTGGCTAACCATAGAGGCTAAGCTTAGTTGCTAACCATAGTGGCTAACCACAGCGGCTAACCATAGTGGCTAACCATAATGGCTAAACATAGTTGCTAACCATAGAGGCTAACTATAGCGGCTAACCATAAGAGGCTAACCATAGTGGCTAACCTTAGTGGCTAACCATAGCGGCTAACCATAGCGGCTAATCATAGAGGCTAACCATAGCGGCTAACCATAGCGGCTAACCATAGAGGCTAACCATAATGGCTAACCATAGTGGCTAACCCTAGAGGCTAACCATAGTGTCTAACCATAGCGGCTAACCATAGCGGCTAACCATAGTGGCTAACCATAGAGGCTAACCATAGTGGCTAACCATAGCGGCTAACCATAAGAGGCTAACCATAGTGGCTAACCTTAGTGGCTAACCATAGTGGCTAACCATAGCGGCTAACCATAGAGGCTAACCATAGCTGCTAACCATAGTGGCTAACCATAGCGGCTAACCATAGCGGCTAACCATAGTGGCTAACCATAGAGGCTAGGTTAATGAAGTAGCCGGAAGTTGCACCAATAATTCACGCAAGGCATCATGGGTAGGAATAAGGTGGATATGATGATGCCTTACTCCTCTAAACTTTTTATCCTGTTCAGCTGTTCATGTTCTGCTTTCTCTGATTCTTATTTTACATGTTGTTGAGTTTTAAAGACTAATATAACATCAGGCCGACGGACAGCAGTTGAAAACAAGCCTTTTGGCATAAAATAAATAAATCAAACTTAAAACACACTCACACTTCCTCAGACCAGGTCTCAGTCTCTGCTGTCCACCATGGTCCATCCTGCAGGAGGAAACACAGTCACTATCAACTTCATACAGCTTCACTCATATCCTCTATTAAACATGAACCAGAGTTCCTGAGTTAGGGACAAAGAAACAGTGTGAGAGCTGCTGTTGTCTTTCTGTCTGTCCATCTGTCCACACCTGAGAGAGTTCAGTCTGTTGTCTGTCCACACCTGAGAGAGTCCAGTCTGTTGTCTGTCCACACCTGAGAGAGTCCAGTCTGTTGTCTGTCCATACCTGAGAGAGTCCAGTCTGCTGTCTGTCCATACCTGAGAGAGTCCAATCTGTTTTCTGTCCATACCTGAGAGAGTCCAGTCTGTTGTCTGTCCATACCTGAGAGTGTCCAATCTGTTGTCTGTCCATACCTGAGAGTGTCCAGTCTGTTGTCTGTCCATACCTGAGAGAGTCCAGTCTGTTGTCTGTCCATACCTGAGAGTGTCCAGTCGGTTGTCTGTCCATACCTGAGAGAGTCCAGTCTGTTGTCTGTCCATACCTGAGAATGTCCAGTCTCCAGTGTGGATTCTCCAGTCCAGCCGACAGCAGCTTCTCTCCTGAGTCTCCTGGATGATTGTAGCTCAGGTCCAGCTCTCTCAGATGGGAGGGGTTGGAGCTCAGAGCTGACGCCAGAGAAGAACAGCCTTTGTCTGTGATCAGACAGCCTGACAGACTAAACACATACAAACACACACAGTGTAAACTAAGTTACAAACTTTAAATTTAAAAAGTTGTGGTCAGCTACATGATATATAGGTAGCCGGGGTTGGATAGTGTCCTGGTGGCCTCAGGATTGCATCTCTGTCTCTTGGGGATGATGATGTTCTGAAGGCTGAATTTATCTGTGACCTCCAGTGATCACTGGGGCACCTTCAAGTCTGAGGCCATAGCACGCTACCAGAAAATGGTTTAGTGGTCCATTTGGGTTAGGAGTGAGTCACTGCCCCATGTGAAGAGTATTTTGGGGTCTTGGTGATGAGTAAGGATAAGATGGAGGGTGAGATCAATATCCTGATTGGTGTGACTTCAGCAGAAATGGAGCCATTGTACTGGACTGTTGTAATGAGCCTGAAGAAAACCTCTTCATTTATTAGTTGATATAAGATCCAACTTTCACCGATGACTTGTTTCGTTAGTGTTGGGGATTTATTCTCTTTAGACCACACACGTTAGACTATAGATTAATATAATTAAAGGACTGTAATTAAACTGGGCTTTATATATCCAAGTCAAGTTTCTGTGTCTATACTGGTGATGAGCTCCTGAGTCAGCAAACCCCTTCAGTACGATATTGCTGCCACATTTAATACAGGATCATAAAAGAGACTAAAAAGCCTCAATATTTACATTGCACGGTTACTCAGGTCCAGCTCTCTCAGACTAGAGGACTGGGAGCTGAGAACTGAAGACAGAGCTTCACAGCTCCTATCTGAAAATATAAAGTCTCTCAATAAAATGTCCATCCAATGATATATATGAAGAAAATAAGAGATCAGAGGGTCATCATTTTTCAAATAGTTGAACACCAACCTGAGAGTTTCCAGTTTACAGTGTGGACTCTTCAGTCCAGCAGACAACATCTTGACTCCTGAATCCTGCAGGTTGTTGTTACTCAGGTTCAGCTCTATCACACTAGAGGACTGGGAGCTGAGAACTGAGGACAGAGCTCCACAGCTTCTCTCTGAGAGGTTACAGCCACTCAGTCTGAAGAAGATTTTTAGTCAGTCAATTCACATATCAAATATAAAAAGTGAATAACAGCTTATTGGGTAAACTTGTACAAACAGCTGAATCCAGACCTGAGAGTTTCCAGTGTACAGAGGGGACTCGTCAGTTCAGGAGACAGCAGCATCACTCCTGAATCCTGCAGGTTGTTGTTACTCAGTTCCAGCTCTATCAGACTAGAGGACTGGGAGCTGAGAACTGAGGACAGAGCTTCACAGCTTCTCCCTGAGAGGTTACAGCCATTCAACCTAAGAAGATTCAATAAAAAGTAAATTAAATAAGAGCTCAGAGGGTCATCATTGTCAAATAGCTGAACACCAACCTGAGAGTTTCCAGTGTACAGAGGAGACTCTTCAGTCCACCAGACAGCAGCATCACTCTTGAATCCTGCAGGTCGTTGTTACTCAGGTCCAGCTCTCTCAGACTAGAGGACTGGGAGCTGAGAACTGAGGACAGAGCTTCACAGCTTCTCTCTGAGAGGCTACAGCCATTCAACCTAAGATGATTCAATAAAAAGTAAATAAGAGCTCAGAGAGTCATCATTGTCAGATAGCTGAACACCAACCTGAGAGTTTCCAGTTTACAATGTGGACTCTTCAGTCCAGCAAACAGCAGCAGCACTATTGAATCCTGCAGGTTGTTGTTACTCAGGTCCAGCTCTCTCAGACTAGAGGACGGGGAGCTGAGAACTGAGGACAGAGCTTCACAGCTTCTCTCTGAGAGGTTACAGCCACTCAGTCTGAAGAAGAATCAGCAATACATAAGAAACGATTACAAACAGTGGTTGTTGTAATTTCTGAATAAAGAAAAACGTTATTTAATGTGGAAAGTTTTGTGTGCACGTACAGAGCTTTGTTGGAGGCTTTGACCACTGGCAGCAGCCTCAGAAGAGCCTTCTCTGAAGCAGAGTATTTCTTCAGGTCAAACACGTCCAGATCTTCTCCTGATGACAGTAAGATGAAGACCAGAGCTGACCACTGAGCAGGAGACAGTTCACCTGTGGAGAGACGTCCTGATCTCAGGGACTGTTGGATCTCCTCCACTAGAGAACGTTCATTCAGTTCATTCAGGCAGTGGAACAGATTGATGCTTTTCTCTGCAGAGCGATCCTCACTGATCTTCTTCTTGATGTACTCGACTGTTTTCTGATTGGTCTGTGAGCTACTTCCTGTCTGTGTCAGCAGACCTCGTAGGAGAGTCTGATTGGTCTGCAGTGAAAGACCCAGGAGGAAGCGAAGGAACAAGTCCAGGTGTCCATTTGGACTCTGCAAGGCCTTGTCCACAGCACTCTGGTAGAAGTGTGTCTCAGACTTCTGGGAGGTTGTTTCTTCTTCTGCCATCAGATTGACTCCAGAGTTGATGAATGTCAGGTGAACATGAAGAGCAGCCAGAAACTCCTGAACACTCAGATGGACGAAGCAGAACACCTTGTCCTGGTACAGTCCTCTCTCCTCTTTAAAGACCTGTGTGAACACTCCTGAGTACACTGAGGCTGCTCTGATATCGATGCCACACTCTGTCAGGTCGGATTCGTAGAAGATCAGGTTGCCTTTCTGCAGCTGATTAAAAGCCAGATTTCCCAGAGACTCAATCATCTTCCTGCTCTTTGGACTCCAGTGTGGATCTGTCTCAGCTCCTCCATCATACTTGATGTTCTTCACTTTGGACTGAACCACCAGGAAGTGGATGTACATCTCAGTCAGGGTCTTGGGCAGCTCTCCTCCCTCTCTGGTCTTCAACACCTCCTCCAGAACTGTAGCAGTGATCCAGCAGAAGACCGGGATGTGGCACATGATGTGGAGGCTTCGTGATGTCTTGATGTGGGAGATGATGCTGCCGGTCAGCTTCTCATCTCTGAACCTCTTCCTGAAGTACTCCTCCTTCTGTGGGTCAGTGAACCCTCTGACCTCTGTCACCATGTCAACACACTCAGGAGGGATCTGATTGGCTGCTGCAGGTCGTGTGGTTATCCAGAGGCGAGCAGAGGGAAGCAGTTTCCCCCTGATGAGGTTTGTCAGCAGCACATCCACTGAGGTGGACTCTGTGACATCAGTCAGGATCTCCTTGTTGTGGAAGTCCAGAGGAAGTCGACACTCATCCAGACCGTCAAAGATGAACACAACCTGGAATTCTTCAAACCTGCTGATTCCTGCTTCTTTGGTTTCAGTAAAGAAGTCATGAACAAGCTCCACCAAGCTGAACTTCTTCTCCTTCAGCAAATTCAGCTCTCTGAAAGTGAATGGAAATATGAACTGGATGTCCTGGTTGGCTTTGTCTTCAGCCCAGTCCAGAGTGAACTTCTGTGTTAAGACTGTTTTCCCGATGCCAGCCACTCCCTTTGTCATCACTGTTCTGATTGGTTCATCTCTTCCAGGTGAGGCTTTAAAGATGTCTTCTTGTTTGATTGTTGTTTCTGGTCTGTCTGGTTTCCTGGATGCAGTTTCAATCTGTCTGACCTCATGTTCATCATTGACCTCTGCAGTCCCTCCCTCTGTGATGTAGAGCTCTGTGTAGATCTGATTCAGAAGGGTTGGGTTTCCTGCTTTAGCGATCCCCTCAAACACACACTGGAACTTCTCCTTCAGGTTAGACTTGAGTTTACGTTGGCACACTGGAACAACAGTTCCTGAACAAACAAACAAGAAATGAAATCAGTGACTGGATCCTACAGAAGATCAGATATTCTAAACATTTCGTTTTTCCTCCTCCAATCAGTTTTATTCAGCTCATCAGTGGAGGACAAACAGCCTCTGATCTGATGCAGATGTGTGCAGCATATTAACAGCAGAGTTTTAAATGTAACCTTCTCCCATGTTGTCTCCATTTCCTCTTTCCATCATGTTAAATCTGTTAAAATCCTCTTACTGCTCTGCAGACAGTCAGCCAGCTCCTCCTGCTTCATCCTCCTCAGGAAGTTCAGTGTGATCTTCAGAAAAGCCTCTCTGCCGCTCCTCCTCTGCTCCTCATCCTCACCGTCCAACACCTCCTCATCCTCCTTCTGACTCTCTATGCCTTCTGGGTATTCTGGACTCAGAGCCTTCTGGATCTTCTTCAGCTCGTTTTTCACAAAAGTGACGATGTTGTCCTCCAGCAGCTGGAACAGAACGATAACTGAACATTTAATTTAAAGAACACAACATGTGATTCATCTGTCAGTCTGAAGGCCTGCTGGTCTGAACAGAGCAGCATGGAGACTGTTAGGACCCGAATGGTAGTTTAGCATTTAATGTGTGGTTGATGTAGTTAATAGTGAAATGTTTGTCTGTACACGTACACACCATAAATATGGAGTCCAGGTCTGTTTGATGCTGCTGGTCAGACTGACCACCGAGGCCCTCTGAGCTCTCCTGACCAACTCTGTGGAAAAAAACATCAAGTTTAAGAACATTTAATGATTTAAATCTGCAGCTAACTAAAGGTGTTCTGAGATGATGGCAGAATGACAGGGCAGCTGTGGCTCAGGAGGTACAGTGGGGGGTATAAAAGCACCAACATTACTAAGGCCTGAAAGCGTCCTACTGGGGGGGCCCACAAGAGAAAGAGGACCTAATGTCAGGAGATGTTAGAGCTGTGTCAGAGGCAGGGATGGAAAACTTGCTGTGTAACTGTGGATGTTGGATGTAGAGACTTGGCTGGTCATCATCGAGCCATCAGCATCACATCAGAGGCTGCTGAACGATCCAGATGGTGATGGATCAGAGGGAGTGATCTATGGTGTCTGATCAAGGTGGGCTGGGTCACCTGGGAGAGGGTGTCCAATGTTGAAAGATCACATCACTGCTGATGCGATGAAGTGTACCGTTGGGTATATCTCAAAACCGCCAAGCCTGGTTTAGCTAGTGATGCCTTGGAACAGACTTGGAGATGACCAAGAACAGGTTGGTGATGACTGGAGAGACAGCTGGCAGTTCAGGAAGATGCCACCAGGGGCAGGAAGGCTTATCAGCCCAACCTGCTTATTCAGTGAGGAAGAATTCAAGCTAGCTGCAGACGGACCTAACAGATAGTCCCAGAAGTGCCTGAGACGGGGGAGGATGACCACCTCACCAAGATGGACCACAGGACAATGATCTGGACAAACAAATTAATGGCAACAAGTCTGACATGCATTTGCAGTAAGGCCTGCAGCTGTGGCTCAGGACGTAGAGCGGCTCGTACACTAATTGCATGCATAAAGGTCCATACCTCACAACCTGCCCTGAACCCACATTATGTTACTGGAAAGATACAGAGTCACTTCTGAGACAATGTCACTGCGAGCAACAGATGCAGCTCATTTAGAGTGAGCGTTGAATGCAATGATGTTATGGAAATATATAACCAGGAGTTCTGGCCCAAAGGCTGTGTTGTGTGGCGATACTATGAGCCTCGCAAGGCAGGAGTTACAGGGTCTGGCGCTAGCACAGCGATTTCTACACTTGGTGCAAATATGCCGACTGGTGCTACGGCCGCACTGACCACTTAAACTCTGATGCGTGTTGTATCTTACAACTGTCGAGGGCTTCGCGTTGGCAACAGCGCAGGAGACAGGGCACGTCATATAGTTGTTGACAACTTATTGTAAAACTGTGACATTCTATGTTTACAAGAAACCTTTTTACCAAAACAGGATCTGGGAAAATTGAACTCTTTTAGTGACAATTTCCACGGAGCTGGTGAATGCACAACTGATCTTACTATGGGAATAGTGAGAGGAAGGATAGCAGGAGGTGTGGCTATCCTATGGCACAAAAAGTTGGACTCAGTGATAAGTGTCATCAGGTCTGAAGCTGACTGGTGTATCGCTGTACAGTTAAAGATCAATAACAAAGAGTGCATTATCCTTAATGTATATACACCCTATGAGTGTCAACAGAATGAGGATGTATATTTGAATAGACTTGCTTTTATAAGTTCCCTTATTCATGATAATCATTCCACAAGTGTTTATGTTGTTGGTGATATGAATGCTGACATTTCAGATAAGTGTTCATTGTTTGCTAAACACATGTTGCAGTTTTATGATGATAACAATCTTATATTATCCAGTCAACTGCTCTTACCTGCAGATAGCTATTCGTACATAAGTGAAGCCTGGTACTCAACATCATGGCTTGAACATTGCATTTGCACTGCCTGATGCCCATGCTACTCTGCGATCAATGGAGATACTTTATGAGACTGCCATGTCTGATCATGTACCATTTATTATCTTGATATTCTTGTCTTGATATTGATAATCTTCCTGAGATGACTCATGTGGTCAATAGTGCCTGTAAGGCTAAGTTAGATTGGGCTAAGCTCACTAATGAGGATGTATTGTCATACTATCAGAGAACTGATGACCTCTTGAGTGATGTACATCTACCCAAAGGTGCAGTTATGTGTTCTGATGTAAACTGTAAGGATGTTTCTCATCATAAAGCCCTCTGTGCTATGTATGATGGTATTGTGGGAGCTGTGTGTGAGGCTAGCAGATCATACTTTACTTACTCTAATAAGGCACAAAACATCAAGCCAGGTTGGAATAAGCATGTGGCTGCACATCATGCAGAAGCTAAGGAGGCTTTGAAGGCTTGGGTTCTGGCAGGTAGACCCAGGCAGGGGCCGGTCCTGGACTGCAAAAAGCTCACCAATGCTAGGTACAAATATGCGGTTTGTTATGTTTCCAAACACAAACAAGTTATGAGAGCGGACTCTATGGTTGAAAAGCTACTTTGTAACAATCTCACTGACTTCTGGAAGGAGGTGAGAGCTCTGAACAGGGGCAATACATCGCTACCATGCACTATAGAGGGAGTTTCTGGAGCCGATAACATAGCTGAGTTGTGGAGGAGGCATTACTCTGCTTTATTTAATTGTGTTAAAAGTGACCCTTACAAAGTGGGTAATATTGCCAACAGTGACACTTTGGGAATCACAACCAATGCAGTTTATCAAGCAATAACACAGCTATCTGACAATAAAGCAAGTGGTTCTGATCATATCACTGCAGAACATCTTACGTTTGGAAGCCCAAAGGTTGCAGCTCTTCTTGCCATTTGTTTTACGGGGTTTATGACTCATGGACTGTTGCCAGACTCCATGTTGTCTGTTACTCTTGTGCCTGTCATCAAGGACAAAGCTGGCAAGGTTGGGAGCCTGGATAATTATAGGCCAATTGCACTAGCCAGTGTGGTATCTAAAGTCCTCGAGGTGATTTTATTAGATTGTTTATGTAAATATCTTGGTACTACAGACAACCAGTTTGGCTTCAAGGCTAAGCATGGCACTGATTTCTGTATATATGCCTTGAAAGAAGTAGCCGAAAGCTATAGAAGGCAAAACTCCTCTGTTGTAATCGGTTTTATTGATGCATCTAAGGCTTTTGACCGAGTAAATCACCAAAAGTTGTTTCTGAAATTGAGTCAAAGGGGCATGCTTGAAAACATAATAAGAATCTTGGCATATTGGTATGCGAACCAGAATATGCAGGTCAAATGGGGCAATAGAGTCTCCGATCCCTTTGGTGTTGGTAATGGAGTAAGACAAGGGGGGGTTACTTTCACCAGCCCTCTTTAATGTGTACATGAATGAGTTATCTGACCAACTAAGAGGCTGTTAAACAGGTTGTATGATTGGTAACACCCTGGTAAACCATTTTATGTATGCTGACGATCTGGCTATTGTCTCTCCTAGCAGTGCTGTGTTCCAACAGCTGCTGAATATATGCTCCGAGTACGGGGTCAAATATGATGTGCAATACAATGCAAAAAAGAGTGTTGTTATGATCTGTAGAACAAAAGAAGATAGGGACCTCAACTTTCCAGCTTTTTATCTATCAGGACAACTGCTATGTGTTTGTAATAAAACAAAATATCTGGGGCACTTTATTATAGATCAAATGTCTGATGATGATGACATGTACAGTCAGTGCCGTATATTATATGCTCAAGCTAACATGTTGGCAAGACAATTCTACATGTGTTCAGACCATGTCAAGATAGGTCTCTTTAGAACATATTGCACTCCCCTCTATTCTGCCCCCCTGTGGGCCAAGTTTAAAAAGGCGAGCATGCATAAGCTTCAGGTTGCCTACAATGACTGCATGAGGATATTACTTAAAAAACCCAGGTGGTGTAGTGCAAGCGAGCTGTTCTGTAATGCAGGTGTCAACACTTTCCAGGCTCTGTTGAGAAACCTGATGTATACATTTATATGTCGGGTAAATGATTCTTAGAATGCGATTATCATGCTACTGTCATATCCTTGTTTTAGTGTTATACGATACCAGTCACCCCTGTGGAAACACTGGCATAACTGTCTTTTATAAAAGTGTCAGTTGCTATTTTAATGTATGTATTGTTGTTTGTGTTGTATATTTTTTTAATGGACTTCGAGTCTGTCAATAAAGATTAATTGAAAATTGAATTGAATGTCTTCTCACTGGCATCACTTCAAGAAGGAGATAACAACTGGTTGCACCATCACAGCCGTCCTTCTGTCCTTGTGACAAAGTTGGTCAAGGCAGCTGAGACAGCAGATGGATCTAACAGGGTTTGAAAAAACAACCTTGTTATTCAGACAAGAATGAATCCATGTCCCTGGTACTGCATAATGGCAGAGCTGTGGTTAAATTCTGCTTCTGTCTGGATCAATGGCGTAGCCATGGGTGTGCCAGAGTGAACCTGTGCCATCCAGAGAGGCAGCTGGAACACCCAAAACTCAGATGCCTTAATGAATATTTAGTTATAGCCTTACTAAAACGAGTTACTATTACTAAACAACCCACCACTATCCATCTGCAGCCGTTCTTTATTTCTACTAGTGGAAGTCGGCAACTCTACACACACATTTAGCAGGAAAAAAAGTCATGAGCAGTCGATGCATGCGGCCGGGACCAGGAGAGGCTGCACAAGAAGCTGCCAAGGCCGGTAGAAAACGGAGCAGCAGCTGGCAGCATCATCTCTTGCTGCATTCACTTGCACTCGGACATCAGATTTTCGCTCTGTTGAATTTCCAACCAGCCACAACTCTTCATATATAGGCTATATACTGAGGTGGCAGCTGGGGTGAGTGTATTAGTGTTAAAACTGCCAAAACAAAATCAGTTTGCACCTTCTGGGTGCTCACATAAAGGGCCTCTCCATCTCAAAGTTCTGGGCTGAATTTCAGTCCAAGTCCACCTCTGGAACATCAGGCATATGCAGTTTTTTCTGATGAACACCCACAGCTGTTTTTCTGGCTACGCTAGTGCTCTGGATGTCACCTCAACCCCATCTATCTCTGAGAAGCTAGTCATGAGCATTGGACAGATATTTGACTGCAGTCTTTGGGATATATCTGCTGTCCAGTCTACTATCAAGGAACTCAAGGCCCAGTTCACTAGTGTAAAGCCTGAATATACCAATGATGGGACCCAACATTCAACATAGACCAGTCACTCTTCATGGACACACAGCTGGGTTCAGGTCCAGATTCAGGAGAGTCTGGTCTCTGCTGCTGGATCCTGATACAAACGAACAAATAACTTGTGAAAAAATGGAAAAAATACTTTTGACCAGATTCTGTTAAGATATCAAAACTAATATAATATAAAACATCTGGTTTCAGTTATTTTTGAGAGACTTTGTGTCTCAGTGAGATCAGTGTTACCGTGTGGTAACTGAATACGACGCGAGCGTCAGCGACAAAATCTGTTTGATTACATTGTTTTCTAATGGAATGAACTAACTGAGCGCGAGCGACGCAGCAGAACTTTTGTCGGACGCCCTGTTTCTATTTATTCCTGAAGCTTGCTTAGAAAGCACCACAATAGGCCGTTTTCACAGCAGCCATCTTTACATGTAATTGCAGGGTTAACACAGGCGTAACTGATCAAATTAAAAGAGATTCAACACAAGATTCAGATCTGATCAAATAAAATAAAATCCCGAGTCTCAGGAATAACATACTGAGACACACCGGATCATTTTGTTTTAAATGTTAAGATAATTCAAGAGTCAAAAGCATTTTATTATTTCTGTCCATTTATTAACTGTTACTCAGTTTAAACATTAAAGTGGTATTAAATGTGATGAAGAGCATTTAATGACTTGTTTAGGACCAGTGCCTGAACTGGACCAAAAAAGGTCCCAGTACCTTAATTCAGCAGTTCCATGACATGATCATCAGTTGTATCTTGATATATTTATATTTATAAGTATATCGTGGTAATATATCACACTTCAAATGTATTTTTCTATACATTTCATTAATTTCATTAGGCCTACATATGACATACATGTCCACTGTTTGTAAATGTATATCTGGTTAATAAAAACTTTTTTATGTCGATATTGATACAAAACAAATTGTACACACATATAATAGGCTGTTGAATATATGCTACAACAAAACCAGCTTAAAATATGACATCTGTTGGCCTACATATTAAATTGGATCATGACAAGGTGAACAACGATCAACTCGTTAGTTCACAGAATTCATAGAATAAACATTTTAGTTATTGAACATTAACTCGTGTGTTTGAACATGAATGTTGTGACGACCCCTCCTCCCTCTCCTTTTGCTTGCTGCTGCTGTTTCTCCTTCTGCCTTGCAGGATGGAGGGTCGTTAGTGGGATGAGCCACACCTGGGCCTGGTGTGCCCTCCCCTTCAAATGGCTGCCTCAGTCTGCAGTCTCGCTCTCTCTCGCTGGAAGACTCAACACTCCCAGCAGCATGGCTCAGACTTGAATTATCTTTTGTTCTTTCCACCATACACATACACACACACCCATACATGCTCCACACCACTGATTTACTGATTTCTACACGTTGCATTGAGTTACTTTTGTGCTTTGTTTAAAATAAATGTAAGTGTTCTTTGCCACCACCTCGTATCTGTCTCCCTCTTTGTCACAGCTTTGAGCCAGGCTGTGACAGATGGGGGCTCGTCGGTTTTGTTGACCCGGTGTAGTTTGTGTAGTGCAGGTGAGTCTGCTAGTTGTAATTTGGTTTTGATGTCGCTGTGATGTCGATACTCAGTTGCAGCCTGTTCTGTGCGTCTTTTTTGTAAATGAAGGCGTTATTTGGTTGTTTGGGAGACATTTGCGAGAGTGGTAAGTTGGCTGTTTTGTTGTTTGTGTTAAATAACAGGTGTTGATTGATCTGAGTGTTGGTGTGACGCCAAGCTGTTTATGCTGGTGTTTTGTGGCTCAGAGTTTTGTGGTCCAGTACACAGTTGTAGTAAGTTGCTGTTGTTCTGTCCCTGTTAGGCTTAAGAGCGAATTCCCTAGGAGTTTGTTGGGGGGTTTGTAGTGTGGTGTGAACGTGGCCAGAGCAGTTGTCTCAGGAGCACGTCCGAGGCTGCAGGGGGGGTCGCCAGTTGGTGGTTGCTTCACCGGGCTTGCGGGTTTCAGTGCATAAGTACCTACCACAAGTAACACCTGAAGCCTAGGGAGGGAGTTTAGCTAGATTTTGGTTAGGCAGTCAGAGGGACGGAGCTGCGGTGACGGTTTCAGCTGTGTATGGACTGTTGAGCTCTGGCTTTTGGTCACTTGGAGTTTAGTCGTGGCGCATCAGTTTTGGTTGTGCGTAATTCGGGCAGGTAAGATTTATCCAGTCGTGTTCCTCAGTCATGGATACTGTTGAGGAATTTTTGAAAACTCCTTCGGAGGAGTTATTGGAGCGTTGTTCACGTGAGCAATTAGTGAAAATCGCTGACCACTTTGAGATGGATGTTGGGGATAGACGGTCAAAGGAGAACATGAAACGTATTCTTAGAGAGAATCTGTTGGAAATGGGTGTTCTTGAGTCTAAGTTGCATGCTGTTGGTGCTGTAGTGGACACAGTTGGTGCGTCTGTCTCTACTGTAGCTGGAGTGAGTCCAGAGTTAACTTTTGAGCAGCGCAAAGAGTTACTATTGTTGCAAGCTAATATTAAAAGACTTGAGATAGAGGAGCGCAGGTTAAGTTTGCAGAGTGTTGGTGGTGGGGGCCAGGCTCCTGTTGTTTGGCCTGGGCCTTCACGTGCTTTTGATGTTGGCATTAGTCTGCGTTTGGTTCCTCAGTTTTGTGAACGTGATCCTGATACATTTTTCTCACTCTTTGAGCGTGTTGCAGAGATTGGTCTGATGCAGAGCGTACATTACTGTTGCAGTGCGTTTTGACAGGTAAGGCACAGGAAGCATACTCCGCCCTTAGTGTGGCTGAAAGTAAAATTTACTTGTCAGTCAAATCTGCAGTGTTGAAAGCGTATGAGTTGGTGCCTGAGGCATATCGCCAGAAGTTTCGGTTGTGGGAGAAATCTGCTAAACAAACACACATGGAGTTTGCCAGGGTGTTAACCACTCATTTCAACCGTTGGTGTATTTCACTGGGGGTTAATACCTATGCTGACTTGTGTGATTTGATTGTTCTGGAACAGTTTAAAAACTCTGTTCCCAGTCACATCGCGACTTACGTTAATGAGCATAAAGTGAAGACGGCGTCAGAGGCTGCTACTTTAGCTGATGAGTACGTGTTGACACACCGTGACGACACTTACTACTGGGGAGAAAGCGGCAGGTTTCGTCCAGCAAGTAAACGGTGGGATGAGGGAGCCGGTCCACGCTATGGTAGGCCAGAAAGGGCTACATGTAGTCAGGTGCAGTTTGATCCAGGAAATGTCTGTAACTACTTTGGCGGTAGGGGTCATTGGAAAGATGAACGCCCTGTTAAATCCAGTGGTAAAAGTGTGCATGTTAAGCCTGTAGCACTTGCTGCTTCTGTCAGAAAAATAAATCTTCTCAGTTCTCAATGTGTCATTTCTCCTTGTGTAAAACCTTGTGTTGCATCTCCTTGTGAGCAGGTGGAGGCTGATGTGGGGTCTGATGTGGATTGCGGCCTGGATGAGTCTGATTTTTCAGATTTTGTCTCTGAGGGCCATGTGTCGCTGGTGGGCAGTGATGTTAAGGTACCGGTAAAGATCCTGAGAGATACTGGAGCCTTTAATTCATTCATTGTGAGTTCTGTCCTGGCTTTTTCTCAGAGCACTGATACTGGGGATTGCATTCTGATGCGGGGAATGGGTTTAAATGTGTTACCTGTTCCAGTGCATAAGTTGGAGCTTGACTGTGGGTTGGTTCAGGGTGAGGTGGCCATGGGCACGCGTCCTGCACTGCCAATCAGAGGCGTGGATGTCATCCTGGGGAATGACGTGGCTGGTAGCCGTGTGTGGGCTGATGGTCCGCCCCCTCCTGTGGTAAAGTCTTTACCCTTTGTTACTGAGTTGCCTAATGAGAGTGCACAGTGTTTTCCTGGTGTTCTCACCACTTGTGCAGTTACGCAGACTATGTCCCTTGTGAGGCAGAACCTGAATTTGAGCAGAGAAGCACAGGAGAGAGTGGGGTCTTCACTGTATCTGTACCTGACTCTCTTTTGTCTGTTTCCTGCAGTGACCTAGCAGCTGAGCAGCAGGCTGTCAAACCTGTGCTGGTGGCAGACACTGTGGGGAGGCAGTCAGCTGTTGATTTTCCCATACATGAGGATGATGGGGTGGTTCCGCCTGATGAGAGCCTGTTGCGAGGCCGGTTGAAAAATTCTGAAACACTGGGTAATTTGGAGTCATTGTTCAGTCACTTGTCCACAGAGCGGCGTGCCGAGTTGTCTGCTCTTGTCAATGATCACCTGTGCCTATTTAATGATGTTCCAACTCGCACACATTTGATAGAGCACGATATTGATGTGGGTGACGTGCAGCCAATCTGCCAGCGTTTTTACCGAGTGTCGGAGGAAAAACGGAAGGTAATGGAAAGAGAAATAGAGTACATGCTCGATAACAACATTGCTGAACTGTCTTCATCCAGCTGGGCCTCTCCCTGTTTGCTTGTGGACAAAGCAGATAAGAGTCCGAGGTTTTGCACGGATTATCGTAAGGCAAATGGTGTGACTAAACCTGACGCTTATCCACTGCCTCGAATGGAGGACTGTGTGGATCAGGTAGGCTCGGCTAACTTTGTCAGTAAATTTGACCTACTCAAAGGGTATTGGCAAGTTCCATTGTCACAGAGAGCTAAAGAAATTTCTGCTTTCATAACTCCTTTTGGTCTGTTCTCCTACTCGGTGATGAGTTTTGGGCTGCGGAATGCACCGGCGACCTTCCAACGGTTGATGAATCTTGTTGTGTCCGGTCTGGACGGTTGTGCGCTGTACCTCGACGATGTTGTGATCTACAGTGATACTTGGCAAGACCATGTCCACCGTATCCGTCAGCTGTTTGATCGTCTCCGTGACGCGCACCTGACAGTTAACCTAGCGAAGTGTGAGTTCGCGAAGGCTACTGTCACCTACCTTGGTAAGGTAGTAGGACAAGGGCAGGTACGACCGGTACAGGCCAAGGTGACTGCGATCGAGCAGTATCCAGTCCCCACAACAAAGAAAGACCTCATGCGCTTTCTGGGTCTGGTGGGGTACTACCGCAGGTTCTGTAATAATTTTTCAACGGTAGTAGCACCACTAACAGATTTGTTGAAAGCAAGAGTAAAGTTTGTCTGGTCAGCCTCATGTCAGCAAGCTTTTGAAAATGTTAAAGCTGTCTTGTGTTTTCCTCCTGTCCTTGCAGCTCCTTGTTTGGACCGTCCATTTGAGCTGCAGGTGGACGCGAGTGATGTTGGTACAGGCGCGGTGTTGTTTCAATGTGACAGTAACAGTTTTGAGCGTCCTGTGAGTTTTTTCTCAAAGAAATTTAACTCCTATCAGCTAAATTATTCTGTCATAGAGAAGGAAACTCTCGCCCTTGTGTGAGCGTTGCAACATTTTGAAGTTTATGTCGACTCTAGTGTTCAGCTTGTGGTCTATACAGATCATAACCCCATAACATTTCTGAACTCCTTGTTTTGCCCGAACCGCCGATTGATGCGTTGGTTCTTGTTCTTGCAATCATATTGTTTAGACATTCGCCACATTAAAGGTTCAGAAAACATCGTGGCGGACGCTTTGTCGAGAGCACCTAGCACTTAGGATGCTTACAGTCTGTGTGTTATCCTGGTCTCTCATCTTTTTTCTACTGTTACTCTTAAAATTGCTTCTCCAGGCACCGGGGTTGCTGGGTGCAGGGCGGAGAGGGACAGGGATCGGGGGGGTCACTGCAGAATGGGTGAGTATGCTGGCATGTTCAGGGGTTGCAGAACTTGGTAAATAGTATTGGTATAATTCAGAAATTGAAAAAATGGCTGTAGGGTTATTATTTTTGAACACTTTTTGTTAAGGTGTCTGTTGGGATTCCTGGTGGGAACCCCATTTTTATGGGGGGGGGTGTGACGACCCCTCCTCCCTCTCCTTTTGCTTGCTGCTGCTGTTTCTCCTTCTGCCTTGCAGGATGGAGGGTCGTTAGTGGGATGAGCCACACCTGAGCCTGGTGTGCTCTCCCCTTCAAATGGCTGCCTCAGTCTGCAGTCTCGCTCTCTCTCGCTGGAAGACTCAACACTCCCAGCAGCATGGCTCAGACTTGAATTATCTTTTGTTCTTTCCACCATACACATACACACACACACCCATACATGCTCCACACCACTGATTTACTGATTTCTACACGTTGCATTGAGTTACTTTTGTGCTTTGTTTAAAATAAATGTAAGTGTTCTTTGCCACCACCTCGTATCTGTCTCCCTCTTTGTCACAGCTTTGAGCCAGGCTGTGACAATGTGATTAAATAATGAGGAGAGATGTTTGATAACTGACTCTGTGGTGATGAAACTTCATGGCTCTCCCCTGTATGTCAATACATCAGCTGTTATTAATAATAAACATATCAGCATCTGGCTGGTGGTTCTGGTTCTGGTATCACTGGGCATCAGATCAAAACCACATTCTGTAGCATCGCCCACCTCGACTATGAAGCTCTGAGAGAGTCAGATAATAACAAAGTTCAGTTTTAAATTATTACCTTCCATCAGCAGCTGGTCGAACTTTAAAGCTGATAGGAAGAAGTTTAGACCGGTCACTCTTCATGAACACACAGCTGGGTCCAGGTCCAGGTCCAGGTCCAGGTCCAGGTCCAGGTCCAGGATCTGGTCCAGGAGAGTCTGGTTTCTGCTGCTGCATCCTGACACAACCAGAGACAGTGATGAGTAACGTTCTCCTGTTGATCAAAACTTAATCTGATGAAATAAACCGTCTCCTCTCAGTTGATTAGTTGACTAATCAGTTGTTGACTCTTTATTCACTAATAAAGTTAGTAGTTAATATTATAACCATTCAGTAGTTAGTAGTTAATATTAAAACCATTCAGTAGTTAGTAGTTAATATTATAACCATTCAGTAGTTAGTAGTTCATATTATAACCATTCAGTAGTTAGTAGTTAATATTATAACCATTCAGTAGTTAGTAGTTAATATTATAACCAGTCAGTTGTTGAGTAGTTAATATTTTAATCATTCAGTAGTAAGTAGTCAATATTATAACAATTCAGTAGTTAGTAGTTAATAATATAACCAGTCAGTAGTTGAGTAGTTAATATTATAACCATTCAGTAGTTAGTAGTCAATATTATAACCATTCAGTAATTAGTAGTTAATATTATAAACAGTCAGTAGTTAGTAGTTAATATTATAACCATTCAGCAGTTAGTAGTTAATATTATAACAATTCAGTAGTTTAGTAGTTAATATTATAAACAGTCAGTAGTTAGTAGTTAATATTATAACCATTCAGTAGTTAGTAGTTAGTTAATATTATAACCATACAGTAGTTAGTAATACATATTATAACCATTCAGTAGTTAGTAGTTAATATTATAACCATTCAGTAGTTAGTAATAAATATTATAACCCTTCAGTAGTTAGTAGTAATATTAAAACCATTCACGAGTTAGTAGTTAATATTATTACCATTCAGTAGTTAGTAGTTAATAGTATAACCATTCAGTAGTTAGTAGTTAATATTATAACTATTCAGTGGTTAGTAGTTACATTATAACCATTCAGTAGTTAGTAGTTAATATTTTAATCATCCAGTAGTTAGTAGTTAATATAATAACCATTCAGTAGTTAGTAGTTAATATTATAACCATTCAGTAGTTAGTAGTTAATATTATAACCATTCAGTAATTAGTAGTTAATATTATAACCAGTCAGTAGTTAATATTATAACCATTCAGTAGTTAGTAGTTAATATGATAACCATTCAGTAGTTAGTAGTTAATATTATAACCAGTCAGTAGTTAATATTATAACCATTCAGTAGTTAGTAGTTAATATAATAACCATTCAGTAGTTAGTAGTTAATAGTATAACCAGTCAGTAGTTAGTAGTTCATATTATAACCATTCAGTAGTTAGTAGTTAATATTATAACCATTCAGTAGTTAGTATTTAATATTATAACCAGTCAGTAATTAGTAGTTAATATTATAGCAGTCAGTAGTTAGTAGTTAATAGTATAACCAGTCAGTAGTTAGTAGTTCATATTATAACCATTCAGTAGTTAGTAGTTAATATTATTACCATTCAGTAGTTAGTAGTTAATATTATAACCAGTCAGTAGTTAGTAGTTAATATTATAACCCTTCAGTAGTTAGTAGTTAATATTATAACCCTTCAGTAGTTAGTAGTTAATATTATAACCCTTCAGTAGTTAGTAGTTAATATTATAACCCTTCAGTAGTTAGTAGTTCATATTATAACCCTTCAGTAGTTAGTAGTTAATATTATAACCCTTCAGTAGTTAGTAGTTAATATTATAACCCTTCAGTAGTTAGTAGTTAATATTATAACCCTTCAGTAGTTAGTAGTTCATATTATAACCATTCAGTAGTTAGTGGTTAATATTATAACCATTCAGTAGTTAGTAGTTCATATTATAACCATTCAGTAGTTAGTAGTTAATATTATAACCATTCAGTAGTTAGTAGTTCATATTATAACCCTTCAGTAGTTAGTAGTTAATATTATAACCCTTCAGTAGTTAGTAGTTAATATTATAACCCTTCAGTAGTTAGTAGTTCATATTATAACCAGTCAGTAGTTAGTAGTTAATATTATAACCCTTCAGTAGTTAGTAGTTAATATTATAACCCTTCAGTAGTTAGTAGTTAATATTATAACCCTTCAGTAGTTAGTAGTTAATATTATAACCCTTCAGTAGTTAGTACTTCATATTATAACCATTCAGTAGTTAGTGGTTAATATTATAACCATTCAGTAGTTAGTAGTTCATATTATAACCATTCAGTAGTTAGTAGTTCATATTATAACCATTCAGTAGTTAGTAGTTAATAGTATAACCAGTCAGTAGTTAGTAGTTCATATTATAACCATTCAGTAGTTAGTAGTTAATATTATAACCAGTCAGTAGTTAGTAGTTAATATTATAACCATATATAT
>CAKAOJ020000098.1:2345000-2357500 GCA_916701645.2 Sebastolobus alascanus | reverse complement strand
AAAAGTGCTACATAGATAAATGCATTATTATTATTATTATTATTATTATTATTATTATTATTATTATTATATAAAACAGTTCAAAACAGTGAAAAGCAGCTCACACCTGAATGCATCAGTAATAATAATCTCTTCATATCATGTATTATAGTACAACAGTTACTGCTGATCCGTTAAAGGTTCTGTAGATCACATTCAGAGCCACTAGATGTTGCACTAGAGCACCAGCATCTCAGACCAGAACAAATGCCCCCCCCCCCCCCCCCCCCCCCCCTTCACATGTCTTCTTCCTCCTTCATTCTCTACTCAGGACGCCATTACTCCACTAATATCTTTACTAGAGGTCGACCGATATGGGTTTTTTATGGCCGATGCCGATGCCGATTTTTTACAGAATCAGGACAGCCGATGGCCGATATATGATGCCGATTTTTTTTTGCGATATGTTTGGCTGGTTTTCTTTTTTTCCTCCATCTGATAAAATATAACAGCTTAATTATAACAAATAATACACAAAATTTCTTAACTTAAGTAAACATTTATTGAACAACAACAACACTTATGGTCTGTCTCTCCAATTTGCACTTTGTGTCTGCACTGCAGTGCATATTTTAATTGCAGGATGGTTAATAGTAGTAATAGTACAGGACTCAAGACCTTTTAAGCACCTTTCCAAACTGTCCTAAAGCAGGTTGTTTTTTAAAAAAAGGGAAAACCATGTCCAAAAGGGAAAAAAGGGGTTCTCTTTAAAACCCAAAATTTTTGAATTTTCCCCCCCTCTTTTCTCCCCCCTGGGGCCAATTTTAAAAAAAGGCGAGCATGCCAAATTAGGTTGCCTAAATGACTGCATGAGGATATTACTTAAAAAACCCAGGTGGTGTAGTGCAAGCGAGCTGTTCTGTAATGCAGGTGTCAACACTTTCCAGGCTCTGTTGAGAAACCTGATGTATACATTTATATGTCGGGTAAATGATTCTTAGAATGCGATTATCATGCTACTGTCATATCCTTGTTTTAGTGTTATACGATACCAGTCACCCCTGTGGAAACACTGGCATAACTGTCTTTTATAAAAGTGTCAGTTGCTATTTTAATGTATGTATTGTTGTTTGTGTTGTATATTTTTTAATGGACTTCGAGTCTGTCAATAAAGATTAATTGAAAATTGAATTGAATGTCTTCTCACTGGCATCACTTCAAGAAGGAGATAACAACTGGTTGCACCATCACAGCCGTCCTTCTGTCCTTGTGACAAAGTTGGTCAAGGCAGCTGAGACAGCAGATGGATCTAACAGGGTTTGAAAAAACAACCTTGTTATTCAGACAAGAATGAATCCATGTCCCTGGTACTGCATAATGGCAGAGCTGTGGTTAAATTCTGCTTCTGTCTGGATCAATGGCGTAGCCATGGGTGTGCCAGAGTGAACCTGTGCCATCCAGAGAGGCAGCTGGAACACCCAAAACTCAGATGCCTTAATGAATATTTAGTTATAGCCTTACTAAAACGAGTTACTATTACTAAACAACCCACCACTATCCATCTGCAGCCGTTCTTTATTTCTACTAGTGGAAGTCGGCAACTCTACACACACATTTAGCAGGAAAAAAAGTCATGAGCAGTCGATGCATGCGGCCGGGACCAGGAGAGGCTGCACAAGAAGCTGCCAAGGCCGGTAGAAAACGGAGCAGCAGCTGGCAGCATCATCTCTTGCTGCATTCACTTGCACTCGGACATCAGATTTTCGCTCTGTCGAATTTCCAACCAGCCACAACTCTTCATATATAGGCTATATACTGAGGTGGCAGCTGGGGTGAGTGTATTAGTGTTAAAACTGCCAAAACAAAATCAGTTTGCACCTTCTGGGTGCTCACATAAAGGGCCTCTCCATCTCAAAGTTCTGGGCTGAATTTCAGTCCAAGTCCACCTCTGGAACATCAGGCATATGCAGTTTTTTCTGATGAACACCCACAGCTGTTTTTCTGGCTACGCTAGTGCTCTGGATGTCACCTCAACCCCATCTATCTCTGAGAAGCTAGTCATGAGCATTGGACAGATATTTGACTGCAGTCTTTGGGATATATCTGCTGTCCAGTCTACTATCAAGGAACTCAAGGCCCAGTTCACTAGTGTAAAGCCTGAATATACCAATGATGGGACCCAACATTCAACATAGACCAGTCACTCTTCATGGACACACAGCTGGGTTCAGGTCCAGATTCAGGAGAGTCTGGTCTCTGCTGCTGGATCCTGATACAAACGAACAAATAACTTGTGAAAAAATGGAAAAAAATACTTTTGACCAGATTCTGTTAAGATATCAAAACTAATATAATATAAAACATCTGGTTTCAGTTATTTTTGAGAGACTTTGTGTCTCAGTGAGATCAGTGTTACCGTGTGGTAACTGAATACGACGCGAGCGTCAGCGACAAAATCTGTTTGATTACATTGTTTTCTAATGGAATGAACTAACTGAGCGCGAGCGACGCAGCAGAACTTTTGTCGACGCCCTGTTTCTATTTATTCCTGAAGCTTGCTTAGAAAGCACCACAATAGGCCGTTTTCACAGCAGCCATCTTTACATGTAATTGCAGGGTTAACACAGGCGTAACTGATCAAATTAAAAGAGATTCAACACAAGATTCAGATCTGATCAAATAAAATAAAATCCCGAGTCTCAGGAATAACATACTGAGACACACCGGATCATTTTGTTTTAAATGTTAAGATAATTCAAGAGTCAAAAGCATTTTATTATTTCTGTCCATTTATTAACTGTTACTCAGTTTAAACATTAAAGTGGTATTAAATGTGATGAAGAGCATTTAATGACTTGTTTAGGACCAGTGCCTGAACTGGACCAAAAAAGGTCCCAGTACCTTAATTCAGCAGTTCCATGACATGATCATCAGTTGTATCTTGATATATTTATATTTATAAGTATATCGTGGTAATATATCACACTTCAAATGTATTTTTCTATACATTTCATTAATTTCATTAGGCCTACATATGACATACATGTCCACTGTTTGTAAATGTATATCTGGTTAATAAAAACTTTTTTATGTCGATATTGATACAAAACAAATTGTACACACATATAATAGGCTGTTGAATATATGCTACAACAAAACCAGCTTAAAATATGACATCTGTTGGCCTACATATTAAATTGGATCATGACAAGGTGAACAACGATCAACTCGTTAGTTCACAGAATTCATAGAATAAACATTTTAGTTATTGAACATTAACTCGTGTGTTTTGAACATGAATGTTGTGACGACCCCTCCTCCCTCTCCTTTTGCTTGCTGCTGCTGTTTCTCCTTCTGCCTTGCAGGATGGAGGGTCGTTAGTGGGATGAGCCACACCTGGGCCTGGTGTGCTCTCCCCTTCAAATGGCTGCCTCAGTCTGCAGTCTCGCTCTCTCTCGCTGGAAGACTCAACACTCCCAGCAGCATGGCTCAGACTTGAATGATCTTTTGTTCTTTCCACCATACACATACACACACACACATACATGCTCCACACCACTGATTTACTGATTTCTACACGTTGCATTGAGTTACTTTTGTGCTTTGTTTAAAATAAATGTAAGTGTTCTTTGCCACCACCTCGTATCTGTCTCCCTCTTTGTCACAGCTTTGAGCCAGGCTGTGACAGATGGGGGCTCGTCGGTTTTGTTGACCCGGTGTAGTTTGTGTAGTGCAGGTGAGTCTGCTAGTTGTAATTTGGTTTTGATGTCGCTGTGATGTCGATACTCAGTTGCAGCCTGTTCTGTGCGTCTTTTTTGTAAATGAAGGCGTTATTTGGTTGTTTGGGAGACATTTGCGAGAGTGGTAAGTTGGCTGTTTTGTTGTTTGTGTTAAATAACAGGTGTTGATTGATCTGAGTGTTGGTGTGACGCCAAGCTGTTTTTGCTGGTGTTTTGTGGCTCAGAGTTTTGTGGTCCAGTACACAGTTGTAGTAAGTTGCTGTTGTTCTGTCCCTGTTAGGCTTAAGAGCGAATTCCCTAGGAGTTTGTTGGGGGGTTTGTAGTGTGGTGTGAACGTGGCCAGAGCAGTTGTCTCAGGAGCACGTCCGAGGCTGCAGGGGGGGTCGCCAGTTGGTGGTTGCTTCACCGGGCTTGCGGGTTTCAGTGCATAAGTACCTACCACAAGTAACACCTGAAGCCTAGGGAGGGAGTTTAGCTAGATTTTGGTTAGGCAGTCAGAGGGACGGAGCTGCGGTGACGGTTTCAGCTGTGTATGGACTGTTGAGCTCTGGCTTTTGGTCACTTGGAGTTTAGTCGTGGCGCATCAGTTTTGGTTGTGCGTAATTCGGGCAGGTAAGATTTATCCAGTCGTGTTCCTCAGTCATGGATACTGTTGAGGAATTTTTGAAAACTCCTTCGGAGGAGTTATTGGAGCGTTGTTCACGTGAGCAATTAGTGAAAATCGCTGACCACTTTGAGATGGATGTTGGGGATAGACGGTCAAAGGAGAACATGAAACGTATTCTTAGAGAGAATCTGTTGGAAATGGGTGTTCTTGAGTCTAAGTTGCATGCTGTTGGTGCTGTAGTGGACACAGTTGGTGCGTCTGTCTCTACTGTAGCTGGAGTGAGTCCAGAGTTAACTTTTGAGCAGCGCAAAGAGTTACTATTGTTGCAAGCTAATATTAAAAGACTTGAGATAGAGGAGCGCAGGTTAAGTTTGCAGAGTGTTGGTGGTGGGGGCCAGGCTCCTGTTGTTTGGCCTGGGCCTTCACGTGCTTTTGATGTTGGCATTAGTCTGCGTTTGGTTCCTCAGTTTTGTGAACGTGATCCTGATACATTTTTCTCACTCTTTGAGCGTGTTGCAGAGATTGGTCTGATGCAGAGCGTACATTACTGTTGCAGTGCGTTTTGACAGGTAAGGCACAGGAAGCATACTCCGCCCTTAGTGTGGCTGAAAGTAAAATTTACTTGTCAGTCAAATCTGCAGTGTTGAAAGCGTATGAGTTGGTGCCTGAGGCATATCGCCAGAAGTTTCGGTTGTGGGAGAAATCTGCTAAACAAACACACATGGAGTTTGCCAGGGTGTTAACCACTCATTTCAACCGTTGGTGTATTTCACTGGGGGTTAATACCTATGCTGACTTGTGTGATTTGATTGTTCTGGAACAGTTTAAAAACTCTGTTCCCAGTCACATCGCGACTTACGTTAATGAGCATAAAGTGAAGACGGCGTCAGAGGCTGCTACTTTAGCTGATGAGTACGTGTTGACACACCGTGACGACACTTACTACTGGGGAGAAAGCGGCAGGTTTCGTCCAGCAAGTAAACGGTGGGATGAGGGAGCCGGTCCACGCTATGGTAGGCCAGAAAGGGCTACATGTAGTCAGGTGCAGTTTGATCCAGGAAATGTCTGTAACTACTTGGCGGTAGGGGTCATTGGAAAGATGAACGCCCTGTTAAATCCAGTGGTAAAAGTGTGCATGTTAAGCCTGTAGCACTTGCTGCTTCTGTCAGAAAAATAAATCTTCTCAGTTCTCAATGTGTCATTTCTCCTTGTGTAAAACCTTGTGTTGCATCTCCTTGTGAGCAGGTGGAGGCTGATGTGGGGTCTGATGTGGATTGCGGCCTGGATGAGTCTGATTTTTCAGATTTTGTCTCTGAGGGCCATGTGTCGCTGGTGGGCAGTGATGTTAAGGTACCGGTAAAGATCCTGAGAGATACTGGAGCCTTTAATTCATTCATTGTGAGTTCTGTCCTGGCTTTTTCTCAGAGCACTGATACTGGGGATTGCATTCTGATGCGGGGAATGGGTTTAAATGTGTTACCTGTTCCAGTGCATAAGTTGGAGCTTGACTGTGGGTTGGTTCAGGGTGAGGTGGCCATGGGCACGCGTCCTGCACTGCCAATCAGAGGCGTGGATGTCATCCTGGGGAATGACGTGGCTGGTAGCCGTGTGTGGGCTGATGGTCCGCCCCCTCCTGTGGTAAAGTCTTTACCCTTTGTTACTGAGTTGCCTAATGAGAGTGCACAGTGTTTTCCTGGTGTTCTCACCACTTGTGCAGTTACGCAGACTATGTCCCTTGTGGAGGCAGAACCTGAATTTGAGCAGAGAAGCACAGGAGAGAGTGGGGTCTTCACTGTATCTGTACCTGACTCTCTTTTGTCTGTTTCCTGCAGTGACCTAGCAGCTGAGCAGCAGGCTGTCAAACCTGTGCTGGTGGCAGACACTGTGGGGAGGCAGTCAGCTGTTGATTTTCCCATACATGAGGATGATGGGGTGGTTCCGCCTGATGAGAGCCTGTTGCGAGGCCGGTTGAAAAATTCTGAAACACTGGGTAATTTGGAGTCATTGTTCAGTCACTTGTCCACAGAGCGGCGTGCCGAGTTGTCTGCTCTTGTCAATGATCACCTGTGCCTATTTAATGATGTTCCAACTCGCACACATTTGATAGAGCACGATATTGATGTGGGTGACGTGCAGCCAATCTGCCAGCGTTTTTACCGAGTGTCGGAGGAAAAACGGAAGGTAATGGAAAGAGAAATAGAGTACATGCTCGATAACAACATTGCTGAACTGTCTTCATCCAGCTGGGCCTCTCCCTGTTTGCTTGTGGACAAAGCAGATAAGAGTCCGAGGTTTTGCACGGATTATCGTAAGGCAAATGGTGTGACTAAACCTGACGCTTATCCACTGCCTCGAATGGAGGACTGTGTGGATCAGGTAGGCTCGGCTAACTTTGTCAGTAAATTTGACCTACTCAAAGGGTATTGGCAAGTTCCATTGTCACAGAGAGCTAAAGAAATTTCTGCTTTCATAACTCCTTTTGGTCTGTTCTCCTACTCGGTGATGAGTTTTGGGCTGCGGAATGCACCGGCGACCTTCCAACGGTTGATGAATCTTGTTGTGTCCGGTCTGGACGGTTGTGCGCTGTACCTCGACGATGTTGTGATCTACAGTGATACTTGGCAAGACCATGTCCACCGTATCCGTCAGCTGTTTGATCGTCTCCGTGACGCGCACCTGACAGTTAACCTAGCGAAGTGTGAGTTCGCGAAGGCTACTGTCACCTACCTTGGTAAGGTAGTAGGACAAGGGCAGGTACGACCGGTACAGGCCAAGGTGACTGCGATCGAGCAGTATCCAGTCCCCACAACAAAGAAAGACCTCATGCGCTTTCTGGGTCTGGTGGGGTACTACCGCAGGTTCTGTAATAATTTTTCAACGGTAGTAGCACCACTAACAGATTTGTTGAAAGCAAGAGTAAAGTTTGTCTGGTCAGCCTCATGTCAGCAAGCTTTTGAAAATGTTAAAGCTGTCTTGTGTTTTCCTCCTGTCCTTGCAGCTCCTTGTTTGGACCGTCCATTTGAGCTGCAGGTGGACGCGAGTGATGTTGGTACAGGCGCGGTGTTGTTTCAATGTGACAGTAACAGTTTTGAGCGTCCTGTGAGTTTTTTCTCAAAGAAATTTAACTCCTATCAGCTAAATTATTCTGTCATAGAGAAGGAAACTCTCGCCCTTGTGTGAGCGTTGCAACATTTTGAAGTTTATGTCGACTCTAGTGTTCAGCTTGTGGTCTATACAGATCATAACCCCATAACATTTCTGAACTCCTTGTTTTGCCCGAACCGCCGATTGATGCGTTGGTTCTTGTTCTTGCAATCATATTGTTTAGACATTCGCCACATTAAAGGTTCAGAAAACATCGTGGCGGACGCTTTGTCGAGAGCACCTAGCACTTAGGATGCTTACAGTCTGTGTGTTATCCTGGTCTCTCATCTTTTTTCTACTGTTACTCTTAAAATTGCTTCTCCAGGCACCGGGGTTGCTGGGTGCAGGGCGGAGAGGGACAGGGATCGGGGGGGTCACTGCAGAATGGGTGAGTATGCTGGCATGTTCAGGGGTTGCAGAACTTGGTAAATAGTATTGGTATAATTCAGAAATTGAAAAAATGGCTGTAGGGTTATTATTTTTGAACACTTTTTGTTAAGGTGTCTGTTGGGATTCCTGGTGGGAACCCCATTTTTATGGGGGGGGGTGTGACGACCCCTCCTCCCTCTCCTTTTGCTTGCTGCTGCTGTTTCTCCTTCTGCCTTGCAGGATGGAGGGTCGTTAGTGGGATGAGCCACACCTGGGCCTGGTGTGCTCTCCCCTTCAAATGGCTGCCTCAGTCTGCAGTCTCGCTCTCTCTCGCTGGAAGACTCAACACTCCCAGCAGCATGGCTCAGACTTGAATTATCTTTTGTTCTTTCCACCATACACATACACACACACACCCATACATGCTCCACACCACTGATTTACTGATTTCTACACGTTGCATTGAGTTACTTTTGTGCTTTGTTTAAAATAAATGTAAGTGTTCTTTGCCACCACCTCGTATCTGTCTCCCTCTTTGTCACAGCTTTGAGCCAGGCTGTGACAATGTGATTAAATAATGAGGAGAGATGTTTGATAACTGACTCTGTGGTGATGAAACTTCATGGCTCTCCCCTGTATGTCAATACATCAGCTGTTATTAATAATAAACATATCAGCATCTGGCTGGTGGTTCTGGTTCTGGTATCACTGGGCATCAGATCAAAACCACATTCTGTAGCATCGCCCACCTCGACTATGAAGCTCTGAGAGAGTCAGATAATAACAAAGTTCAGTTTTAAATTATTACCTTCCATCAGCAGCTGGTCGAACTTTAAAGCTGATAGGAAGAAGTTTAGACCGGTCACTCTTCATGAACACACAGCTGGGTCCAGGTCCAGGTCCAGGTCCAGGTCCAGGTCCAGGTCCAGGATCTGGTCCAGGAGAGTCTGGTTTCTGCTGCTGCATCCTGACACAACCAGAGACAGTGATGAGTAACGTTCTCCTGTTGATCAAAACTTAATCTGATGAAATAAACCGTCTCCTCTCAGTTGATTAGTTGACTAATCAGTTGTTGACTCTTTATTCACTAATAAAGTTAGTAGTTAATATTATAACCATTCAGTAGTTAGTAGTTAATATTAAAACCATTCAGTAGTTAGTAGTTAATATTATAACCATTCAGTAGTTAGTAGTTCATATTATAACCATTCAGTAGTTAGTAGTTAATATTATAACCATTCAGTAGTTAGTAGTTAATATTATAACCAGTCAGTTGTTGAGTAGTTAATATTTTAATCATTCAGTAGTAAGTAGTCAATATTATAACAATTCAGTAGTTAGTAGTTAATAATATAACCAGTCAGTAGTTAGTAGTTAATATTATAACCATTCAGTAGTTAGTAGTCAATATTATAACCATTCAGTAATTAGTAGTTAATATTATAAACAGTCAGTAGTTAGTAGTTAATATTATAACCATTCAGCAGTTAGTAGTTAATATTATAACAATTCAGTAGTTTAGTAGTTAATATTATAAACAGTCAGTAGTTAGTAGTTAATATTATAACCATTCAGTAGTTAGTAGTTAGTTAATATTATAACCATACAGTAGTTAGTAATACATATTATAACCATTCAGTAGTTAGTAGTTAATATTATAACCATTCAGTAGTTAGTAATAAATATTATAACCCTTCAGTAGTTAGTAGTAATATTAAAACCATTCACGAGTTAGTAGTTAATATTATTACCATTCAGTAGTTAGTAGTTAATAGTATAACCATTCAGTAGTTAGTAGTTAATATTATAACTATTCAGTGGTTAGTAGTTACATTATAACCATTCAGTAGTTAGTAGTTAATATTTTAATCATCCAGTAGTTAGTAGTTAATATAATAACCATTCAGTAGTTAGTAGTTAATATTATAACCATTCAGTAGTTAGTAGTTAATATTATAACCATTCAGTAATTAGTAGTTAATATTATAACCAGTCAGTAGTTAATATTATAACCATTCAGTAGTTAGTAGTTAATATGATAACCATTCAGTAGTTAGTAGTTAATATTATAACCAGTCAGTAGTTAATATTATAACCATTCAGTAGTTAGTAGTTAATATAATAACCATTCAGTAGTTAGTAGTTAATAGTATAACCAGTCAGTAGTTAGTAGTTCATATTATAACCATTCAGTAGTTAGTAGTTAATATTATAACCATTCAGTAGTTAGTATTTAATATTATAACCAGTCAGTAATTAGTAGTTAATATTATAGCAGTCAGTAGTTAGTAGTTAATAGTATAACCAGTCAGTAGTTAGTAGTTCATATTATAACCATTCAGTAGTTAGTAGTTAATATTATTACCATTCAGTAGTTAGTAGTTAATATTATAACCAGTCAGTAGTTAGTAGTTAATATTATAACCCTTCAGTAGTTAGTAGTTAATATTATAACCCTTCAGTAGTTAGTAGTTAATATTATAACCCTTCAGTAGTTAGTAGTTAATATTATAACCCTTCAGTAGTTAGTAGTTCATATTATAACCCTTCAGTAGTTAGTAGTTAATATTATAACCCTTCAGTAGTTAGTAGTTAATATTATAACCCTTCAGTAGTTAGTAGTTAATATTATAACCCTTCAGTAGTTAGTAGTTCATATTATAACCATTCAGTAGTTAGTGGTTAATATTATAACCATTCAGTAGTTAGTAGTTCATATTATAACCATTCAGTAGTTAGTAGTTAATATTATAACCATTCAGTAGTTAGTAGTTCATATTATAACCCTTCAGTAGTTAGTAGTTAATATTATAACCCTTCAGTAGTTAGTAGTTAATATTATAACCCTTCAGTAGTTAGTAGTTCATATTATAACCAGTCAGTAGTTAGTAGTTAATATTATAACCCTTCAGTAGTTAGTAGTTAATATTATAACCCTTCAGTAGTTAGTAGTTAATATTATAACCCTTCAGTAGTTAGTAGTTAATATTATAACCCTTCAGTAGTTAGTACTTCATATTATAACCATTCAGTAGTTAGTGGTTAATATTATAACCATTCAGTAGTTAGTAGTTCATATTATAACCATTCAGTAGTTAGTAGTTCATATTATAACCATTCAGTAGTTAGTAGTTAATAGTATAACCAGTCAGTAGTTAGTAGTTCATATTATAACCATTCAGTAGTTAGTAGTTAATATTATAACCAGTCAGTAGTTAGTAGTTAATATTATAACCATATATATAGAGTAGTTGAGTGTCTGACAGTGAGTGTGAATAATGATGGAGGACAGTTAGAGATGGTCATCTCACCTCTGATCTTTGCTCTGAGTGGTTTTAGAGGGGGGGGGGGCTCCCTCCTCACACTGATCCATAGCAGAGTCCACTCCTGCTGGGAGAGATGAACTCTGTCACTACAACAACAACACTGATAATGTTCCTGAAGAACACTGAAGACATTCATTTCTTTAACACGTTAACACAACTTGTGATTTTTAGGTTGTAGCGGGTTCAGTTTTAAAGCTGGAGTGAAAATACTGGTTTCATATGAAACTAGTAAACCTGATTAATCCATCGATACCAACCAGGTCAGACTAGCTCATCGTGAAGGAACGCTCCAAACTCGTGATAAATCTTGGCGAAGAAAAAAAACACTGACACACTGACAGCTGTTGTTGCCTGTTGGGCTGCAGTTTGCCATGTTATGATCTGAGCATATTGTTTTATGCTAAATGCAGAACCTGTGAGGGTTTCTGGACAATATAATTCATTGTTTTGTGTTGTTAATTGATTTACAATAATAAATATATACATACATTTGCATAAAGCGGCATATTTGTCCACTCCCATATTGATAAGAGTATTAAATATTGACAAATCTCCCGTTAAGGTTCATTTAGAACAGATAAAAAATATGTAATTAATTTGGGATTAATATTGATTAAATATTTTAATCGACTGACAGCCCTAATATATATATTTATAAACACATTTGTTTCATCACCTTGTTTTACCACTTTACTCTTTCATTATTATTGTTCTGTTTTAACTTATTGTTTTACTACATTTGTCTGCTTTTACTATCTGAAACACTTTAAAACATCTGTTTTGAAAAGTGCTTTAGAAATAAATGTACTATTATTATTATTATTATTATTATTATTATTATTATTTTTATTATTATTATATAAAACAGTTCAAAACAGTGAAAAGCAGCTTACACCTGAATGCATCAGTAATAATAATCTCTTCATATCATGTATTATAGTACAACAGTCACAATTACTGCTGATCCGTTAAAGGTTCTGTAGATCACATTCAGAGCCACTAGATGTTGCACTAGAGCACCAGCATCTCAGACCAGAACAAAATGCCCCCCCCCCCCCCCCCCCCCCCTTCACATGTCTTCTTCCTCCTTCATTCTCTCCTCAGGACGCCATTACTCCACTAATATCTTTACATAGCAAATAGTTGTTGTCAAAATCTCCCTTTAAGAACATTTAGCTGATAATACTTGTGTACTTTTACCTGAGTGATGTTTTCAGAGCAGAGCTTTAACTCTCACTAACAAAGTACTTTTACAGTGTTGTATTTGTACTTTTACTGCAGTAAAGAATGAACATTAGACTGCTTTACATCCTGTCATGAGTTTGAAACATGAAT